>QRFJ01002335.1:73276-140827 GCA_006176705.1 Cocos nucifera | reverse complement strand
TTTAGGTCCTTCATTCCATCTTCAAGAATTCTTGTATTATCATCAAAATATTTTTCTTTCTCAAAGATTGATCATTAGCTTCATCAAAAATGATATGAATAGATTCTTCAACAACCAAAGAGTGTTTGTTGAAAACTCTATATGCTTTGCTAGATGTAGAATATCCAAGAGGTATACCCTCATCTACCTTAGCATCGAATTTACCTAGATTATCTTTACCATTATTATGAATAAAATATTTACAACCAAAAATATGAAAATAATTAATGTTAGATCTTTTTTCTTTTCAAAGCTCATAAGGGGTTTTCTTTAAAATTGGGTGAATAGAAACTCTATTTAGGATATAACATGCTGTGTTAATGGCTTCAGCCCAAAAATATTTGGGTAGTTTTCCTTCACACAACATGGTATGGGCCATATCAACTAAGGTTCTATTCTTTCTTTCAACAACTCCATTTTGTTGAGGGGTTCTACATGCAGAAAAATTATGTTCAATGCCATATTCATTGCAAAATTCTTCAAAGTATTTATTTTCAAATTTTGTGCCATGATCACTACGGATACATATCATAGTAGAGTTCTTTTCATTGATAATTTTTTTGTAAAACTTTGAAAATATTGAAAATGCTTTATCTTTGTGAGCCAAAAATAAAACCCAAGTGCAGCAAGAATAATCATCAATAATTACTAGACCATATTTCTTTCCTCCTAAGCTTGTGGTCCTAGTAGGTCCAAACAAGTCCATATAAATTAATTCAAGGGGCCTAGAAGTTGAAATCACATTTTTGGATTTGATACTCCCCCTAGTTTGTTTTCCAAATTAGCAAGCATACAAATATGATCAATTTTGAAATCTAGTTTTGGTAACCCCTTAACTAAGTCCTTATTATGCAATTTATAAAGAGTATGCATGCTAGCATGACCTAACCTATGGTGCCAAAGCCAACTAGTTTCCTTTTAGTATTCATTGCAACTAGGCATTGAGCACTCTTCATAGCAATTTCATCAAGGTTTGTCATGTAGATGTTGCCATGCCTAAATCCAATGAATTTTAAACTATCATCCAAGGAACTAGATACTTTGCACAAAAAAGATTTGAAAGAAACTTTAAAATCTTTATCACAAAGTTGACTAATACTAAGCAAGTTATGTTTTAAGTTATCAACTAACAATACATTATCTCTAAAAATAGGAGTAATCTGAATTTTACCATAGCTAATAATTTTACCTTTGCCGTTATTGCCAAAGGTGACTACTTCCCCATTCTTTCTTTCAAGGATGACGAATTATTACTTATCATCCAACATATGCCTTGAGCAGGCCACTATCTAAGTACCACTTTTTTTTTGATCCTTGGGCTGCAAGGCATTCCTGCATAAACAATCAAGTGATGATCTTAGGTACCCAAGTCTTCTTGGATCCTTTAGGGTTAGTAGACATGGCTTCTTTTGGAACCCAAATCTTTTTAATAATTTTTTCATGGAACTTAGAAGTATTATATTCAAATGCTTTGTATCCTACCTTTTTACATCTAAAGCAGGTGATGTGAGAGGTGCCAATTGAAGTGTGTGCAGTGAAATTTTTTTTAAAAAACTTAGTTTTATGTTTAGATTTATATCCTAGTCTGACTTTATCATAGACTTTTCTTTGATTATTTAAGATCATTTGCAGTTTTTCTGAACTACAAGTGAATTTATCAACTAAAGGCCTTAATTTATCCAATTCATCTTTTAGAATTTTGTTCTCTTCTTTTAATTTGTTGTTGCCACTAATTACCTCTTTCTTTTCCTTCAAAAGTATTTGAGTCATTTTCTTAAGACTTTTATTTTTTATGCTAATCTTTTTAAAATCTTTCATTAAGTCATAAAAAGCATCTTGAAGTTCATCAAAGGTAAAATCTAAATCAAGAGTGGAGGATACTCATCATCTTGTGTCATGAAACACTGTTAGATATATGTGCCCTAGAAGCCAGAATTGGCTGACACTTGTAATACACTTCTAGGGGCAAAATTGTAATTTTGACTATAATAAATGGGTTATTTTCTATCACACATGTGTATTTAGTGTCTGTGATACATCCTTTGAGTTAATGGTAATGATAATTCATATTTTCAAGAGTTGAAAATTTAAAGACATGAATAATCATTATTAACTCATAAATAGCTCCCGACCATAGGATCATCACGAGGATGGTGATTGATCCGGAAGGTTGGTGTACGATCGCTTCTCTTTAGTAGATGAGTCTTGAGTCTATGGTGTGGAGACACCAGAGCGAGAGTACAGGTACTCGTTAGAGAACGAGGGCACTGAGCGTGACCACCTCGAGTAGTCATTAGGGAGTCTACCTTCTCGTCAATGACTGACTCGATGCTGCAGTAGTGTGTCTGGTTCTTTGACCTGAGATGCATCGGCAGTTCACCTTGAGGGTGTTATAGTTTGACTACACCATTACTCGGTCTCCTAGCCATATGGAACCCTGAGGTGTATGTTGGCTGTGACATGTTCATTGTAGGAACTGGACTGCATCAAGATGGGATCTATCTATCGGTGGTAGAGGAGTAGCCCTATGATGATCATGAGAATCAAGTCCTGAAGCCCATGGCCATGGCAGAGTGAAATAAATAGAAAGAGTTTTCTATTTAGATTTCACACTGGACTTCGAATCGAATGATTACATCATATGACAGAGATTAGGGTTTTTGACGATGTTCACCTTAACCCTAATCTGATCGGGGCTCAAGATAGAAGAACTGAATCACACAGGTAGCCTTGCACCAAGAGGTTCGCATTCAGCTCTGATGGGTTGACCACCATATACTGCTAGGTGTCACTGGTGGATTTTGGGAGCAATTAGAATGATTTAGATGATCGATCATTCTAGCTTTCGAATCAGAAGAGTTCTGAATCATCGAAAGGAGTTTTCGATGAATGTCGATGATAGAGATCATGACATATCCCTATTCCATATCAGAACTGAACGCTAAACTGGGTCACAAAACAAGGGTTTTGAATCTTGGTGATCATCAATTTGAACTATATAGTTCAATTGATCTGAATGAGAGTTCAATTAGGTTCAGGAAATCGGTGCTAGCCTCGAGTTGATACCTAACGTCATCTTTTTGCTATCATAATTAAGGTCGTTCCTGTCCTGAGCCAAAGGAGTTTGTGCTCGAACAGCAAGTCTTTTATGGTCTGCACTGGAGGTTGTCCCCAAGTCAAATAGGTTGTCTTATATTTGTTAAGACATTACCTCCAATTTCTGGGTTCACCTGCCGCCATTTCTTGGTTCTTGACTTTGGTCAAACTCTACTTTTGACTGGTCAAATGTTGACCATTCATCCTTGACTTTTGACCACAGTGTCGCCCACTATTGGAGAGCTGGTGGGGGCTTGTCCACCCTGCAGAAACCTGGCAAGTGAGAATGGGCGCACGCCAAGGAGGCGTGGAGCCCCATAAGAAGGCTGAACATGGAGTCCTTGTGGAACAGAGGACTCCATCTCCCTTTAGGATTCCAGATTGAGAGTTCTTCCTTAGAATCCAGTTTGACTGGTCCAAGGGCACGTCTCCAAGTAGGATTCCATGGGGACTCTAATCCACCAAGTCAGATTTGATCTAGATTTCACAAAGGGTTGTGAATTGGTTGGGAGGAAAGATGACTTGGATTACGCTTAGTCCCTATTATAAGAGACCCAGCCCAAGTGAAAAATACATCAGAAGAAGTAATCAAGAGAGCAATCTTCCCACGCCCCAGGGCTGCCTCTCTCCCCTTTTCTCCACGCCATACCTCATCTCCCCTTCTCCCAACGTCCAAAAGTGTTTTGGAATTTTGGGATTGGTTTGCGATTTAGAACAAGAAAAAGGAGATCAATAAAGCAAGGATACACACCCGGGAACACTTGCCACTTTCTCCGAATTTGAAGACAACCAGATTGCAGATCTTTTCAAAGGAGTTTGAAGATCCTCCAGATCCAGATCCAGATCTATCTCTCTTCTTGAAGGACAATAATGTTCAAGATAAAGATAAATCTACAACAATCCTGGAACAAAGCCATGATAGTGAGAATGAAGCAACCGATGATCATAGGGATCTACCCAAGGAGTGGAGGTATGCACATAATCATCCAAAAGAATTAATATTAGGTGATCCTTCACAAGGGATAAGAATTAGATCCTCTTTTAAGGATACATTTGATTATCTTGCATTTGTTTCTCAAATAGAATCTAAAAACATAGAAGAAGCTGAACAAGACCCTAATTGGATGCTAGCCATGCAAGATAAACTAAATCAATTTGAAAGAAACAATGTATGGACTCTTGTAAACAGACCCATTGACCATCCAATAATCGGCACAAAATGGCTATTTAGGAATAAATTGAATGAACTTGGTAATGTTGTAAGAAATGAAGCTAGACTAGTTGCTAAGGTATATAATCAAGAAGAAGGAATTGACTTTGATAATATATTTGCACCTGTAATAAGATTAGAGGCAATTAGATTGTTACTTGCTTTTGCTTGTTATATGAATTTTAAACTATTTCAAATGGATGTGAAAAGCATCTTTTTGAATGGTTATATTACTGAAGAAGTTTTTGTAGAATAACCTCCTGGTTTTGAAAATCACTCACTTTCAAACCATGTGTATAAATTAAATAAAGCTATTTATGAACTTAAGCAAGCACCTAGAGTATGGTATGAAAGATTGAGCAAATTTTTACTACATAATAATTTTATTAGAGGAAGTGTTGACACCACTTTATTTTGAAAAAAAAGAATAATGACCTTCTTGTGGTTCAAATATATGGGGATGACATCATATTCGGAGCTACTAATGAAATTCTTTGTCAAGAGTTTGCTAAGTTGATGTAGGGCGAATTCGAAATGAGCATGATGGGGGAGCTGAACTTCTTCCTTGGACTACAAATCAAACAATCAAAGGAAGGCATCTTCATCAGCCAAATGAAGTACATCAAGGAAATGCTAAAGAAGTTTGGAATGAAAAATGGAAAAGAAATCAACACTCCCATGAACCCCTTATGCAAACATGACAAAGACGAGAATGGTAAGAATGTGAATGAAAAGCTCTATTGAGGTATGATAGGATCCCTACTTTATTTAACTACAAGTAGACCTGATATACTATTTAGTGTATGCATGTGTGCAAGATTTCAATCTAACCCTAAAGAATCATACTTACTAGTTGTTAAGAGAATTTTTAGATATTTAATTTACACACATAACCTAGGACTTTGGTACTCAAAATAATCCTCCATTGAATTGATTGGATACACTGATGCTGACTATGGAGGATGTAGAATTGATAGAAAGAGTACCAGTGGCACTTGCCAATTTCTAGGGTTGAACTTGATCTCTTGGTATAGCAAAAAGAAAAACTTTAGAGCACTATCAACGGTTGAGGCCAAACATGTTGCTGCGGGGAGTTGCTGTGCTCAAATACTTTGGATCAAGCAGCAACTTGAAGACTTTGAAATTAAGCAAAATAAAATTTCTATTAGACGTGACAACACTAGTGCCATAAACCTGATAAAAAATCTCATTCAATATTCAAGAACTAAATACATTGAAATTAGACATCACTTCATTAGAGATCATGTACAAAATAATAACATTGTGCTTGAATTTGTCACAATTGAAAATCAACTAGCTAACATTTTTACAAAATCTCTAAATGAAGATAGATTCTCAAAAATCCAGGGTGAACTTGGTATTTGTGATCCGCTTTAATAATGCTTAATCTTAAATTTATTGGATCATTTTTTACCTCCTTCCATCATTCCTAACATCCTTTTCCCATCCTAAAAATTCAAGAAAAATCAGCTTGAAATTCCTTCTATATTCTGATATTTTCCTTTGAGCTTGAGAAGTCTTGAGTTTTTTATGAGACCTCTCGGCTGGATTTCGAGGTCTCTCGTGCTAAACATGAGAGCTCTTGAAGTTTTCAAGACGTCTCGTCATTAAGATGAGAGCTCTCGATTCATGCAGGTCCTCTTTTTAAAATTGGTCTACGAGAGGTCTCCTGTTCCATTCTTTCATTCCACTCGTCCGAGACCTCTCCTCCATTCTCTCTAAAACTCTTCTTCCTTTCCTCAAAAATCCTTCAAATCACCCTCTCTTGTCCATTCCCTCCAAACCTTGGCCCCCAATGGCTCTGAAGAAGAGATCGCTCGTCACTCAAAGAGCCACCGTCATGCCATCGACTAAAGCTAGGGCTAAGCGACAGCGCGACATGGCTCCATCATCTCCATCTGCTTTATCATCTCATGCCCGACTTTTCATTGCTACTAGGATAGTTCCAATGGGCCACTATGTGGACATCACTTACCTTGATCGTGAGCACTTTCGTATTGGGTCCTGGATCCCACAGCAAGGTTGAAAAAAACTCTGTACCCTAGAGGTGAATGTTTATTCAAACTTAATAAGAAAATCTTTTGACCACATTAGTTTTGAGCATGGGTCGAAGGTGGAATCTATTGTGAAAGGAGTGCATATTTCTTTGGATGAGAGAAAAATAGGGCAGCTCCTTGAAGTTCCTAGGGCTGGGATCTGTAACCTAAACTTATTTGATAAAACTGAAGCCCTTAAGTGTATCTTAGAAAGAAAAGAGGTTGATGAAAATCTTCAACTTGTTTCATATCTTCTTTCGATCGAAATGAGATTATTGATGTCCTTTATCGGTCATATTATTTTTTCTAAAGTTGGAAGACATGACTGGGTTGGAAAAGGGGAATTTGGAGTCATGTTCTTTATGGTGATTGGAACTCCCATCAGCTTTCCCTCTCTCATGCTACAACAACTAAAGAATAGAGCCAGCAAGAGCAAGGCATGTTTACCTTATGGAATGATCTTCATCTTAATCTTCAAGGACATTCAAGTTAATCTAGAAGGTGAAGATTTCAAAAGCTAGCTCAAACGGATTACATCAATGAGGAAACATTGAACCAGATGAAATTTATAAAGAAGGATGATAAATGGGTAAGGGCAGATGAACGTGCTGCAATCGAGACTAAAGAACACAGATCTCCAACCCCTTCACCATCACCATCTGCTGGACCCTCCTTCACTACACTAGGGTCTCCACACTCTCCTCAAGTGCCTCCTTGTCCTGCTCTAGTTTCTCCCCTAGCATTTGATCAAGATGTGTTAGTTGAAAGGATGGTAGAAGAAGTGGTTCAGAAAATATCTGAAAGGTTTATGGATATACTATCCAGTGTGAGGCATCAACTTTTAGTAAGCATTGAAGAGCAAAGGATATCCACTAAGGGTCAAACAGAAATACTTAGTCAACAAATTAGTGGACTATCTCAAAGGTTAAAAATTTTGGAGGAGTAGCATAAAACATCAACTCAAATTGAACTACTCCTATCCGACAACGCCAGGATTGCACAGAGACTTGAAGAGAATATCACTATTCAGTGCACCATAGCTGAAGTCCTCATTTTCACTCTACGGTAGATTTTGAGTCGGACTTCTTCTTCTAGACTATCATCTTCTTCTAGACCATCACCATCTCCTAGACCTGCTCCTCACTAGACCCAAATCTTCATCTGAACCCATCATTGAGTTCCTCTCTGATGAGGACTAGGTCTAGTTTCTCTTTTGTTTTAACTTTTGATTTAGGTATGTTGGAATGAGATTCATTTTTTGTAAACCAACATACACCTCTAACTATGTAGTATTAAATTTTGAAATGGAATCAATCCTTTTTATATTCTTGCCTTCTTTATCTTTTTTTTTGACCTTTTCATTGTTGTGATTTTGATGATGACAAGAAGGGAGAGAAATATTAAGCAAAAGTATGCAAATTTATAATCAATTCAATTCAAACTAAAATACAAAAAGGGGACTTTTTAGAAAATGAATTATTTGAATTGATCAAATGCAAATCTTATTCATTTCATAAGAGCATACATTAAGGGGGAGAATGATTATTCAAATCAGGGGGATATTCATCACAAAAACTTTGCATTCATTAGTTCATGACATTTATATTTCTCATAATTATTTTATGGATTGCTTAATATTTTGTCACCATAAAAAAGGAAGAGATTTTTGAACCTCCTAAGTGATTTTGATGATGACCAAATATTAAAGCAAATAATTACTAATATATTTTATTTTAAGTATTTCAATATCAAAAGAGAGAGAGCTCTTTGATCAAAATAAGGAATACATTAAGTGGAAATCAATCAAAATTTAAATATTCTTGTTCAGAGCAAAAATTCTCTCAAAATCACTTTGGAGCAGTCTTCGAGATGTCTCAAATTTTTTTCTAGAGCTCTCGAGTGGACTAGCACGTCCCAAGCACTATTCTTGCTCAATTTCGAGAGGTCTCAAGAAAATCTCGAGAGCTCTCGATCTCAGATGATAGAAATTCAATTTCTATGCTCTAAGAGCATGTGGTCTCACAGGAATCCTGAGAGGTCTCATGGTCCCGGTGAGACGTCTTATTTAGAACCAAGAGGTCTCGATCTCAGGCGAGCCATTTTTTCAAAAAGATGATTTTCATGAGACAAAAGGCAAGAGCTCTCCTATTCAAATTGAAAGGCCCCGTAACTTGGCGAGATGTCTCGAGACAAACCGAGAGGTCTCAGGACTCGATGATAATATTTTGATGGGGCATTTCAGATCAAATTTTTTCGACTTCAACGGCTAGTTGCTGCTCTCCAATATTTGAATTTTGCTTTTTCTGAGCTCCAATCATTAATAGAAGAGAGGAATGCTATAGATATAAAAGGAAGAAGGCTTATCCACGATCAAAGAGAAGAAAAATGAGAGAAAAAAAAACACGCTCTATTCTTGAACGAAAATCTCCATCTTCAATCAATCTGTTCTCTCAAGCTTTGAAGAATCCTCAAGTGCATTAACTCCACGGATTCAAAGAGGCTTTCAATAAACTGCAAGGACAACTCTACTGCTCATTCAAAGGGGCCTTTTAAGTTGAAACATTTTCTTTCTTCTTTCCATGTATTTAGTTTTAGCAGGGGCTGAAACTTGGGTTTTGGGATTTTTCTTCCTATTTGTTTATTCAGATTGGTTTATCTGATTCTTATAAGGGTTGTGGTTGATGAACCTAAGAGAAAACCAACTAGATTATTGAATAGTGAGCCCAAAAAAACTATCTGACTATAATCTTAAGGGATTATAGTAAAATTTTTAAGAGTTTGCTTGGGGAGTGGACGTAGGTGCTAGGAGTGCACTGAACCACTATAAAATCCTCTTACTTGTGTGTGTGTGCTCTAGCTTATATCTTCTTTCTGCTTTCCCATTTGATTCACTCAGGATTTAATTTTTTATCACCACACATATCTATTTAAATTTTTGAAAACCTAATTCCCCCCCCCCCTTCTCTTGGGTTGTTCACTTGGGCAACATTCAAGAAAATAACTAAATATTTCCACAAGAGCTTTAACTAAAGATTATTCTATAAAGTATTTTAAATGTAATTAAATTGGCCATAAGATTTTGGAATACAATTTTAAAAGAATTGGCCAAACCTTGATAAGGCAATTTTGGGTTTCAAAAGAAATCTTAAATACTAACTCCTATAGACCCAAGATAGCTTGGGTACCAAAAGCTATAAAATGATTTTGCAGGTATGCCAAGGATCTAATGAGCTTAAAAGAAAAAAGTTTTCTTGCTTGGATACTGTTGGGGATAAACCCCGCTCCCATCGAAGTTCAATCAGATGCTCAGCTGACAATGTAATCGGTAGTCACGGGAAAGCTTCAGCGGACGAGCCTTAGCCGAGCTCTTTAGCGGCCGATCTTCTATGGAAGCCAGACTTCTTGTGGACTCCTTCAATAGTCGGGCTTCTACGAAAATCAGACTCCTTATGGACTCCTCCAGCGATCAGGCTTCTATGGAAGTCAGACTCCTTGCGGACTCCTCCAATGGTCGGGCTTCTACAAAAGTCGAACTCCTTGCGGACTCCTCCAGTTGTCAAACTTTTCAGTGGCCAAACTTTTATGGAAGCCGAACTTCTTACAGACTATCGATGGACTCCTGCCGGTGATCCCACTACTAAATGGTTATACGACAATAATGATCGGCATTTATCAAGTCAATAACGATCGGCATTTATCAAGTCAATAATGATCGGCATTGATCAGGATAGTTACGACAATCATTAATTAAGGCAGTTACAACAAGCTCCACCTATAAAAAGGACCCTCCAGATACGCTCAGGCTAGGTTTAAAAAAACTCTTCTCTCCTACTTGAAACTCTACCGAACTCCCTACTGAGCACTCCATATCTGTTGGCCAGAGCTAACTTGACCGTCGAAGGGTCCTATCGGAGCCACCCCCCATCGGCTCCAAACGAGACTTTGTTTTGTAGGTCATCGATGGCGACCTCATCCTCCTCTGCTCCAATTCGATCCGACGTCAACCAAATTCTGTACCAATAGATTTTGGTGCTAGAAGGAGGGCCTCCTCTGTTCTTGAGGTTCCCTCGATCTAAAAGGAGTGCTCAGCAATGATCTCTCTCTAGAGATCTCCCTCCTTCCTCTCTAGAGTTCTTTCCTAAGAGAAGATGCCTCCTAGGAGAGCTTCGACTCGATGATCAACGACCTCCGTGGTTCGATCCCACTCAGATCCATCTGCTCTCACTCCAGCCTCGGCAACCTAGGTTCCATCTATAGCTGTGGTGGATGCAGAGCAGTTCAACCTGCTCATCCAGCAGGTTCATGGCCTCATGGAGGCGATGCAAGCGGTGCAGGCCATACACCAGCAGGCCCCGGCATCGGCTCAACCGACATGGGATTCTCTAGAGCCCTATGGTCCGGGCCAAGAATGGTCGACTTGGGCTACCCAGCCTCTGATCTTTGAAAGGGAGAAGCAGAGGAGGGAAGGCCCCTACTCGAACCATGACTCAACCCAGGGGGAGACTTCGCACCCATCCTACCAGAAAACCTTGGAGATCAAAGATCATGAAGATCTCTTGGATCAAAGGCTCTTAGAAATGAGCCAACGGATCGAAGACCTCCATCATAATCCCTACTCTCATGGTAATGATGTTTGTGCTGACCCTCTCTTTTCGTAGAAAATTATGCAGGAACTGATCCCGCCAAACTTCAAGCTCCCACAGTTTGAGAGTTACGATGTGACCACCGATCCAGTCGACCACCTTGAAGCCTTTCGAATGATGATGTTGCTCCATGGTGCATCAGATGCTATTTTGTGCCGGACTTTCTCCTCGACCCTTAAGGGAGCCATCAG
This sequence comes from Cocos nucifera, assembly GCA_006176705.1. Taxonomy (NCBI): domain Eukaryota; kingdom Viridiplantae; phylum Streptophyta; class Magnoliopsida; order Arecales; family Arecaceae; genus Cocos; species Cocos nucifera. The sequence continues at coordinate 129,591 of QRFJ01002335.1, read as the reverse complement.
GAACTGATACTCGATGCTTAAGTCAAGTACCATCTTATCATTTGATCAGATGAGCCAGCAGTTCATAGCCCACTTCGTCAGTAGTCGACGTCCACATCGAAGTTTGGATTCCTTGATGAATGTCAAGCAAAAGCAAGAGAAATCCATCCGAACTTATGTCACCTAGTTTAACACTGTAGCATTGGAGGTCCGAAACCTGGACCAGTCCGTTGCGATGGCCACACTCAAGGACGTCCTTTAAAAGAATGACTTGCTATTCTCCTTGGAAAAGAAATATCCCAGGAATTTTGCTGACATGCTAGCTCGGACTGAAGGTTATGCCTGGGCTGAGGAGGCCTTCAAGACCAAGAATGATGAAGCTAAAGGAGAGCGACAAGTCGGCGAGCCGGGTAAGCCCATAGAAGCAGGAAAGTCGAGTAAAGTTCGACCGTATTCTCGAACTCCTTCTGGGCGCAGATGAGCCTGGACTCCCCCTCGGGCCTGGAGGTGGGAAAGCCCCGATGGAAGGACACGCAGAGGTTCTTTCCAATGCCAAGGTTCTCCCCAGTGCCGAGGTTCTCCCCAATGGAGATTTCACAACTATGCCCCCTTTAACTCTCCGAAGACCCAAGTACTGATGGAAATCAGGGAACAACTTTCGAGACCTGAGAGGATGCATTTCCATCCCAGCAAATGCAATCTCAATAAGTTCTACCTTTATCATCGTGACCACGGCCACGACACTGAGGAGTGCATCCAACTCTAGGATGAGATCGAAGAGCTCATTAGGCAGGGTAGACTCGACCGATTCTTACGGAGACGACCTGAATGGCATGAGGATCGACTGAGATCGCTACCACCGAGGGAGGAGGACCAAGAAGATCGGCCGCCTCTTGGTGTCATCAATACAATCTTGGAGGGACTTCAACAAGAAGAGGTCAGCGGATCTGAAGGATCGGTAAAGAAATAGAGGACCGAGGAACCTGTGATCTTTACCAAGGCAGACACCTAGGGGGTCCAATTTTTTCATAACGATGTAGTTGTAATCTCTTTGAACATTGCCGATTATGATGTACGCCATATTTTAGTGGACAATGAAAGTTCGATCGATGTGTTGTTTTACGATGCCTTCTCAAAAATGTCCTTATTTGATGGCCACTTGGGGCCTATGAACTCCCCACTGATAGGATTCACCGACAATGCCATACCAGTTAAGGGCATAATAACTTTGGTTATGAGAGCAGGGCGACGCCCAAAACTGACCAAAGCACAAGTTGATTTCCTAATCGTAAGAACTCCATCTACCTACAATGCCATTCTTGGCCGACTTGATCTAAATGCACTTCGGGTGGTGGTATTGATCTATTATTTGAAGATGAAATTCTCGACAAATCACGGGATTGCAGAGGTCAGCAGAGACCAAGCTTTGGCGAGGCATTGCTACTCGATCACCCTATATAAGGGAGAGCAATCCGACTCTTATCTTGTTGATGAATTGGATGTCCGAGATGATCTCACTGAAGAACGGGGCGAGCCTATGGAGGACCTCATCTCTATGCCCTTAGATGATGGAAACGTCGAGTATGCGGTATAGATTGGCTCCAACTTAGTAGGCAAAGTTCGGGAGCAACTTGTTACCTTCCTCAGAAGAAATGTAGATGTCTTCGCCTGGACCCCAGCAGATATGCCAGGGATTGATGCCGAGGTCATGGAGCATCGACTGACCATTGACCCGAGGCATCGATCGATAAAAGAAAAGATACGCCACCACGCCTTAGAGAGGTAGAAAGCCATCGCTGAAGAAGTAGACAAGCTCCTCAAAGCTGGATTCATTCGGGAGGTTAATTATCCGACCTAGATCTCAAATGTGGTCCTCGTCAAAAAGACGAACAATAAATGGAGGATGTGCATTGACTTCAAAAGGCTGAACAAGGCCTGCCCAAAAGATAGTTACCCTCTACCCAGAATTGATCAACTAGTGGATGCGACTTTGGGCTACGAGCTCCTCACCTTCATGGATGCCTTCTCTAGTTATAATCAGATCCGGATGGCACCTGAGGACGAAGAGAAGACCGCTTTCATTACTGACCATGGTCTTTATTGTTATAGGGTCATGCCCTTTGGGCTCAAAAATGTAGGGGCAACGTACCAGCATTTGGTCAATAAGATCTTCAAGGAGCAGATCGACCGCAACATGGAGGTGTGTGTGGATGATATGCTCGTCAAAAGTCGAGCTTCAACAGACCACCTCACTGACCTTGAAGAGACCATCGATGCACTTAGGAAGCATAAGATGAAATTGAATCTGATCAAGTGCACCTTTGGCGTGACCTCAGGAAAATTTCTAAGGTTCATGGTGTCAAGGCGCAGGATTGAAGCAAACCCCGAGAAAATTCGAGCCATTTAGGAGATGACCGCTCCAAAAATGATCAAAAAAGTTCAGCGCCTGACTGGGAAGGTGGCATCCCTAAATCATTTTATCTCAAGATCGGTCGAATGATGTGTGCCCTTCTTCTAAGTTCTCAGGCAACCAAAGAACTTCTGCTGGACAGCGAAGTGCCAACAGGCATTCGAGAAACTTAAAAACTACCTCGACTCATCCCCATTGCTGGCAAAGCCCAAACCTGGAGAAAATTATTCTTGTACCTGGCTATCTCCCTAGTAGCCCTGACGGCAGTCCTGGTCAAAGAGGAAGCGAAGATGCAGCGATCGATCTACTATATGAGCCAGGTCTTGAGGGATGCGAAGACCAGGAGCACACCATTACGGTCCTCACGGACCAACCAATAAAAGCAGTCCTGCGCCGAGCAGACGCTTCTGGGAGAATCGCAAAATGGGGAATCGAGCTCACAGAGTTTGTCTTCAACTACTGGCCCAGGCCATCGATCAAGGCCCAGATATTGGTAGATTTTGTGTTAGAATGTACCATTCTAGTCGAACCCGAGCCTGAACAGAATGAGACTAGTGCCCTACTATCGTAGCCGAACTTCTTCGAGGAAAGTGCTGATCTCCCCGAAGGCTTTTGGGCTCTACATGTCGATGGCTCATCCAACTCCATCGGAGCTGTTGCGGGGCTGGTCTTAATTAGCCTTAAGGGCATCGTGGCCGAGTATGCACTGCGCTTCATGTGTCCTATGATCAACAATGGGGCCGAATATAAAGTGCTGATCATCAGATTAAAAATAGCGAAGGAATTAAAAATAGATTGGCTTCAAGTCTTCAGCGATTCCCAGCTGATGGTATGCCAAGTTAATGGCAGCTACGAGGCACGGAAGAACAGTATGATGAGATACCTTGGAAAGGTGAGGGATTTGACCCCGACCTTTGATAGTTTCATCATCCGATAAATTTCGAGGGTAGAAAATGTCAGAGCCGATCTTCTTTCCAAGTTGGCCACTTTAGCCCCGACCGAGCTTCCCAAAGAAGTATTCTTGGAGGTTCTGAAGTGCCCAACCATAGAGGAACCCCAGGTCATTCTGCACACTGAATTCGAGCCAAGCTGGATTGACCCATTGATTGCCTACCTCAAGGAGGGGGTCCTTCCTCATGATCCGAAAGAAGCTCGAAAGCTCAGGAACCAAGCCTCCCGCTACGTTTTACATGAAGGCAAGTTGTATAAGAGGTCATACTCCCTCCCACTACTGAGATGTTTCCAACCTTCAGAGGTCGACCTCGCACTCTGGGAGGTGCATGAAGGACTCTACGGAAGTCATGTAGGAGCCAGGTCCCTATCGCAAAGACTACTTCAGCAAGGGTACTATTGGCTGACCTTGTTTTGCGATTCCATGGAATATGTGAAAAAGTGCAATCGCTGTCAAAAGAACGCAAACGTACAAAGATAGCCGGCCTCCAAGCTTGCTCCGCTAAGTGCACCTTGGCCATTTACACAATGGGGAATGGACATACTTAGCCCCTTTCTGATGGCATCCGGGCAGTGGAAGTTCCTCCTAGTCGCGATCGACTATTTCACCAAGTGGGTTGAAGCCAAACCACTAGCGAAGATTACTGAGGCCAAGGTGCAGGACTTTGTCTGGAAGTTACTTATCTGCTAGTTCGGTCTGTCCTAAACCTTTATAACCAATAATAGGCGACAGTTCGCTAGGGCGAGATTCGTCGAGTTCTGCGAAGGACTAAACATCTCCCACCACTTTACATCGGTGGCTCACCCACAGGCCAATGGGAAAGTTGAGGTGACCAATCAGACTCTACTGCAAGGCATCAAGACAAGGCTCGATAGTGCAATGGGGGCCTGGGTGGACGAACTCTACCACATCCTCTAGGCATACCAAACTACACAAAGGGTCCCGATTGGGGAAACAACTTTCGCCTTCGCCTTTGGCACGGAGGTAGTTATCCCGATCGAATATAAGCTCCCATCTGCATGAGTCATGGGCTTCAACAAGTAGCTCAACCCCCAGGACCTCAGAGTTAATCTCGACCTACAGGAAGAAAAAAGGAAGAAAGCCCGCATCCGGATGGCAGCCTATAAATGGAAGGTGGCCCAGTACTACAACTCTAGAGTTAGAGATAAGATGTTCAGAGTGGGGGACCTAGTACTTCGGCGAGCCACCGTCTCACAGCCTTAGAGCCAAGGGAAGCTCACCCCAAATTGGGAAGGTCTGTATGAAGTGGTGGAGGTCGTCCGGCCCAAAACTTATCACTTGAAGGAGCTTGGAGGAATAATGCTTCCCCGACCTTGGAACTCAAAAAACCTGAGGATGTATTATCAGTAAACTATCTTTAATAAGACTCCTTCGTTTAGCATTATTGTTTTCTGGTGCAAGATTTACATGATGACAGGAGAGAAACGAGCGAAAGTGGCCCATTAGGAATAGGAGGAGAACCTCATCCTGACGCAAGCAAAGTCAAAGGCTTCGTTTATTTTAGATGAGATGGGGCGAGAGGCCCTGACAACGGTCCTTGCATGCCCCCACAGCCTGTTAGGAATAGGTGGAGAACCTCATCCTGATGCGGCAAAGTCGAAGGCCTTGTTCACTTTAGACGAGATGGAGGGAGAGGCCCTGACAACGGCCCTTGCGTGCCCCCACACTCATTAGGAACAGGAGGAGAACCTCATCCTGACGCGAGCAAAGTTGAAGGCCTCATTCACTTTAGACGAGATGGGGGGAGAGGCCCTGACATAGCCCTGCATGCCCCAAGCCCATTAGGAACGGAGGAGAACCTCATCCTGACGCAAGCAAGTCAAAGGCCTCATTCACTTTAGACGAGATGGAGGGAGAGGCCCCACAACGGCCCTTGCGTTCCCCCATAGCCCGTTAGGAACATGAGGAGAACCTCATCCTAATGCGAGCAAAGTCGAAGAACTCATTCATTTTAGACGAGATGGAGGGAGAGGCCCTGACAACGGCCCTTGCGTGCCCCCACAGCCATTAGGAATAGGAGGAGAACCTTGTCCTGATGCAAGCAAAGTCGAAGGCCTCGTTCACTTTAGATGAGATGGGGGGACGGGCCCTGACAACGGCCCTTGCGTGCCCCCACGCCCATTAGGAACAGGAGGAGAACCTTGTCCTGATGCGAGCAAAGTCGAAGGCCTCGTTCACTTTAGACGAGATGGGGAGAGAGGCCCTGACAGTGACCCTTACGTACCCCCACAGTCTACTAAGAACAGGAGGAGAACCTCATCCTAACACGAGCAAAGTCCAAGTCTAAGCTCCGAAGTCTACAGGAGATAGGATCTCCATCAACTTCGACTGCAAGATGAGATTTCCCCCGAGGTAACCTCTGGGATAGGAGATACGATCCCCCGAACTTCAACTTCAATGGGTGCGGAACCCGAGAAAGGACTTCGGCAGTCGCCTGTTTTCATACTCCCTTCCTTCAAATTTCAAACTTGAGAGTGGAGGGACTATTATTGGGGATAAACCCCGCTCCCACCGAAGTTCAATCAGATGCTCAGCCGACAATGCAACCGATAGTCACAGAAAAGCTTCAGCGGATGAGCTTTAGCCGAGCTCTTTAGCGGCCGATCTTCTACAAAAGCCAGACTTCTTGCGGACTCCTTCAGTGATCGGGCTTCTACAGAAGTCAGACTCCTTGCGGACTCCTCCAGCAGCTGGGCTTCTATGAAAGCTGAACTTCTTGCGGACTCCTCCAGTGGCCAAACTTCTACGAAAGTCGAACTTCTTACAGACTATCAACGGATTCCTACCGGCGATCCCACTACTAAACGGTTACACGACAATAACAATCGATATTTATCAAGTCAATAACGATCGACATTTATTAAGTCAATAATGATCGGCATTGATCAGGAAGTTACGACATTCATTAATCAAGGCAGTTACGACAAGCTCCACCTATAAAAAGGATCCTCCATATACGCTTAGGCCAGGTTTAAAAAAACTCTTCTCTCCTCCTTGAAACTCTATCGAACTCCCTACTGAGCACTCCATATCTATTGGCCAGAGCTTACTTGACCATCAGAGGGTCTTATCGGAGCCACCCCCCACCGACTCCAAATAGAATTTTATTTTGCAGATCACCGATGGTGACCTCATCCTCCTCCACTCCAGCTCGATCTGACATCAACCAAATTCTGCACCAATAGATACCTTGGAAGTGATAGATGATGGATGGTGATTATTGGTATAATCTAAACTTTTCTCACATCATACCATCAATAATTATTTGTTAAATGTGTTAACCTTATTAATTCATTAATATGTATGCATATAATGATTTCCTTCATATTTTAATAAGTATAACTAATTTTGATGCTTGCAATGATTGAGTGTTTTGATTTTTAAAGTAATATGCTCTCCTATATATATCATGCTATGGTTGAATTTGTTTTAACTAAAAATTCAGCATGATATTTTAAGACTCCCCACATTAATTCTATATTTGATGTATTTAAACTAAGAAATGCTAAATTAAATTATTTTAATTATTAAAATTCACAAGAGAAACTAAGTTTGACATTCCCCTCATAAAAGGCTAAACTATCAAATTTACTCAAAATTTTGCTTAAAATAAATATTTAAAGATAAAGCATCTTTTTATAAAAATTCATATGCTAGACAATGCATTGCATGTTAGTTTCTTATGATTTCAAGACTTTCCTAGTTGAAACTAAACATATAGAACCACATATCTAGAGTTTCCCTTCTCAATACTCCTAATTTGATTGATTGTCACATCTTATTTGATCAAATCATTCAGTTTGAATATCATCCTTGATCCTTAAATTAATTGAATATCTTTTTGATCTTAATTTGCTTAAATTCTCCTATTTTGGGACACCTCTGAACTGTTCTATTCAAGGTGTTGACCCTAAGCCCTATAACTGTCGATACTTGTGCTGAAAAATTCTTCTACAATAGTTTTGGAAGGTGTCGACACTTTGTTTTGCTGGTGCCAACACTTTTCAAGGTGTCAACACTTTTTAAGCGAGATGTTGACTCCTCTTTTAGGACTGGATCTTTCAAATCCCGAGCCATCTCCTTCATTTTTTTTTTTTTTTTGTCTTCGATTTGCTCCTTCGAACAGGGACATCTCCACACTCCTCCATCCAAATCCAAACCTTCAAGACTCTTCCTCATTCCCTCCTTCCCTTAGTCTGATGAAAAATGCCACATGTGAAGTGAATTGCAAGATGGGATAGAAGACCCCATATGGATTCTACGAGCCTTAGGACGTCCCCTTCTCCATCTCTAGTCCGTGAATGGCATTCGAAGCACTGTGCCAAGCAAAGGTCATCTCCTCCCTCACCTGCAGTAACGTCTCCCACTCCGACTGCTCCCTCGTCTTTGCAAGCCACACCTTCTCAATCAACCACAGTCTTCCATGTGATTTCTACCGATAGAAAGGTAGATTTTGGCTTTCTTGAGAGAAATGGGTTTAATTTTAGAAGGAAAATTAGAAATCTAGGTTGGGAGTTTTTCTATTCCTTAAATGTACTCACCTATCCCAACCTTGTCAGAGAATTTTATTTAAACCTAAAGAGTGGAGATGGGGTTACTGAATCCAAAGTAAAAGGGGTTCTAATTATTTTTTATCATGAAAAGTTAGGAAGAATTCTGAGGATGAGATCTGAAGAGAGCCGAATTGATAAACTTGAAAAAAAATTAGAAGGGCTCAAATATATTTTAGGAAGAGAGGATATCAGTGATTTAGAAGAGGTAAGTGCCAATTGGTTGTCTACTAATATGTGCCTCTTATATCACATTACCAGTAGGATTTTCCTTCCTAAAATCAGTAGATTTGACTTTATGGCTGCTAGAGATATATTCTTCATGTATCATGTTATTCATGAGATCTCCCTGAACCCCCCAGCTCTAATGATCAGATTTATGGAGGATATAGCAGGAAAATCTAGGACTTCTCTATCCTATGGGATAGCATTGACTTTAGTTTTTTAGAAGCATAGGATAGATCTTGATGGAGAGACCACTAGAGCTCTGATGGATATAGATACTTACAATGAACACTCTGTATGCTTTATGGGATTTGAGAGACAGGATGTTCATTGGATCTGTCAATGAGCTTAGATTCAGGCAGAGGATCCAGTTGAGGCTAAACCTACAGCACCTATACCAGATATTCAGATGGAGGAGCTAGTAGAGCCAACAGTACCAGTGGCATAGGTGGACTATCCAAAGAGTTCAGACAGACCACACTCTAGACTAGATGAGGACTTATTGGTTGAGAGAATCTCCTCGAGGATCGTTGTAGTTGTCAGCTCAGAGATTCAGTGACTTAAAGAAAAAACCTAGTTTTCCAGATCAGATTCGTTCAAATCTGATTGGATCAAGAGAGATATTTCAAAAAAAAATTTCTTGAATCTAGATCAGATCTGATATTATTGATCTAATAAAAAAATAAAATAAAATAAAGAATAAATTAAATCTAATTTAATTTTATCTTGTTGCAGATAATCTGATTATCCTGTGATGATCTTGATGTCTACCTGAGGTTCTGGATCTAGCCATGCAAGTGCCTGGCCACTATCGGTATCCACTCAGATAGGATCTAGAGATCTCCTTCTTTATCACTTCTCCAAAAATTAGATCTGGATCTAATTTTGAAGATCTTCAAAATTTCTTTTGAAAATGTGAGTTGTCTCTTGCAGTAGTGCTGCCTTCTTCCTTTTTCTGTCACCTTTCTCTTGCTTGGATCGCACCAAACTTGTGCCCAAATATTCTTGGGCATGGATAGAAGATAGAACACTTGAAGCTGGCATGGAAGAGAAAGAGAGGCAGCCTTATGGAATGGGCAATGGGTCAAGCATCTTTGATCTTGGTGTAGATAGGATTTTTATAGATCCTATTGCGCCATGCAGTGCCACATCATCCCGACCAATCACGACTTTCTATGCAATTAGATCTAAATCTGATTGATGGAATGATATCATCTGATCCAATCAGATGAGAGCCCCTTTGAATCATCCTTAGATGGTGCCAAGACTGGGCCAAAGCAGTCTTCTAGGTGCCTTCCAAGTAGAATCCCCAAAGCAACTGGAGTCCCATCTGTACGGGACTCTAGATGCTTTATCCATGGACGCATGCCTCCCTAGGCGTGTGCCCCTTATCCATCTACTTTTTAGCTAGTGAACTGGTCCAAGAACTCTCTCTTATGATGGCTTGACACATGGGCAAATATCTAAGTGTCAAAGGTCAATGTTTGACCAAATGTCCGAAAGAGGATTTAGTAGGTGATGGAAAATGGTAGGTGTTGTCTCAAATTCATCTCATAAATTAAGACAATCCTTTTCTGATCTGGACAAGCTCCAGTTAGACTAAGTAAAGGTACTTGAGTGAGCCCAAACATTTTTGGCACAGTCAAGACAAACTTTAATGATAATTAAAGAAGAACATTAGGATCAATCATATGCTAGCTGATTTTCTTGAACCTAATTGAATCTAATTCAAATCAATTGAACTAGATTAGTCCAATTGATGATATCCAGATCGAAACCCTTATTTGTGTGATCTAGTTAGGTTCAATTCTGTATGGTAATGAGATATGTCACGATCTCTATCATCGACATCATCGAAATCGGACAAATTTACACACTCTTCGACTGCGCACAGCAAATTTTCTCATTCTAGACACACTATAATACGAATTGAATCGTCCCTAAAGTTGATTCCTAATTACGCTCTCAAGAATATTACCAACAGTGAACTAGAAGCATGATGGTGTAACCCCATCAGAATAAAAATGAATCTCATGGTGGAGTCCTATGTGATTAAGTTTCTTCTATATTGAGCCCCGACTAAGATTAGGGTTAAGGTATCTGTCAATCCATAATGACCTCATATGATTAATCATTTGATTCAAGTCTATATGTGAAACCTTAATAGAAACTTTTTCTATTATTTACTCTACCATGGCCATGGGCTTAAGAACTTGATTCTCATGATCATCATAAGGGCCTCTCATTACCAAGGTAGTTAGATTCTATTGGTGCAATCCCAATTTCTACAATGAACATGCTATAGCCAACAAACCACTCGGGTTCTAAATGGTAAGAATAACCGAGTCATGGTAAAATATTCAAACTATAAACCTCAAAAAGGTGACTTGCGATGCACTCAGGTCAACAGAACCAGACCACACACCTATAGCTTCACATGCCAATCATCGATAAGAGAGGAGACTTTCTAATGACTTGCTTCGAGGTGGTCATTGCTCAGTGCCCTCTGCTGATCTCTAATGATATACTGTACTCTCACTCTGATGTCTCTACAGCCATAGACTCAAGACTCATATATATTAACAAATTGTACACCAATCTTTCAGATCAATCATAACCTGCATGATGATGCTAAGGTCAGGAGTATTTTATGAGTTTAATAATAAAAATTCATGGTCTTAAATTTTCAACTTCTTGAAAATAGAACTATCATTGCCATAACTCAAGGGAATATATCACGACACTAAATACACATTATGATAGAAATATAATTATTTTATTATTTATAGTCAAGAATTATAATTTTTTTGCCTTAGAAGTGTATAACAGTGTTAATCAATTATAACTTCTGGACACACATATTTAAAACTACCACTATGACAGCTAAAGCAAGATAACTGTAAATCTACGTTCCATCTTCTTAAAGTGGATTTTTCGATCTTCTTACTCTGCAACGGCTTTGTAAGTGGCTCTGCATATTATCTATGGAGTTGAACTCTCTTGACCTTGACGTATCTTTCTAGATAATCTGCGATGAGGTGGGTATCCGCACTCAGTGTGTTTAGATTTCTGATGAGATTTCAGCTCTTAGAAGGCATGGTGCCATATATTATCACAGGTGACAGAGGATGGCATCGGATGGCATGACTCCGATCTTGTGTGGTAAACTTTTTGTACTAGATGCCTCTTTGTAAGCTTTGATTGCGAGCGATATATTCTGCCTCCATGGTGGACTACTATTACAATTTGTTTGAAACTCTTTCACTGATAGCACCAACTATACACTAAACAGATTTCTGAAGATGTTGATTTTGATCATGCTATATCGACATCAAATCCGAGTCCATAATACCCTTCGGACTTGAGTTCTTTATTACAAAAACCAAGAACAATATTTAGTTCTTCTAAATACTTAATGATTACTTTCACGAAGTCCATCGTTCTTTCTCTTGATTTGACTGGAATATTTACTTGTGACACTCACAGCAGGGCATATCCGGTGGTAATAACAGGCATAGCATAAGGCTCCTGAGTTGCACAAACTCGCCATACGGGATCTTAGCTCTACCACGCATTCAATCACCTCTGGTGTGGTTGGGGCACATCTTTCATTGGAGAGATGAATGCCATGTCTGAAGGCCGGTACCGCAATCTAGTCTTGAGTTTTCCATGCTATAAACTGCTTTGCACTTTCTCTATGTATATCTTTATGAAAGACCTGCATGCCTAATTGGTCTATCTTCTATATGACTTTGATCCAAGGAAATAAAGGATGCTCTCCTAGATCTTTTATGGCGAAATTCTTTCGAATAACTATGTTTTTAACTAGGTCAACATGAATATCATTTTCAATAAGGAGGATATTTCACGTACAGGACGAGGAAGATAGCACCCATTGGATCTTTCTTGAAAGATACAATGTCCTCTCATTCTGTGAAATCAAACATAATTTGCTCCCCATTATTAAAATGAGTATTTAGCTCCGAGATGCTTGTTCAGTCCATATGCTGGATCTTTGCAGCTTGCATACTTTATGAATCAGTATCATGATGTAAAACCAAATGGTTTGTTCCATATAGATATATTCTAAAGATATCTTTAAGAATATCATTTTCACATCCATTTAATCATATTTCATGAATTGAAATAGGTTGTAATAGCAAAGCAAATGTGGCGAATGGACTTTAAGCAGGGTACCGGTGAAAAGAGTATTCTGATAGTCATGCTTACGCTGACTATAACATTGTGACATTTTCTACAATTAGCTTAAATGTCTCTACATTTCCATCTCAACCAATCTTTCTCTTGTAGATCCATTTGCACCAATAATACTATAGACTTCTAGTGGATTCTACAAGGTTCAGTACTTGGTTTGAGTGTCATCGAAGTCAATTTGTGACATTTCATCACCTCTAACCATTTCTTGGAGTCAATATTAGATATCGCCTCATTATAGAGCTTTGAGTCATCAACATAAACTCCATTACCTATAAGGAAATTTCTCTACTTTCTCTGAAATAGTACTAATACGTTCTCAGGGGGACGAAAAATCCTTTTCGATCTTCGAGGTGGAAGAGGTAGTGTGTATTGGGCCAACTGAATTGATCAAAGGATCCTTAGTCTTTGGCTCTTGAAAGATTTTCTCCTCTATGATCTGCTTTCCAATGCACATCTGCATAACGATTTTTAGAAGAGGCATGTGTTAGATATATGTTGCCCTAGAATGCGCCAGAATTGGCTGATACTTGTAATACAATTCTAGGGGCAAAGTTGTTAATTTTGGACTATAGATCAATAAATATGGGTTATTTTTCTATACACTGTGTATTTAGTGGGTGTGTGATACATCCTTTGAGTTAATGGTTAATATAATCATATTTTCAAGACGTTGAAAGATTTAAGAAACATGAAATAATCTTATTAAGTTCATAAACAGCTCCCGCGCATAGGATCATCACAAGATGGTGATTGATCTGAGAAGTTTGGTGACGAATCTTCTTGCTCTTAGTAGATAGTCTTGATCTATGTGGAGGGAGAACGTCACCGAGTGAGATACTAGATACTCATTAGAAGACGAATGAGGCACTGAGCTGACCTACCTCGAGCTAGTCATTAGCAGTCTTACCTTTCTCTCATAGATTGACTTCGAGCGCAGCGGTAGTGTGTGTCGGGTTCTTTGACTGAGGTGCATCGGCAGTTTCACTCTTGAGGGTTTATAGTTTCTGAATACACATCGTATGTTCAGTCTCTAGATATCCCATGAGGTTGTATGTCTGGCTATAGATGTTCATTGTAGGAAATCTGGATTTTGCATAATAGGGAATCTATTACCTCGTGATGAGGAGAACCTATGATAGTATCATGAGAATCAAGTCTAACGAAGCCCCATGGCCATGGTAGAGTGAAAAGATAAAAAGAAAAGGTTCTATTAGATTTTCAACATTGACTGAATGAATGGCTAATCATATCTGACGAGAGATTAGGGTTGGACCGAGATTTACCCTTAACCCTTATCTGATCGGGCTCAAATAGAAGAACTTAATCAACACAGGTAAGCTACACCAAGAGATTCCATTTTAGCTCTGATGGGTTAGCCACCAATATTCTAGGTGGTCACTGGAGATTTTGGAGGAGCAATTAGAATAATGATTAGAGATACCATCATACTAGTTGTTGAAATTAGAAAAGTTCTGATCCATCGAAAAGGATTTCGATGATGTCTATTGATAGAGATCGTGAATATTCCATTACCATACAGAATGAAACCTGACTGTCAACACAAAACTAAGGGTTTGAATCTGGTGATCATCAAATTGGATACTGAATCTAGTTCAAAGTTGATCGAATTAGGATTCAATTAGGTTCAAGAAATCAGTGATATCGATGATCCTAAGTTCTTCTTATTAATCATCATAAATTATTGTTCTGACTGTAGCCAAAAGAGTTTTTGGGCTCATCAAGACCTTTACATAGCTTCACTGGAGTTGTCCAAGGCTTAGAGAAGGATTGTCTTAATTTATTATATTGAGACAGACCTGCCATTTTCCCATTCACCTGCCAATTTTGGTCTGTCTGACTTTGTCAAAAGTTGACCTTTTTGACTAGGCTCCAAATGTTGACGATAGGAGTACTTTGACTTTTGTCCACGTGTCAGTGCACTCTATTGGAGGCTTGGGGGGGGCCTGTCCCCTCTGCAGAACCTGGCAAGGAAGTAGGGGGCATTGCCACCCTAAAGGCGTGTCCAAGTTGGAGCGCTTGGAGTCCTGTTGACAAGGACTCACTCCTTTTGGATTCCATAGAGTTCCTACTAAAATCCAGTTTGACCTGGTCTTAGGCGCCCTCTAGGAAGAACCAAGGGGTCTTATTCCAACCAACTCAGATTTGATCTGATTTCACAAAGGGTTTGTGATTGTTGAGAGGAAGAGAGTGGATACGTTAGTCCTCATAATAAGACCCTGGCCCAATGTAAAGAAATTCCAATAGAGATTTTCACGCGCCAAGGCTTGACTCTCCCTCTTCTCCAATGCCTAAACTCTTCTCTCCTTCTTCCTCTCCACTCAAAAGGGTTTTGGACTTAGGTTTGGTGGCGTTCCAGATCAAGTAAGAAAGGCAATCAAAGAAGAAGCTGCACTGCTGGCAAGGACGACCTGCAGATTCTTTCGAAACGAGTTTTTGATAGATCTTTTTCTCCAGAATCGAGGAGGTCCAGATCTGATTTTTGGAGGCCGATGAATAGAGAAGAAGAGGATCTCCAATACAACCCGAGTGGTACCGGTAGAGGCCAGGCGCTTGCGTGGCTGAGATCCCAGTAACTTCGCTGCAATCAGGATCATCTACAGGGTAATAGGATTACCAAATCAGGTAAATTAGACTTAATCTTAATTTATCTTATTTTATTTGTAATTTATTAAAATAATAAGAAGTCAAATTTAAAAACATATAAGAATCTGATGAGATCAAGAGAAAAATTTTAAAATATTATCCTCTTGATCTGATCAGATTGACGAGACCTGGACCGGGAAATCCGGATTTCCTATCAACTGGTATAGACGCATGGTTCTAAATTATTTAGATCTGATTTTAATTTATTTTAATTAGAAAGATAAAGGTGATTTCAGATGTCACATGAGATGTGGATAGATCTGAAATCAGAAATTAAAATAAAATGCTTTGGATCGTAAGAACATGAAGATATCATGAATAGTTCTAGAATAGACATAGTTCTGATAGAATAGTTTTGCATGTTTTTGATTTGAATCTGATTAATTCATATTTTAGATCCTCTTTATTTACTATTTTATTGATATTATAGAGTGTTATAATAACATTAAAGAAATAGCAAAGTAGAAATATTTAATTTTTGAATATCATCATGAGATATGTGAATGAATGCATGTTAGACTAGTTGTAGAATAGTTCTACTTACTAATTATCTAGATTAGATTTATTTTGAATTAGATTCATTTAAATCTAATTTTTTAGCTTAATGTATGAGATAATTTAAGATCTGAAACAGCATATTTGATACATGAGAATGTATGCAAAATATGCCCTTGATGTAGATCTAAATTTTTGTATAATGAGATATATGATAGTAGATCTATAACTGTTTTATAGATTGTAATGGTTCCTGATTAGGGTTCCTCTTGGCCCGTCCGTCATCAAAGAACGAAGAATGATTAAAGCTCGTCATTTCCATTCGATGGGGTGTTCTTATGACGTGTAAGGCGGTGCTGCGTGTTTCATCCTTAATCAGAAAATCCAAAACTTTACTTTCTGCAAAACCCTAGAATCCCTGAAACCTATGAAATTACTGTTGCATATTTTGTTTATGACCCAACTAATTAAGAATTAAGTTTAATGAAATATGTAATTAGGTCTAAAATTGAGAATTTTAGGATTAGACATATTCATAATACTGGTTCGGGCTTGGGGTAGACTGCAATTAAGGTTGCGGTTGACAAAACCAATCAACGAGTGGTTGATGGGAATATCAACAATTGCTTATTTTACGCACTAATAGGATTAGTTTCTGGTCAGATCGAGCACGTCAGCAAGACTAATGTAGGCTCAGAGGTGAGTCTGGATTTGTAGGCTAACCCATTGGTTTTGACTCAACCATTTGGCTGTTGGTAAGTTTGGCACAGACGACGACTGGTTTTTTAATTGGAACCCTACTCTACCTGCAATTGCGTTCTGTCGGTTAAAGCGGCATATTCCTTCCACCGGTTACTTACTCTGGCCATATCTGTTGCACAGTTTCGATCTGAGGTGGTCAATAAATCCGAGCTAGACCCATGTCCACTAAGGTGTAGTCAGTAATTGTTATGACTAAGCCAGTCTCGTTTTTTGAGACCTGAATCAATTCCTCACTAGCAAAGGATTAAGACGAGGTCTTTCCACGATTGTTAGATGTGCGGGCGCTTCCGAGGTGATTGTTCTCGGCTGGAGAGGCAGTGGCTCAGTTGGAGCCGGGAGAGAGTGCAACCGATTGTCTATTAGGGCATTTGATTTTATGGTGGTGGGAGGATGAGTTGGAGCTCAATATTTCCGGATACGTGAGAGACCAATTGAGGAACCCGAGTGAGTGGCAAATGGTGGTCTGACTTAACTAAGGAGTGGAATCAATATTTCGGATACCGGTGAGATTCGATGAATTTAGAGATCCAGTTTTTGGGGTTTGCAACCGGATGATGTAGAGGATCATATGAACAAGAGTTGGATCACTCATTGGCTACCCATGCACCAATAACTGTTAGGTGAGGTGATGAGTCAGTTGGTGGGAGCACGACCACGAACACGTAGAAATCATAAAGTCGTGGCACGATCTTTTCTTCGCGAATCTCCACAGAGGGAGTGAAGGGATCGAGAAAATAGTGGAGCTAATTTGTTTTAAAAAATAAAATTCTTAAATGATATTGGTCAAGTCAAAATTATAGTATCTCACTAGAATCTTTGATCTCTATGATATGTTCTGCGTTTGAACGCCATCTGGCACGTATGCCTAGACTACACATAGACTGCTGGATCATTAAGAAAGATGGCTAAGGAACTAACAAACAATTATTTGGGTTCCGGAGAAGTTACCCCATGTTTTTGGACCAGAGAACCCCCACATTACAGCCAGCCCGTCCATCTGTTGAAGAGAAACGTCCTGGAATGAAAGTGGATTGACAGAAAGACCAAATCGGCCAGATACTTACATGTTGGGCTCGATAGTCTGATGAGCCTCCAGCGGCCAACATGCAGATATCGGGACTGCTGCCAAATTCCTTGGCTCACCTGCAGGAGATGTTTGGTGACTAGAGTCCGCACAGAGCCAATATCAAGGCCACAACAATGACTTTTTAAGGATAAGTAATGCGTGATGGGTAGCAGCTCCAAGATCACTGTCTGCCATGACAAGGAACATGGAAGAGCTTGAGAAAGTCGTTGTGAAGTTGGAATTGGATCTGCAGAACGATATTATTTCTGCAAAAATCCTTTAGACATGATGGCATTTGGACAATTCATACATGAATTACCACATGCTCTAAGAGACTCAAATTTTTGGCGAGTTGATGAAATTTTGTCGCTGGTATTGACGCTCTAGTCTCTGAGTTCGTGCTGTCTTATAGCAAGGGCTGTCTAGAATGGGGTCAAGTGTTTTGCTTTATGAGGAATGGACTTCTTCCAAAAGAAAAGTCCCTTATGGAAAGAAGAAAGAAGTCTGTGAAACGAGCAAAAGGTGGGAGGATCAAAGAGAAGAAGGCAAGGAATCGAAGAAAAAGGCAATGGGGCAAAGGAGAAGTGTTTCAGTTGCAACGAGCGCGGCCATTGGAAAGCGGATACTGCCCTATTTTACCCATGGCCACATAAAGACACAAGAAGGAAAGGTCTTATGGTAGGTATTTTCTCGTTATTGGAAAACACATTACGGTTTTCTTCATGCGATGCAAGTTGGAGCATGCCTTGCTCATGGATCTAGTGCTCACCTATGCACTTTGTATGCAGGAGTCTTTGAGATTAAGCAGGGAAGGTCTGAGGGATCGGAGAACAATGATCCCTCAAATTGCATCGAGTGAGGGCAATGAGTTGCTAAGCAAGTAAATGCCGTGCGCGGAAAACACTACCCTCCTTTTCGATCTACTATTGGTCTGGTTAGAGACTTAGTTTAAAAGACCTGTTAGTACATGTGTCATCGCACGCTAGCTGAAGTGTTGATTTCTGTTTCATGCACTTAGTACAGACAAGTAACGTGTTATGTCTGAATCAGCTTTTCTATAGAACCATGTGTAACATATCGCTTCTGTGCACCAGAATCACTAAAATTGCCAAATATGAGTTTCTTTGTTGAATGGTTATTGATATCAGAAGTGCATATCTGATGTACCTATTCTGTTAACTATCGAGCAAAAATTGCGAATGCCAAAAAGACGATAGGGATCGTTCAAACGATGATATCTACTGCGGCCATTTCCTGAGACTGAGGTCATATAGCAGAATGATTAGGATTAAAACTTTTAGAGCAAAAAAAGAGGCTATTGAGTCCATTGACTTTTGAGTCATATGCCAACTTGTGAATCTTGTCTTCACGCAAATCTGACTAAACTCCCCTTTGATTCGAGAATCATGGGGAGCAGTAGTGCAACATAGATCTCACATCGCTTCCGCATTTATTGTCCACACTCAGATGTCGCACATGTGTGAACAGACCTCCAATATCATTGTAGCCGGGCGTAGAGACACATTTTGTCTACTCATCTACTTTTCTGTTGATCCTGTCTTAGGTATGGTATGTGATCTTAGACATTAAGTCTGAAGCTTATTTGAAAAAATCATAGAATTCAAGACATTGAGTAAGAAACAAACACTAAACCCTGGAGAACAGCCATTAAGGTCTCCATTCGATCAGATCTGACGGAAGGTGAATACTTTAAACCAAGGAATTGCCTAGACTAGTCTAAGAATGGCATAGGCGTTCTCAATGGATCCAGCCAGGAACTTCCTCACTCAACGGGGTTTCCGAATGGAGAAATCAGGACTCTATTGGACAATGGTTCGAGTCAAGTGATCAGCTTCACAGACCTCCCTTGATTTTCTGGACGATTCATATAATCTAACTTCAATTTTTATCTACTGAATAGGGTTCCCTCAGTAATCGTTCCTCACACCCAGTATGAGATATGGCAGCGGTATAGAAAAGCAAAGTTGCGTATTCTCAGAATTTGGGAGTTGTCCGGCTCAATGTCAAAGACAACAAGGCGGACAAGGTTAGAGTTTTACGGGCTCCTTTAGAGTCGAATCTCATAGGATACTCCTAAGAGTCATTACGGATACTATTTCTACTCTTCAGCAGAAAAACCACACCATGAATGATGGTGAAGAATCATCTTGATTGCAATCCATTTCCTACAAGTGAACTCAATGGGGAAGAGGATGAGGTAACGGGCATTCTTCATTCACGAGGACAGACAAACTTAGGCCTCAGGGGCCTCTCCATTTAGGTGGCGGTAGGAAGGACGCCATATACGATGCGCGGATACACTAGTTTGAGTTCAGAAACCTACCGTGGCCCCGCCCGTGTGAACACCCCTCAAGGTGAAACTGCCGATGCATCCCTGATCAAGTCACGATGAACAGACACTACTACTGCAGCATCGAGTCAAGTCATTGCGAGAAGTAGACTTCTAGAAAGAACTACTCGAGGTGGGTCAGGTGTGCCGAGTGCCCTCGTTCTCTAACGAGATAACCTGTACTCTCGCTACCGGTCCTCCACACCGTAAGACTCAAGACTCATCTACCTAAAGAGAAGCGATCGTACCCAACCTCATAACACACAACGACCTGACTGAAGCACACAGTGGTTATGCTCCGCGGATCAATCACGAGCGCTTTAGTGATGATTACTATGGTCGGGGGACGGCTGTTTCACTGTTAATAATGATTATTCATGTCTTAATTTTTCGAACTCTTGAAAAATGAAATATATCATTACACAGTTGGAACTCAGAGAGGATGTAGCTCACAGACACTTTAAAGTACACAATGTGTGATAGAAAATTAACCCGAGTTTTATGATTATAGTCAATAACTTTACAACTTTGCCCTTGGCTCCTATGAGTTATAATTAAAGTGCAGCCAATCTGGCTTCTAGGGCCATAATACTAAACCATCTCCCATCGTTGTCCTAAAAGCGCAAGGGCTACAATCTAAGTCATTCCCATCTACTCTCTCCTAGGTGGGCTATCTCGGACTCCCACTTAGGCCCAACGGTTTTTGTAAGTGGGGGCTCGCCAATTAACTTGCGGAGTTGACTCTCCTTGACCTGCAACGTACCTTTCTCAAGGGTAAAACGCGGGATGTAGATAGATACGCCGCTCAATGTTGGCTGGACTTCTGGTGAGACCTCGCTCCTTAGCAAGCGCTATGGCCGGCGCATTGTTGGTCCGCAGGTAAAGAGGAATGGCATCTATGGCATTACTCCAATTTCTGCCAATCAAAAAGCCAACTTTTATCCCAAGAACGCTTTCCTTGTGCAGCCTCTAGGCAGCTATATCAAGTTCTGCTTCCATGGGGAATCTCGCTAAAACTCACAAGTTTGCCTTGGAACCTTCCAAGCCTGAACAGCTCACCAATTGCACACAAACAGACCTCCAAAATGTCGACTTTCGATCATCTATATCGGACATGAAGTCCGAGTCTGTGTATCCCTTGAACTTGGAGTTCTCCATTACCAAAGACCAACATCATATCCTTAGTTCTTCTCAAGTACTTAAGGATACATTTCACAGAAGTCCAGTGTTCTTCACCTGGATTTGACTGATATCTGCTTGTGACACTCACAGCATGGGCTATATCAGGTCGTGTACATAGCATGGCATACATGAGGCTCCCTATTGCAGAAGCATAAGGGATCTTGCTCATGCGTTCTATTTCCTCAGGTGTGCTGGGGCACATCTTCTTGGAAAGATGAATACCATGTCTGAAGGGTATTAATCCCCTCTTAGAGTTTTCCATACTAAACCTCTTTAGTACTTCCTCTATGTACATCTTCTGTGAAAGTCCTAGCATCCTATTCGGTCTATCCCTATAGACCTTAATTCCTAGAATAAAGGATGCTTCACCTAGGTCTTTCATGGAGAATTCCTTGGACAACCACATCTTGACTGATGTCAACATGGGAATATCATTCCCAATAAGGAGGATGTCATCCACGTACAATACGAGGAAGACAACAGCGCTCCCACTGACCCTTTTGAAAACACATGGTTCCTCTTCATTTTTGATGAAACCAAACTTTTTGATCACATCATTGAAACGAGTGTTCCAGCTCCGAGATGCTTGCTTAAGTCCATATATGGACCTTTGCAGCTTGCAAACCTTGTGATCAGTATCACTGGATGTGAAACCTAGCGGCTGTTCCATATAGATATCTTCCTCAAGATATCCATTTAGGAATGCCGTTTTCACGTCCATTTGCCATATTTCATAATCGAAATAGGCTGCAACAGCAAGCAATGTGCGGATGGATTTTAGCATAGCTACCGGGGAAAAGGTATCCTGATAGTCAATGCCTTCACGTTGACTATAACCTTTTGCCACCAGTCTAGCCTTGAATGTCTCCACATTCCCATCTGCACCAATCTTTCTCTTGAAGATCCATTTACACCCAATAGGTACTATACCTTCTGGTGGATCTACCAAGGTCCAGACTTGGTTTGAGTGCATCGAGTCGAATCTCTGACTTCATTGCCTCAAGCCATTTCTCGGAGTCGATATCTGATATCGCCTCGTTGTAGGTTTTGGGATCATCACCATGAGCACCATTACCTATGAGGAACATTTCCTCTACATCCTCTGAAATAATACCTAAGTATCTTTCAGGGGGACGGGAAACTCTTTCCGATCTACGAGGTGGAGGAGGTAGTGTTCTTATTGGCTCAACCTGATTTGGTTCCACTTGGTCCTTAGCTCGTTCTGCTTGTGAGACTTTCTCATCAAGCTTAATCTGCTTTCCAATGCCACTATCTTGAATAAACTATTTTTCAAGAAATATGGCATGTCGACTCACAATCACATTGTGGTCTTCTGGAATGTAGAAATAGTATCCTAATGACTCTTTAGGATATCCTATGAATCGAGCTCTAAAGGACCTAAACTCTAACTTGTCCGCTTGTTGTCTTTTGACATAAGCCGGACAACCCCAAATTCTGAGATGACTCAGACTTGGTTTCTTACCGTGCCATATCTCATACGGTGTGGTAGGAACGGTTTTAGAGGGAACCCTATTCAGTAAATAGATTGAAGTT
Source organism: Cocos nucifera (assembly GCA_006176705.1). Classification (NCBI taxonomy): domain Eukaryota; kingdom Viridiplantae; phylum Streptophyta; class Magnoliopsida; order Arecales; family Arecaceae; genus Cocos; species Cocos nucifera. Next base: position 107,163 of record QRFJ01002335.1, on the reverse strand, counting down.
AATAATGAATGTCCCCAAAGAAAATCAGGGAGGTCTGTGAAGCTCATCATGGATCGAACCATATCCAATAGAGTCCGATTTCTCCGTTCTGAAACCCCGTTGAGTTGAGGTGTTCCTGGTGGAGTCCATTGAGAGACTATGCCATTTTCCTTAAGATAGTCTAGGAATTCCCGGCTAAGGTATTCACCTCCTCGATCTGATCGAAGAACCTTAATGGGTTTTCCAGTTTGTTTTTCTACTTCATGTCTGAATTCTTTGAACTTTTCAAAGGCTTCAGACTTATGTCTCATAAGATACACATACCCATACCTAGACAGATCATCGGTAAAGGTAATGAAGTAGACAAAATTGCCTCTAGCCGGCACATCGAAATGGGCCGCACACATCAGTATGTACTAGGGCAAGGAGATCTGTGGCCCTCTCCCCATGTCCAACAAAAGGGAGTTTAGTCATTTTGCCTTGAAGACAAGATTCACAAGTTGGATATGACTCAAAAGTCAATGGACTCAATAGCCCATTTTTCTCCAATTTGTTAATCCTATCTTCTGCTATATGACCTAATCTCAGGTGCCATAGATATCTGTCGTTTGGACTATCCCTAGGTCGTTTGGCATTCACGTTTTGCTCGATAGTTAAAATAGGTACATCAATATGCAACTGATAAAGACCATTAACAAGGAAATCATTTGCAATTTTATTTCTTTCATAAAGAATGTTACAATGGTCCTTAAAGAAGGTGATCACATAACCTTCTTGTGCTAAGCATGAAACAGAAATCAAATTCCTGCTAGCTGCAGGCACATAATAACAGTCTTTTAAAACTAAGTCTAAACCAGATGGTAATCGCAGAGGGTATGTTCCCACGGCTACTGCAGCAACTCTTGCTCCATTACCGATGCGTAGGATCATGTCTCCATCCCTCAGCCTCCTGCTATCCTCAAGACCCTGCATAGAAGTGCACAGATGAGCACTAGAACCAGAGTCAAGCACCCAACTGGATGCAGAAGAAACCGTAAGGTTAGACTCAATAACGAGCATACCTCCAGAAGGACCTTCCTTCTTGTTCTTCAGGGTGGCCAGGTAAGTAGGGCAGTTCCGCTTCCAATGGCCGTCGCTGTTGCAATGGAAACACTTTCCTTTGCCATCGACCTTCTTCTTCGGTTCTGCCTTCTTCTTCTTTGATCCTTCTACCTTTTGCTTTTTCACAGACTTCTTTTTCTTTCCATAAGACTTTCTTTTGGAAGAAGTCCGTTCCATAGCAAGAACTGAGCCTTTAGAACCTTTCATAGAAAGCTCAGCGGTAACCAGCATATTCATCAACTCGGCCAAGGAATTTTGAAGTTTATGCATGTGGTAATTCATGATGAATTGCCCATATGCATCAGTCAAGGATTGCAGAATAATATCGTTCTGCAAGTCCAAGTCCAACTTCACACCGAGCTTCTCAAGCTCTTCCATGTCCTTGATCATTGTCAGACAGTGATCTTGGACTGACTGCCCATCACGCATCTTAGCCTTAAAAAGTCATTTCGTGACTTGATATTTGGCTGCGCGACTCTGTTCACCAAACATCTCCTGCAGGTGAGCCAACATTTGGCGAGCAGTCCCGATATCTTCATGTTGGCGCTGGAGCTCATCAGACATCGAGCCCAACATGTAGTATCTGGCCTTATTGTCTTCGTCAATCCATTTTTCCAGAGACGCTCTCTGTTCAGTGGATGGACGAGCTGGTAAGGTGGGAGGGTCCTGGTCCAAAACATGTGTTAACTTCTCTGAACCCAAAACAATTTTGTAGTTCCTGAGCCAATCTTTATAATTGGGTCCAGTCAGTCTATGTGTGTCTAGGATACGTGCCAGTGGGTTGGACGCAGACATTTTCCTGTAGAGAGTCAAAGATTCTAGTTAGATACTGTAATTTTGACTTGACCAATTTGTTTAGGGATTTTATTTTTAAACAAATTAGCTCCCACTATTTTCTCGGATCCCTACACTCCCTCTGTAGAGATGCGAAAATCTCCGCGATTGATGATTTCTAGTGGGTGGTGCGGTCTCACCAACTGACTCATCACCTCACCTAACAGTTATTGGTGATGGGTTAGCCAATGAGTGAACAACTCTTGTTCAATGATTCTCTAATCATGGTGCACCCAAACTTGGTCTCTAATTCATGAATCTCACCGTATCCGGAATATTGATCCACTCCTTAGTTAAGTCAGACCCACCATTTGCATAGACTGGGTTCCTAATTGGGTCTCTCACCGTATCCGGAAATATTGAGCCCAACTCATCCTCCAGCCCATAGCATCCAATGCCTAATAGACATGGTTGCGTCTTCCCGGTGCAACTGAGCCACTGTATCCAGCCGAGAACAATCAACCCCGGGAAGGGCCCGCACGTCTACAATGGTGGAAGACCTCGGACTTAATCTTTTCTTAGGGAGAATTGATTCAGGTCTCATTAAACTAGACTTGGCTTAGTCATAACAATTATGACTAACCTAGTGGCATGGGTCAGCTCGGATTATTGACCACCTCAGATCAGAACTGTGTCAACAGATATGGCCAGGTAAGTGAGACCGGTGGAAGGAATATGCCGTTAACTCGCACAAGAACGCATTCAGGTCGAGTAGCTTCCAATTAAAAACCAGTCGGTCGTCTGTGCCAAACTTACCTTAGACACCAAATTGTTGAGTCAGAACCAATTGGGTTAGCCTACAATCCAGACTCTAACCTCTGAGCCTAATTAGGTCTTGCTTGATCGTGACTCGATCTTGACCCAGACTTAATCCTATTAGGCTGGTCAATTTAAGCATTGTTGATCCCATCTAACCAACTCTTGATTCGGTTTGATCAACCGCTTAGACCTAATTGAGCTACCCAAGCCCGAACCCAGTATTATGAATATGTCTTAGATCTGAAATTCTCAATTTTAGACCTAATTAATATTCCATAAACTTAATTCTTAATTAAGTTGGGTTCATAAACAAAATATGCACAATAAATCCTAGGGTTTCAGGATCTAGGGTTTTGCAGAAAGTAAGTTTTGGGTTTCTGATTAAGGACGAACACGCAGCACCCCTACACGTCATAAGAACACCCCATCGAATGGGAAGAGAGGGCCTTTAAACCCTTCTTCGTTCTTATGACCGGACGGCCAAGAGGAACGCCTTAATCAGGAACATGTAAATCTACAAAACAGTTATAGATCTATATCATATATCTCATATACAAATTTAGATCTAATCAAGGCATATTTTGCATACATCTCATGTATCAAATCATGCATGTTTTCAGATCTAAATTATCTCATAATAATCTAAAAAATTAGATTTAAATTGATCTAATCAAAATAAATTCTAATCTAGACAATTATGTAGAACTATTCTACAACTAGTCTAGTCATGCATCAATCATATCTCATATGATATTTAAAATTAAATAATTTTTATTTGCTGTTTATCAGATGTTATTATAACACTTATAATATCAGAAAATAGTAAATAAGAAGATCTAAAATATGATTTAATCAGATTAAATCAAAGACATGCAAAACTATTCTATAGAACTATTCTATTCTAGAACTAGTCATGCATATCTTCATGTTCTTAGATCCAAATCATTTAATTTTAATTTTTCTGATTTCAGATCTGATCACATCTCATGTGACATCTGAAATCACTTTATTTTCTAATTAAAATAAAATTAAAATCAGATCTAAACAATTTTAGAACCATGGCTCTGATACCAGTTGAAGGGAAATCCTGATTTCCCGGTCCAGGTTCGTCCAGATCTGATTAGATCAAGAGATATATTTCAAAAATTTTCTCTTGATCTCAATCAGATCTTGATATGTTTCAGATCTGATTCTTATTATTTTAATAAATAAAATAAAATAAGATAAATTAAATCAAATTTAATTTACCTGATTTGGGTAATCCTATTACCCTGTAGATGATCCTGATTGCAGCGGAAGGTTCTGGATCTTAGCCACGCAAGCGCCTGGCCTCTACCGGTATCCACTCGGGTTGGATCTGGAGATCCTCTTCTTCTCTATCACACCTCCAAAAATCAGATCTGGATCTGATCTGGAGGATCTTCAAAACTCTTTTGAAGATCTGCAGTCGTCCTTTTGCAGCAGCGCAGCCTTCTTGCTTTTGATCGCCTTTCCTTGATCTGAATCGCACCAACCTAAAGTCCAAAACACCTTTTGGACGTGGAGAGCAAGGGGAGAAGAGACTATGGCATGGAGAAGGAGGGGAGAGGCAGCCTTGGGGCGTGGGAAATCTCAATTAATTGCATTAATTAGGGTTGGGCGCAGGGTCTTATTTATAGACCTCTTGTGATCCAACTCCTCTTCCTCTCAACCAATCACAACCCTTTGTGAAATCAGATCTAAATCTGATTGGTTGGAATAGAGACCCCTGGATTCCTCCTTAGAGGGTGCCTAAGACCAGTCAAACTGGATTCTTAGTAGAACTCTGATTGGAATCCAAAAGGGAGGTGGAGTCCTTGTCCAACAAGGACTCCTAGGCGCCTCCTACTTGGGCTCACGCCACCCTTGGCGTGCGCCCTTCTCCTTGCCAGGTTCTGGCAGGGGGACAGGCCCCCACCAGCTCTCCAATAGGTGCATGACATGTGGTCAAAAGTCAAAGGGTGAATGGTCAACGTTTGACCAGTCAAAGGTAGACTTTTGACCAAAGTCAAAGAACAAGAAATGGCAGGTGACCAAAAATGGCAGGTAATGTCTTACAAATAAGACAACCTATTCTGACTTGGACAACCTCCAGTCAGACCATATGAAGGCCTCTGATTGAGCACAAACTCCTTTGGCTCAGTCAGGACAACTTATTTATGATAGTAAAAGAAGAACGTTAGGTTCAATCGAGTGCTAGCACGATTTCCTTGAACCTAATTGAATCTCATTCAGATCAATTGAACTAGATCAGTTCAATTGATGATCACCAGATTCAAACCCTTGTTTGTGTGACCCAGTTAGGTTCAGTTCTGTATGGTAATGGGATATGTCATGATCTCTATCATAGACATCATCGAAACTCCTTTCGATGGATCAGAACTCTTCTGATTCGAACAGCTAGAATGATCGATCATCTAAATCATTCTAATTGCTCCCAAAATCCACCAGTGACACCTAGCAGTATATGGTGGCAACCCATCAGAGCTGAATGCGAACCTCTTGGTGCAGCTACCTGTGTGATTAAGTTCTTCTATCTTGAGCCCCGATCAGATTAGGGTTAAGGTGAACTCGTCAAACCCTAGTCTCTGTCATATGATGTAATCATTCGATTCGAGTCCAATGTGAAAATCTAAATAGAAACTCTTTCTATTATTTCACTCTACCATGGCCATGGATTTCTGGACTTGATTCTCATGATCATCATAGGGCTACTCCTCTACCACCGAGGTAGATAGATCCCATCTTGATGCAATCCAGTTCCTACAATGAACATGCTATAGCCAACATACACCTCAGGGTTCCATATGGCTAGGAGACCGAGTAATGGTGTAGTCAAACTATAACACCCTCAAGGTGAACTGCCGATGCATCTCAGGTCAAAGAACCAGACACACTACTGCAGCATCGAGTCAGTCATTGACGAGAAGGTAGACTTCCTAATGACTACTCGAGGTGGTCACGCTCAGTGCCCTCGTTCTCTAACGAGTACCTGTACTCTCGCTCCGGTGTCTCCACACCGTAGACTCAAGACTCATCTACTAAAGAGAAGCGATCGTACACCAACCTTCCGGATCAATCACCATCCTCGTGATGATCCTATGGTCGGGAGCTGTTTATGAGTTAATAATGATTATTCATGTCTTAAATTTTCAACTCTTGAAAATATGAATTATCATTACCATTAACTCAAAGGATGTATCACAGACACTAAATACACATGTGTGATAGAAAATAACCCATTTCATTAATTATAGTCAAAATTATAATTTTGCCCCTAGAAGTGTATTACAAGTGTCAGCCAATTCTGGCTTCTAGGGCACATATATCTAACAAAGTCTTCGCCTGCTGGCCACTCAATCTTCCTAACTTTGTCCAAGCCATGACCTGCCAACCTGCCATCCTTTGACTTTGGTCAAAAGTTGACCTTTGACTGGTCAAATGTTGACCATAGATACTTTGACTTTTGTCCACGTGTCACGCACCTATTGGAGAGCTGGTGGGGGCCTGTCCCCCTGCCAGAACCTGGCAAGGAGGAGGGCGCACGCCAGTGTTCCACTATTTGGATATCTGCTGTGCCCACAGTTGGGCTAGGTGTGTACCTTGGAGTCCTTGTTGGAAGCAAGGGACTCTCACCTCCCTTTTGGATTCCAATCAGAGTTCTACTAAGAATCCAGTTTGACTGGTCTTAGGTGCCCTCTAAGGAGGAATCCAGGGGTCTCTATTCCAACCAATCAGATTTAGATCTGATTTCATAAAGGGTTGTGATTGGTTGACAGGAAGAGGAGTCAACATGGGATCATTCGCTTAGTCATATAAATAAGACCCTGCGCTCCAACTCAAATGCTAACGAAATTTTTGATCAATCATTGAGATGTTCCACGCCCCAAGGCTTGCCTTAAGTCCCCTATATGGACCTCCATGCCTTGCAAACTTCTCCTCCTTCTCCTCTCCACGTCCAAAAGGGTTTTGGACTTAGGTTGGTGCGTTTGCCAGATTTCAAAAGAAATAGGCGATCAAAAGAAGAAGGCTGCACTGCTGCAAAAGGATCCTGACTAGTCAGATGCTTCACGTTGACTAAGAGTTTTGAAGATCCTCCAGATCCCAGATCCAGATCTGATTTTTGGAAGATCGTGATTTAGAGACCCAAGAGGATCTCCAGATCCAACCTTCTGGTGGATCTACCGGTAGAGGTCCAGACTTGCTTTGAGTGCATCGAGCTAGATCCAGAACCTTCCGCTGCAATCAGGATCATCTACAGGGTAATAGGATTACCCAAATTAGGTAAATTAAATTTGATTTAATTTATCTTATTTTATTTTATTTATTAAAATAATAAGAATCAGATCTGAAACATATCAAGATCTGATTGGGATCAAGAGAAAAATTTTTAAAATATATCTCTTGATCTGATCAGATCTAGACGAACCTGGATCGGGAAATCAGGATTTTCCTTCAACAATGTCAACTCACAATCAAATTGTGATCTTCTAGAATGTAGAAATAATATCCTAATGACACTTTAGGATATCCTATGAATCAAACTCTAAAGGATCTATAGTCTAACTTGTCCACTTGTTATCTTTTGACATGAGCCAGACAACCTCAAATTTTGAGATGACTCAAACTTGGTTTCTTATCATGTCATATCTCATACGGTGTGGTAGGAATAGTTTTAGAAGGAACCCTATTCAGTAAATATATAACAGTTAACAAACTGTATCCTCAAAAAAAATCAGGAAGGTCTGTGAAGCTTATCATGGATCGAACCATATCTAATAGGATCCGATTCCTCTGTTCTGAAATTTTATTGAGTTGAGGTATTTCAAATGATGTCCATTGAGAGACTATGCCATTCTACTTGAGATAGTCTAGAAATTTTCGACTAAGATATTCACCTCCTCGATCTGATTGAAATAAAAATTAAATTTCTGCTTGCTACCGACATATAATAACAATCCTTAAGTACTAAATCTAAACCAGATGGTAGTCGAAGAGGGTAGGTTCCCACGACCACAACAGCAACCCTTGCTCAATTTTCAATGTGTAGGATCATCTCACCATCCCTCAGCCTCCTGCTATCCTCAAGATCCTGCATGGAAGTGCACAAATGAGCACTAGAACCAGAGTCAAGCACCCAATTGGATGTAGAAGAAACCGTAAGATTAGATTCAATAACGAGCATACCTTCAAAAGGACCTACCTCTTTCTTATTCTTCAGGGTGGCCAGGTATGTAGGACAGTTCTGCTTCTAGTAGCCGTTAGTGTTGCAATGAAAATACTTTTCTTTGTCAACGGCCTTCTTCTTCAACTCTGCCTTCTTTTTCTTTTTTCTTTCCACCTTCTATCTTTTCATAGACTTCTTCTTCTTTCAAAAGACTTTCTTTTGGAAGAAGTCCATTCCATAGCACATACTGAGCCTTTAGAATCTTTCATTGAAAGCTCAGTAGTAACCAGCATGTTCATAAGCTTGGCCAAAGTATTTTGAAGTTTATGCATATGGTAGTTCATGATGAACTGCCTATATGCATCAGTTAAGGATTGTAGAATTATATCATTTTGTAGATCCAGATCCAACTTCACTTCGAGCTTCTCAAGCTCTTCAAAGTCCTTGATCATCATCAGACAATGATCTTGGACTGACTGCCCACCATGCATTTTAATCTCGAATAGTCATTTAGTGACCTGATATTTGGCTGTGTGACTCTGTTCACCAAACATCTCTTGTAGGTGAGCCAATATTTGATGGGCAGTCTTGATATCTTCATGTTAGTGCTGAAGCTCATCAGACATCGAGTCCAACATGTAGTATCTGGCCTTGTTATCTTCGTCTGTCCACTTGTCAAGAGACGCTCTCTATTCAGCAGATGGATGAGCTAGTAAGAAAGGAAGATCCTGATCCAATACATGAGTTAACTTTTCGAAATCCAAAATGCTTTTGAAGTTCTAGAGCCATTCCTTGTAATTGGGTCTGGTCAGTCTATGGGTGTCCAGAATACGTGCTAGTGGGTTGGATGTAGATATTTTGCTTTTTCTGTAGAGAGCCAAAGTTTCTAGTTAGATATTATAATTAAGACTTGATCAATTTATTTAAAAATTTAATTTTTAAATAAATTAGCTTCCACTATTTTTTTAAATCCCTACACTCCCTCTATAGATGCAAAAATCTCCACGATTATAGATTTCTATTGGGTGGTGCAGTCCCACCAACTGACTCATCACCTCATCTAAAAGTTATTGGTTATGGGTTAGCCAATGAGTGGATAACTCTTATCCAATGATTCTCTAATCATGGTGCACCCAAACTTGGTCTCTAATTCATGAATCTCACCATGCCCAAAATATTGATCCACTCCTTAGTTAAGTCAGACCTATCATTTGCATAGATTGGATTCCTAATTGGGTCTCTCATCGTATTTGAAATATTGAGTCTAATTTATCCTCCAACCCATAGCATCCAATGCCTAATAGACATAGTTGCATCTTTTTGGTGCAACTGAATCACTATGACCAGCTGAGAATAATCAACCCCGGGAAGAGTTCGTATATATGCAATGGTGGAAGACCTTAGACTTAATTTTTCCTTAGGAAGATTTGATTTAGGTCTCTTTAAACTTGACTTACAATAGTCATAACAATTATGACTAACCTAGTGGCATGGATTAACTTGGATTGTTAACCACTTTAGATCAAGACTGGGTCGATAAATATGGCCAGATAAGTGAGATCGATGGAAGGGATATGCCATTAACTTGACAAGAATGCATTCAAGTCAAGTAGCTTCTAATTAAAAACCAGTCGATCGTATCTGCCAAACTTACCTTAGACACCGAATTATTGAGCCAGAATCAATCAGGTTAGCCAACAATCTAGACTCTAACCACTGAGCCTAATTAGGTCTTAGCTTGATTGATCACTCATGTGATTCAATCTTGACCCAGACTTAATCCTATTAGACTGGTCAATTTAAGCACTCTTGATCCCATCTAACCAACTCTTGATTCGGTTTGATCAACTGCTAGACCTAATTGAACTACCCAAGTCCGAACTCAATTTTATGAAAATTTTTTATTTTTAGACTTAACATATTTCATAATCTTAATTTTTAATTAAGTTTAGGATTCACAAATAAAATATGTAAATAAAATCCTAGGGTTTCAAGATCTAGGATTTTGCAGAAAATAAGTTTTAGATTTTTGATTAAGGACGAATGCGCAGTATCCCTACACATTATAAGAACACCCCATCGAATGGAAGGAGGGAGCATTTAAGTCCTACTTTATTCTTATGATCGGACAGCCAAGGAGAATGCCTTAATCAAAAATATGAAAACTATAAAACTAGTTAGATCTACATCATATATCTCATATATAAAAAATTAATCTAACTATAAATATATTTTGCATACATCTTCATGTATCATATCATGCATATTTTTAGATCTAAATTATCTCATAATCATCTAAAAATTTAATTTTAAATTGATCATAGCAAATTAAAATCTATTCTAGATAATTATGTAGAACTATTCTACAACTAGTCTAAACATGCATTCATCATATCTCATATGAACAAAAATTAAATAATTTTATTTTTTATTTTTTAGATCTTATTATAATATTTATAATATTAAAAAATAATAAATAAATAGATCTAAAAATTATAATTAATCAAATTAAATTATGATCATGCTAGACTATACATAGAATAATTCTATTCTATAACTAGTCATGCATCTTGTACAACTTAGATCTAAATTACTTTTTTTAATTTTTGATTTTAGATCTAATCACATCTAATCTAACATCTAAAATCATTAAATTATCAGATCAAAATTAAAATAAAATCAGATCTAATGGAAAATTCAATCTAGCTCTGATATCAGTTGAATGAAAAACCTAGTTTTTTGGGTCAGATTCGTTCAGATCTGATTGGATCAAGAGAGATATTTCAAAAAAAAATTTTCTTAGATCTAGATTAGATTTGAGACTTTTCAGATTTGATATTATTGATTCAATAAAAAAAATAAAATAAAATAAATAATAAATTAAATATAATTTAATTTTACCTTGTTATGGGTAATCTGATTATCCTATGATGATCCTGATGTCTGCCTGAGGTTCTGGATCTAGCCATGCAAGTGTCTGATCTCTACCAGTATCCACTCAGGTAGAATTTGGAGATCTCCTCCTTCTTTATCACTTATCTAAAATTTAGATCTGGATCTGATTTTGAAGATCTTCAAAACTCCATTCAAAGATGTGAGTTATCTCCTGCAGCAATGTTGCCTTCTTCCTTTTCCTGTCGCTTTTCTCTTGCTTGGATCGCACCAAACTTGTACCCAAAAATTCTTGGGCATGGATAGGAGATAGAACACTTGAAGGTGGTATGGAGGAGGAAGAGGGGCAGCCTTGTGGTGTGGGCAATGGGTCAAGCATCTTTGATCTTGGCGCAGATAGGGTTTTTATAGACCCTATTGCGCCATGCAGTTCCACATCATCCCGACCAATCATAACTTTCTATGCAATTAGATCTAAATCTGATTAATGGGATGACATCATCTGATCTAATTAGATGAGAGCCCCTCTGAATCATCCTTAGATGGTGCCAAGACTGGATCAAAGCAGTCTTCTAGGTGCCATCCAAGTAGAATCCCCGAAGCAACTGGAGTTCCATCTGTACAAGACTCCTGATGCTTTATCCATGGGCGTATGCCTCCCTAGGCGTGTGCCTCTTATCCATCTACTTTTTAGTAGGTGGACTGGTCCAAGAACTCTCTCCTATGATGGCTTGACACATGGGTAGATGTCTAAGTGTCAGAGGTCAACGTTTGACCAAATGTTCGAAATAGGATTTAGCAGATGATGAAAAATGGCAGGTGTTATCTCAAATTCATCTCATAAATTAAGACAATCCTTTTCTAACCTGGACAAGCTTCAGTCAGACCAAGTAAAGGTACCTATGTGAGCCCAGATATTTTTGGCTCAGTAGAGACAAACTTTAATGAGAATTAAAGGATAACATTAGGCTCAATCATGTGCTGGCATAATTTTCTTAAACCTAATTGAATCTAATTCAAATCAATTAAACTTGGTTAGTCCAATTGATGATATCTGGATCAAAACTTTTGTTTGTGTGATTCAGTTAGGTTTAGTTCCATATGGTAATGAGATATGTCGCGATCTCTATCATCGATATTATCGAAACACCTTTCGATAGATCAGAACTTTTCTGATTCAGACAACTAGTATGATTGGTCATTTAAATCATTCTAATTACTCTCAAAATCTACCAATGATATCTAGCAGCATATGGTGGCAATCCATCAGAACTAAAAATGAACCTCTCGGTGTAGTTACCTATGTGATTAAATTCTTTCATCTTGAGCCCCGACTGGATTGAGGTTAAGGTAATCTCGTCAAACCTTAATATCCATCATATGATTAATCATTCGATTCAAGTCTAATGTGAAAATCTTAATAGAAACTCTTTCTATTATTTCACTCTACCATGGCCATGGGCTTATGGACTTGATTCTCATGATTATCATAAGGCTACTCCTCATCTACCGAGGTAGTTAGACTCCCTATTGGTGCAATCCAATTCCTATAATGAACATGCTATAGCCAACATACACCTCTGGGTTCTGAATGCTAGGAGACTGAATCATGGTATAGTCAAACTATAACACCCTTAAGGTGAACTGTCGATGCACCTTAGGTCAAAGAACTAGACACACAACTATAGCTTTGAGCCAATTATTAACAAGAACGTAGACTTCCTAATGACTGCTCGAGGCGGTCACGCTCAGTGCCCTCGTTCTCTAATGAGTACCTATACTCTCGCTCTGATGTCTCTACACCGTAGACTCAAGACTCATCTACTATAAAGAAGTGATTATACACCAATCTTCTGGATCAATCACCATCCTCATGATGATCCTACGGTCAGAAGCATTTTATGAGTTAATAATGAAAATTCATGTCTTAAATTTTCAACTCTTGAAAATAAGAACTATCATTGCCACTAACTCAAGGGATGTATCACAGACACTAAATATACATTATGATAGAAAATAATCCATTTTATTATTTATAATCAAAATTATAATTTTACCCTTAGAAGTGTATAACAAGTGTCAGCCAATTCTAGCTTTTAGGGCACACATATCTAACATGACTCACCTCAGAAGTTATTTCTTTGCTCAGAGAGGAGGCTGCTCGATTAGTTTAGGAGATCTCTATTGCAAGGACAGGTGCTTCAGTCCAACCTTCTATAGATGTTGGACCATCTTTTTTTCCTTCATCTAATCCTACTTCTTGGAGCCTAATCCTCACTTAAGATGCTACGACCTTACTTATGTAGCCTTAGAGTCTCCTAGCAATCCACTTTTTGTCAAAACTTAGGAGTCTACATTTTGATCTTTCTGCTGACCCTATAATTAGTTCATGTAAACATCTTTTGGAGTACATAAAAAAGATATTTCTCTTTTGAAAATGTGGTGTCAAAATGCCTTGATTAATATTAAAGTGCTTTATGTCTTGTTATCATTTTATATCCTTAAATTTGGCTTTTGCTACAAAAGAAGAGCAAATTCTAAAGAATTATAATTAAGTAAATATAATTTTTTAATTTTGATAATCTAAAATTTAAAAAGTATTCATTAAAAAAGAATAATTAAAAAATAAAAATATTTAACATAAAAAGAATAAATTTTAAGACTTCAATGAATAATGTTATTAATTTTGAAAGAAATCTTTCATTACTTCTTCCATCATTTCATTTTGTTTCTTCTTGAATAAATGATTTGACTGATTGTTTGATATGTGAATTAACTAATAATTTGTCTCACTCAATCAATGCTTAGTGCTCTTAAAATTTCACTCAGTTATGAAAGTGGCTATGTTTGTGAAACAAAGGAGAAAACATTAAAGAAGACATAATAAATTGATTGAAATATATTTAAATTTCATCAATCTAAATTTTAATATTAAATTCATATTAAATATGCTTAATTTGAAAGAAAATGGGGGAGAAATACTTCATATACATTGATTTGATTGGAATTTCTAAGTGACCTATGTTGGAAATTGAATATTCACTGCATAACACCATTAAGCTTTCATGTGCTTTTAAATCTTTCATCTTAACTTGCATAATTTGAATGATTAATTATTCTTAACAATTAATGGGTGTTTAACTAAATTTGAAACATGCTCTAAATCTGATTTTTTTTATGATAAATCATGTTTTATCCTAAAAATTTAAATTAATTTATACTAAGAAAATTTAATTTCATCCTGCTCTAAATTCTCATGAAACTTTGATTCACATATGCTTATTCTTTTTGATTTACTTGACTACATTACTAAACTTCTTTGAAAAATTAATAGGAGTTAATTTGAAGCTGAAATATTTTTTATGCTATAAATTAGCTGAATTTGACACTCTTTTAAACTTAAGATTTATTCAAAGATGATTTTAAGTTCTATCATATGGGAGACTTTCAAAATTGAAATTTTATTTGTTGAATTTCTTTTATTCAATACATTTGTGATACATACCTTTTCTAAGTTGAATTGTTGGATTTCTTTTAAGAAAAGTAAAGAATAAATATCATGTTACACTTGTTTAATTAAAAAGCACAAATTTTTGAACCTAAATCAAAAATCTATCTTGGTAGTATTTTGGCTTTAGATATACTTTATTTGGTATCACTTGTGTTAAAACATCTTGAGAAAGCTCTATCTCTTAAATATCTTGATAAATTCAGAATTTAAATGCTTTAGGAAAGGAAAGAATGATGCACTCTTCAACTCAACTTGAAATTTTTTGAATTTGATATATTTGTTTGAATTTTAATTGATTTTGATGACATGCCTTGTTTCTTCCCATAAGAATACAAGAAGAGAATAAATTTTGAATTAAATATTATGATTGCTTCAAATCCTTGTTAAGCCAATTTTCTACAATTAATAGATAATTTTTTGAATCAAAAGGCAAGTTTTCAAAAGGGGAGATGATTTATTTGACTCAAAATGTGTTGATTTTGATAATGAATCTTTGATCTCTCCTATTTACTTTTTGATGGTGTCAAAAAGGGAGAGAATAAAGATTTGTTAAGTATACGCTATGTGAGTATATGATAATGTGCTTAAGCTTATACATTTCATGATAACGTTTGAAACATTTAAATTCCTATACATTTCATGATAATGTACTTAAGCCTATACATTTAAAAAGGGTTTTGGTATCAGCATTCATGAAATGTGCATTTAGAATTGTGTAGATTATTATTTCATGATTTATATTGGCCAAATTATTGAAATACATTGAATTTTATTTTTATGCATATACTCAAAGTTTTGCCATCATTAAAAAGGAAGAGATTGTTGAACCCATGATTAATTTTGATGATTGCCAAATTTTGAGTATTTGAATATTTAACCATATATTTCATGAGTGGATGTAGGTCTTTTTAGGTATTTAAATTAAAGAATTAATCCAAAAAAAGTTCTATGCAAAAATATCAAGTCAAGGGCTTCAAAGAATTAATTTTTGAGTTTCAGACTTGGAGGTGTCAACCCCAGGAGCAAAAGTATCAACCCCTATCCTAAAATAAAGCAAAAAAATCAAGATTTTAATGTTCAGAAAGTCCAAGTGTTGACCCTAGGAGCAAAAATGTCAACCCCAGCCTTTTGGCAAGCATTAGCATGCAGAGGGGAAGACCTCCAAGACGATCCCGGTGCTAGAGGATGGTCCCAGGATCGACCTCTATTGCATAGAATAGAAGATAGAGAGCAGAAATCTTTCGGATCCTAGAAGGTGTCGATAGCTAAAGCAAAAGTGTCGACACCTGAGAAAAAAGTATCGACAAGTATGGGACAGAGCATAATGGCTAGTTTTTCTGCACTTCTTCAATAGGCCATTCTTCGCTCCAATGGCTAGTCCAAGCTTCCTAATAGCCAAAACTCACTTAAAAGACACTCCCAAGTATAAAAAAAGTTAGAAAAATATTTTGAAAAAAGAGATAAAGAATTTAAGAAAGAAAATCATTCAAGAAGAATGAGTTACATTGAATATCCAATAAAAAAAAAGAGAGAGATTTAAGATTTAAATTCAGAGGGCCTTCAAGAGTTATCTACCATAACACTTTAAGCAATCTCTCAGTACCATTTAAAGAGAGGAGAAGCAACCAAAGAGCACTCATTCAGCCTCTTCTTCTCACACCAAAAAGAGTTTTTTTTTGTTTTAAGTCTTATGCTAAATTTTTATATTTGTATCTTTGTTTCTTTACAAGTTTCTTTAGGAGAAGAAACTTAGAATATAGGCTAGTCCAAGCCAATAATTAGATAGTGTAAAGATTGTGGTTTGTGCTTCTAGGTTAAAACCAACTGAGTTGATAGTAAACTCAGAAAAACTATCGATATAGAATTATGGTTGGTGAGCCCGACAAAATTAACTAGGTTTGTTTGTGATCCTGGGTTAGAACAAACATACTGTAATCTAGAGATTATAATGAAATTCTTAAGGAGAGCTTAGAGAGTGGACGTAGATGTGGAGTTGCACCAAACTACTATAAAATTCTTATGTGTTTGTATTATGTTTTTGCTTTCCTTACCTTCGATACTTGCTTTACATATTTGTGTTATCTAGTTGATTTTAATTTCACTACTATATTGCATATCCACCATAAACACTCAAGTTCTATTAATTAGAAGCACGTTATAGATTTAAAGTTTAATTTGACCAAAATTTTATAAACCCAATTCACCCCCTCCCTCTTGGATTGCTACCTCTGGGCAATAGTACTTGACTGCACCCAGTAACCTTTTATCACTGAATTAGAAATTCAGGTAGTCTGGTACCAAAGTATAGTGAGTTGCTTGTAAGTCACCATGGTGATCTTAAGTCTAAGGGATACTTATCCATATCCTTTGTAAGTAACTTTTGATAGCAGAGAGCTCCGTAATTAGATCACGTTCAGTGAAATGTATCCCTACACTTCACCTGCATGTCATACCAATATCTCCATACTTCTTGGTTAAGAGGACAACCAATGCATATGGCACACAATGACCTATACTCGATGAACATTGTCGTTCTTGGTAATAATATATTATTTGATCGTAAATAGATTTAAGGAGTAAATAATAAATCCTCCTTTGTCCAAGCTAAATAATCCTAAGGACTTCATCATAGAAGAGTTCATTCTAGGAATATGCATAAACATGATGAAATGTCAGAATAATAATTTTATTCATTAATAATTTAAGTATAAATTACATTAAGCTTAACTATCTAGAACCTAAATGATTGGCTTTAGAATATAATTCCTAACAACTCCCACTTAGACTAAAGCTATTTAGAATAGTATCGAATATCCATCTTCCATTTATAACTATCGAACTCTTTGATTTCGAGGGCTTTGGTTAATAGGTCAGCTTGTTCTCTGTTCCGTCGATCTTCTGAAGCTCGACGTCATCTCGTTCCACGATCTCTCGCACAAGATGGTAATGATGCAGAATATGCTTGGTGCACTAATGTGCCTTCGACTCTTTCACTTGAGCTATGGCTCCAATGCTATCATAGTAAAGTAGAACCAAACCATCCAAGGAGGGTGCCATTTTTAGCTCGTCGATGAAATTCTGCAGCCACACAGCTTCCTTCGCATCATCGAATTCTACGACATACTCTATCTCGCACACAGAATCGGCCATAATATGCTACTTAGAACTCTTCCAGCAAACCGCTCTATCATTCAAGATAAATACATAATCTGATGCACTTTTACTGTCATCATGATCTGATTGAAAACTAGAATCAATATATCCCACAAGTTTCAAGTCAGCATCTTCATAAATGAGCCACTGATCCTTAGTATTTCTCAAATACTTAAGGATTGTCTATATAACCATCCAGTGATTCTCACCTAAATCAGACTGGTACCTACTCACTATCCCTAATGAGTATGCCATATCCAGTCTCATACATGTCATGGTGTACATAATAGAACCCACTATCGTCATGGCGTACACGTCATGGTTTACTCATACACTCTTTCTCTTGAGGAGTTATCGGATAATCTCTCTTTGAGAGAGTAATTCCATGACCTATCAGGAGATAGTCTTTCTTGGAATTCACTATGCTGAACTACTTCAGCATGGTATTGATTACATGGATTGAAACAATCCAAGCAACCTTTTAGATCTATTTCTATAAATCTTCATTTCTAGGATGTAGGAAGCTTGTCCCAAGTCCTTCATAGAGAATTAAGATAACAGTCAAACTTTTATTTCCTATAGTATAAGAATGTCATTCTTGATTAAGAGAATATCATCCATATACAATATAAGAAATACTACTATAGAACTTTAGCCCATTTATACATGTAGGGTTTCTCTTCATTCTTAATGAAGCCATATGTTCTAATTACCCTATCAAAATGCATGTTCTAATTCCAAGATGTCTGCTTTAATCCATAGATGGATTTCTGAAGCTTGCACACTTTGGACTTGTTTGTTCTTTAGGTTGTATTATATAAACCTCTTTGTCTAGCTCTCCATTTAGAAGAGCTGCCTTTACATCTGCTTGCCAGATCTTATAGTCCAGGTATGCTGCTATCGCAAGCTTAATCTGAATAGACTTAAGCATTGCCACTAGAAAAAATGTCTCGTCATAGTCAATATAATAATGTCGATAATATCTCTTGGCAATCATATGGGCTTTATAGGTCTCCACCATCCTGTCTGCATGCTTTTTTTTTTTGAAAATCCACTTACATCCAATGAATTTTATCTCTTCAGATAAATCAACCAGTGTCCATATACTATTGACCTTCACAGACTCCATTTCGGACTTCATGGCTTCTAGCTACTTATTAGAGTCGAACCTCTGCATGGCATCCATATAGGTGATTGGACTCTCATCATTCTCATCGAGTTCAATAAGATCACCATCTTGGATCAAGAAATCTTAGTATCTATCCGATTGATGCGGTACCTTATCGAATCTCCTCAAGGGTGCCTTAATAATGGGCTCTAGGTTTGATCTTATCAAATTCAATTCTGTAGATTCACTAGAATGTGTCGATTCTTCCATCTATTAAACTTCACCAAGCTCAAAATTAGAGGCAGCAGTTTCTTTCCTAAGAAATTCCTTTTCTAAAAAGACCCTCCTATTGTTGACGAACATCTTTTGCTCTTTAATAAGGTAGAAGTAATAACCCCTAGTTTTCTTGGCGTATCTTATAAACAAGCATTTATCAAACCTTGGTCTAAGCTTTTCTTCCTATAAATGGTTTACATAAGCTGGACATCCCCAAACCCTAAGGTGAGAGAGTGTCGGCCTACGTCCAGTCCATATCTCATATGGAGTCTTTGCAACAGACTTGCTTGAAATATTGTTCAAAACATAATAAGCAGTCTCAAGTACATAATCCTAAAAAGAAATAGGTAGACTTGCAAACCCCATCATGGACCTAACCATGTCTAACAGGATCTGATTTCTTCTTTCAGATACATCATTATGCTATGGTGTTTTAGGAGGGATCCATTATGAGAGAATTCCATTCTTTCCTAGATATATTAAAAACTCATTGGAAAGGTATTCATCTTCTCGGTCTGACTGAAGAGTTTTAATATTCTTTCCAAGTTATTTTTCTATTTCATTACGATATCGTTTGAACATTCAAATGAATCTGATTTACTCTTCATAAGATAGATGTACCCATATCTAGATAGATCATCAGTAAATATAATGAAATAATAATATCCATCTCTGGTATATGTGTTCATAGGTCCACATACATCACTATATACTAACCCAGAAGATCAGTGGTCTGTTCATCCTTTCAAGTAAAAGGTGATTTAGTCATCTTACCAAGAAGGCAGGACTCATAGCTATTCAATAATTCACAATCATCGATGTCAAGGATATGCTCCTTGACTAATCTGTTAATATTATTCTTGTTTATGTAACCTAGCCGATAGTGCCAAAGATAGGCATCGGTGACACTATCTAGTTTCGGCTACTTATTTGATATGTATATTACACAAATAGGCTATGATAAAATATAAATATCACATTTGATATAAATAGGCTATGGGTGTGGTCAAATGAGATGGCGCAAGGGAGAAAATTCAAATTTACTTTGACTTATCCAAATTGATTTTGTCCAAACCTATTTGACAAATCCAATTAGACTAGGATGAACCCAATTAGATTAGACTTAATCTAACTTAATTAAATTTTAATCAAATTAGAAATTAATTAAGTCCAAATCCTGATCAATTCAGGATCGAATCTCCCATAGCGATTAGGTCATCTCATGACCTAATCGGGTCAAACCTAATCGAATCAAATTCAATCAGATTTGATTGAATCCTTATTGCTCAATCAAATTAAGCTAATTAACAATCTAATTACTAATTAATCCTTCAATAATATTAGAATTCTGATCCAATGGGACTCAAAAAGGTAGAGTCTCAGTCTAGTAGGACTCTCAATCATAGAATCTCAGTCCAGTGGGACTCTTGACCTTAGAGTTTCAGACCATTGAAACTCATGATCAGCTATCAGATCATGTAGAGACTCCTATTATATGTGATCTCATAAGTTTGAACCTTAAGTCGATAGCATAGGAACCAATTTTTGTACTAATCAATGTGATCATTTAGCAATGGTACTCGACGTTCGGATAGGTCGAATAGTCGCAACATAATATTGATGAACCTGTGGTATATAATTACTATATAATTCATCTCCTTAACCTTAATGCTCGAAGATAACCTAGGGTTTGACTTTCAACCATGAAAAAGTCATCTATATTATATTTCAAATTTCAATATCCATCATATGGACTATCCCGATCGAGATTTTGCTAAATTGAAACATAGTGATGCATTTACTCCAACATTTAGAGGGGTCAATCCCATCTTGACTCATGCACCGACTAAACAAGTACTTGACTGCATGTAGTAATCTTCTATTACTAAATTAAAAATTTAGATAGTTCGATACCAAAATATAATAAGTTGCTTGCAAGTCACCATGGTGATCTTAGGTCTAAGGGACACTTATATCCATATCTTTCATGAGCAACTCTTGATAGCAGAGAGCTTCATAATTGAATTATGTTTAGTAAAATATACCTCTATACTTTACCTGTATGCCATACTAGTATCTTCATACTCCTCAGTTAAAAGGATAACTAATGCATATGGCACACAATGACCTATACTCGATGAATATTATCGTCCTTGGTAACAATGTATCATTTGATCACAAACAGATTTAAGGACTAAATGATAAATCCTCTTTTATCAAATCTAAATAGTCTTAAGAATTTCATCACAGAAGAGTTCATTACAGAAAGATACACAAACATGATGAAATGCTAGAATAATAATTTTATTCGTTAATAATTTACGTATAAATTATATTGAGCTCAATGGTTCATAACCTAGATGATTGGTTTCAGGATATAATTTTCAACAACCATCTCTTCACAAACATAGAGGCGGTCAACCTCTAGAAGACTGAGGTTGTGAAGGTACTAGAGGCGGCTCAAGAATACAAGACTGAAATGGAGCATCTTTCAGCCGAGGTTAGACGCCTACAAGAAGTGCTCAAGAGGGAGGAACAAGCCTCAGTAGGGTTGAAGGCCGTGCTGACCTCAGAGGAGCAGAAGAGGAAAGAAGCAGAGGTCAAAATCATTGAGGAAAGGAGGTGAGTCATCGAGGCCATAAAGAAAGCCATCTATTCCTCAAATCTTTAGAGGAATAAAAGAACATCAAGGTGGCGTTCGACCAGAAAGCCTTTGATAAAGGGTTTGAACTTTGCCAGAAAAAGATTGTTGAGAGGTTCCCTGAGTTGGACTTTGGCTTCCTGGTGGATGAATCTTCTGAAGATGAGGGAGAGCCTCCTGCAGCTAGAGCTGATCTTCCAGATGCTGAGCCTACTACTGTTGGACCTACTAAATGGGCCCCCATGAGTATTGAGGAGCCGACACTTGCTGAGGCCATGCTGAACTCTTCCACTACTCCTCTAGAGGTCTGAGATCTTTTATCATTGTACATTTTTTCTTTCTCTATATACCAAAATATTTTGACTAATAAAATCAAATTTTATCTTTTATCATACCTTTGTGTTGTGAGATGCTTATACATTGATTGTAGTCTTCGATCGAAGCTACTCTATTGCCTTAGAGCATTCTCCTGAAGGCCCACATTAAGAATTTAAGAAAAGAAGTTTCTCGAGTTAGCAAGATGTTGAAGAAGGCTGTAGACGAGCTCCAAAAATTCAAGAAAAACTATGTAGAGGCCACAATCAAAATCAACCATCTCCGTCAAGCATCCAAACAAGCTTTTAAAAAATATACTATCAAAAAATACCATTTGAGTAAAGAGCTTGAGGAGACCAAAAAATTGTTAGATATATGTGCCCTAGAAGCCAAAATTGGCTGACACTTATAATACACTTCTAGGGGCAAAATTATAATTTTGACTAAAATTAATAGAATAGATTATTTTCTATCACATATGTGTATTTAGTGTCTATGATACATCCTTTGATTTAATGATAATGATAATTCATATTTTCAAGAGTTGAAAATTTAAGACATGAATAATCATTATTAACTCATAAAATGCTCCCAACCATAGGATCATCACGAGGATGGTGATTGATTCGAAAGGTTGGTGTACAATCGCTTCTCCTTAGTAGATTAGTCTTGAGTCTATGGTGTAGAGACACCGGAGTGAGAGTATAGGTACTCATTAGAGAATGAGGGCACTGAGCGTGACCACCTCGAGTAGTCATTAGAAAGTCTACCTTCTCATCAATGATTGACTCGATGCTGCAGTGGTGTGTTTGGTTCTTTGATCTGAGGTGCATCGACAGTTCACCTTGAGGATGTTATAGTTTGACTATACCATAACTCGGTCTCCTAGCCATATGGAATCCTGAGGTGTATGTTGGTTATAGCATGTTCATTGTAGGAACTAGATTGCATCAAGATGGAATCTATCTACCTCGGTGGTAGAGGAGTAGCCCTATGATGATCATAAGAATCAAGTCCACAAGCCCATGGCTATGGCAGATTGAAATAATAGAAAGAGTTTCTATTTAGATTTTTCACATCGAACTTGAATCGAATGATTACATCATATGACAGAGACTAGAGTTTGATGAGTTCACCTAAACCCTAATCTGATCGGAGCTCAAGACAAAAGAACTTAATCACACAGGTAGCTGCACCAAGAGATTCGCATTCAGCTCTGATGGGTTGCCACCATATACTGCTAGGTGTCACTGATGGATTTTAGGAGCAATTAGAATGATTTAGATGATCGATCATTCTAGCTGTTCAAATCAGAAGAGTTCTGATCCATCGAAAGAAGTTTTGATGATGTCGATGATAGAGATCATGATATATCTCATTACCATATAGAACTAAACCTAACTGGGTCACATAAATAAGGATTTGAATCTGGTGATCATCAATTGAACTAATCCAGTTAAATTAATCTGAATGAGATTCAATTAGGTTTAAGAAAATCATGCTAGCACTCGATTGAACCTAACGTTCTTCTTTTACTATCATAAATAGTTGTCCTGACTGAGCCAAAGGAGTTTGTGCTCGATCAGAGGCCTTCACTTGGTCTAACTGAAGCCTGTCCAGGTTAGCAAAGGGTTGTCTTATTTTGTAAGATAATACCTACCATTTTTTATCACCTGCTATTTCTCGTCCTTCGACTTTGGTCAAAAGTTGATCTTTGATTGGTCAAATGTTGACCATTGACACTTTGACTTCTGTCCATATGTCATGCACCTATTGGAGAGCTAGTGGGAGCTTGTCCCCCTAATAGAACCTGGCAAGGAGGAGGGAGGAGGGTGCACGCCACCCTTGGCGTGTGCCCAAGCTGGATGCACCCAGGAGTCCCTATTGGACAGGGACTCCATCTCCTTTTTGGATTCCAATTAGACTTCTTCTAAGAACCAAGTTTGATTGGTCTTAGGCACCATCTAAGGAGGAATCCAAGGGACTCTATTCCCACCAATCAGATTTAGATCTAATTTCACAAAGGATTGTGATTGGTTGGGAATAAGAGGAGTTGGATCATGCATAGTCTATAAATAAGACCTTGCGCCCAACCAAAGAGCATTGAAATTGAATTGAAAATTCCCACGCCCAAGGCTGGTTCTCTCCTCCTCCTCCATGCCAAACCCATCTTCTCCCTCTCTGCTCCATGCCTAAAGTGGTTTGGGATCCAAGTTGGTGCAATCCAAATGAGAGAAAGGCGACAGAAAGCTAGAAGGTTGTGCTACTGCAATGGACAACTGCTGATCTTTGAAAGGTATTTTGAAGATCCTCCAAATTAGATTCAGATCTAATTTTTGAAGATGTGATAGAGAAGAAGAGAATCTCTAGATCCAGCCTAAGTGGATACTGGTAGAGACCAGGCACTTGCGTGGCTAGATCCAGAACCTTCCGTTGCTTACAGGATCATCAACGGGTAATAGGATTATCCTACATCAAGGTAAATTAAATTTGATTTAATTTATCTAAATTTATTTTAATTATTAAAATAATAAAAATTAGATCTAAAATATCTCAGATCTAATCTAAATCAAAGGAAAAAAATTTTTAAATATATCTCTTGATCTGATCAGATCTGAACGAACCTGATCCGAGAAATCAGGATTTTCCTTCAACTGGTATCAGAGCCAAGGTTCTAAAGTATTTAGATTTAATTTTAAATTTATTTTAATTAAAAAATAATAATTTTAGATTTCACATAAGATGTGATCAGATCTGAAATCAAAAAATTAAAATTAAATGATTTGGATCTAAGATTAGAAAATATGCATGACTAGTTCTAAAATAGAATAGTTCTAAAGAATAGTCTTGCATGTTTTTAATTTAATTTGATTAAATTATATTTTAGATCTATTTATTTACTATTTTTTGATATTATAATTATTATAATAACATCTAAAATAGCAAATAAAAATTATTTAATTTTAACATCATATGAGATATGATTGATGCATGTCTAGACTAGTTGTAGAATAATTCTACAAAGTTGTCTAGATTAGAGTTTATTTTGATAAGAACAATTCAAATCTAATTTTTTAGATTATTATGGGATAATTTAGATCTAAAAGCATGCATGATTTGATACATAAAATGTATGCAAAATATGCCATGATTAGATCTAATTTGTATATGAGATATATGATATAGATCTAAAATTATTTTGTTGTATTACATGTTCCTGATTAAGGCGTTCCTCTTGGCCGTCCAGTTATAAGAATGAAGAAGGGTTTAAAGGCCCTCTCCTCCCATCCGATGGGGTGTTCTTATGATGTGTAGGGGTGCTGCACGTTCATCCTTAATTAGAAACCCAAAACTTACTTTCTGCAAAACCCTAGATCCTGAAACCCTAGGATTTATTGTGCATATTTTGTTTATGAACCCTACTTAATTAAAGAATTAAGATTATGAAATATTAATTAGATCTAAAATTGAGAATTTTAGATCTAAGACATATTCATAATACTGGGTTTGGGCTTGGGTAGCTCATTAGGTCTAAGCGGTTGATCAAACCGAA
This sequence comes from Cocos nucifera, assembly GCA_006176705.1. NCBI lineage: Eukaryota > Viridiplantae > Streptophyta > Magnoliopsida > Arecales > Arecaceae > Cocos > Cocos nucifera. Next base: position 81,856 of record QRFJ01002335.1, on the reverse strand, counting down.
TCAAGAGTTTGTTAGATGGGATTAACAATGCTTAAATTTACCAGCCTAATATGATTAAGTCTGGGTCAAGATCGAGTCACGATCAAGCAAGACCTAATTAGGTTCAGAGGTTAGAGTCTAGATTGTAGGCTAACTCAATTGGTTCTGACTCAACAATTTGATGTCTAAGGTAAGTTTGGCACATACGACCGACTGCTTTTTAATTGGGAGCTACTTGACCTGAATGCGTTCTTGTATGAGTTAATGGCATATCCCTTCCATCGATCTCACTTACCTAGCCATATCTGTTGACTCAGTTCTGATTTGAGGTGGTCAATAATCTGAGCTAATCCATGCCACTAGGTTAGTCATAATTGTTATGACTATGATAAGTCTAGTTTAATGAGACCTGAATCAATTCTTTCTAAGAAAAGATTAAGTCTGAGGTCTTCCACCATTGTAGATGTGCGGACCCTTTTCAGGGTTGACTGTTCTCGGCTGGATATAGTGGCTCAGTTGCACTAGGAAGGCACAACCATGTCTATTAGTCATTGGATGCTATGGGCTGGAGGATAAGTTGGGTTCAATATTCTGGATACGATGAGAGATTCAATTAGGAATCCAGTCTGTGCAAATGGTGGGTCTAACTTAACTAAGGAGTGGATCAATATTTTGAATACGGTGAGATTCATGGATTAGAAATCAAGTTTGGATGCATCATGATTAGAGAATCATTGAACAAGAGTTATTCACTCATTGGCTAACCCATCACCAATAACTATTAGGTGAGGTGATGAGTTAGTTGGTGAGACCGCACCACCCACTAGAAATCATTAATCGTGGAGATTTTTACATCTCTTTAGAGGGAGTGTAGGGATCCAAGAAAATAGTGGAAGCTAATTTGTTTAAAAATAAAATCCTTAAATAAATTGGTCAAGTCATAATTACAGTATCTAACTAGAATCTTTGACTCTCTATAGGAAAATATCTACGTCCAACCCATTGGCACATATCCTGGACACACATAGACTGATCGGACCCAATTATAAAGATTGGCTCAGGAACTACAAAATCATTTTGGATTTCGAGATGTTAACCCATGTATTGAACCAGGAACCTCCCACCTTATCAGTCCATCTGTCCATTGAACAGAGAGTGTCTGTAGAAAAATGGATAGATGAAGATAATAAGGCCAGATATTACATGTTGGGCTTGATGTCTGATGAGTTCCAGCGCCAACATGAAGATATCGAGACTTCTTGCCAAATATTGGCTCACCTGCAGGAGATGTTTGGTGAACAGAGTCACGCAGCCAAATATCAAGTCACGAAATGACTTTTTAAGACTAAGATGCGTGATGGGCAGTCAGTCCAAGATCGCTGTCTGATGATGATCAAGGACTTGGAAGACCTTGAGAAGCTTGGTGTGAAGTTAGACTTGGATCTTCAGAATGATGTTATTCTGCAATCCTTGATTGATGCATATGGGCAATTCATCATGAATTACCACATGTATAAACTTCAAAATTCTTTGATTGAATTAATGAAAATGCTGATCACCACTGAGCTTTCTATGAAAGATTCTAAAGATTCAATTCTTGCTATGGAATGGACTTCTTCCAAAAGAAAGTCTTTTGAAAAGAAAAAGAAGTCTGTGAAAAAATAAAAGGTGGAAGGAGGAAAGAAGAAGAAGAAGGCAGAGCCAAAGAAGAAGGCCGATGTCAAAGGAAAGTGTTTCCATTGGAACAGTGATGGCCATTGGAAACAAAACTGCCCTACTTACCTAGCCACCCTGAAAAATAAGAAGGAAGGTCCTTCTGGAGGTATGCTCGTTATTGAGTCTAACCTTATGATTTCTTCTGCATCCAATTAGGTGCCTGACTCTGGTTCTAGTGCTCATCTGTGCACTTTCATGTAGGATCTTGAGGATAGCAGGAGGCTGAGGGATGGAGACATGATCCTACGCATCAGTAATGGAGCAAGAGTTGCTGCAATGGCGGTGGGAACATACCCTCTTCGATTACCATCTGGTTTAAACTTAGTTTTGAATGGAGTTTCGATGATGTCGATGATAGAGATCATGACATATCCCATTACCATACAAAAATGAACCTAACTGGGTCACACAAACAAGGGTTTGAATCTAGTGATCATCAATTGAACTAATCTAGTTAAATTGATCTGAATGAGATTCAATTAGGTTCAAGAAAATCATGCTGGCACTCGATTGAACCTAACGTTCTTCTTTTACTATCATAAATAGTTGTCTTGACTAAGCCAAAGGAGTTTGTGCTCGATCAGAGGCCTTCACTTGGTCTGACTGAAGTCTGTCTAGGTCAGAAAAGGGTTATCTTATTTTGTAAGATAATACCTACCATTTTTGGTCACCTACTATTTCTCGTCCTTTGACTTTGATCAAAAGTTAACCTTTGACTGGTCAAATGTTGACCATTGATACTTTGACTTCTATCCATGTGTCATGCACCTATTGGAGAGCTGGTGGGGGCTTGTCCTCCTGCCAGAACCTGGCAAGGAGGAGGGTGCACGGCACCCTTAGCGTGTGCCCAAGCTGGAGGCACCCAAGAGTTCCTGTTGGACAAGGACTCCATCTCCTTTTTGGATTCCAATTAGACTCCTCCTAAGAACCAAGTTTGACTAGTCTTAGGCACCATCTAAGGAGGAATCCAAGGGACTCTATTTCCACTAATCAGATTTAGATCTGATTTCACAAAGGGTTGTGATTGGTTGGGAAGAAGAGAAGTTGGATCACGTATAGTCTATAAATAAGACCCAATGCCCAACCCAAAGAGCATTGAAATTGAATTAAAAATTCCCATGCCCCCAAGGCTGGTTCACTCCTCCTCCTCCATGCCAAACCCATCTTCTCCCTCTCCTCTCCATGCCCAAAGTGGATTGGGATTCATGTTGGTGCAATCCAGATGAGAGAAAGACGACAGAAAGCTAGAAGGCTGCGCTGCTGCAAAGGACAACTGCTGATCTTCGAAAGGTATTTTGAAGATCCTCCAAATCAGATTCTAATCTAATTTTTGGAGACGTGATAGAGAAGAAGAAGAGAATCTCTAGATCCAGCCCGAGTGGATACCGATAGAGGCTAGGCTCTTGTGTGGCTAGATCTAGAATCTTTCGCTGCTTACAGGATCATCAACGGGTAATAGGATTACCCTACATCAAGATAAATTAAATTTAATTTAATTTATCTAAATTTATTTTAATTATTAAAATAATAAAGATCAGATCTAAAACATTCCAGATCTGATCTAGATCAAAGAGAAAAAATTTTAAAATATATCTCTTGATCCGATCAGATCTGAATGAACTTGGTCCGAAAAATCAAGATTTTCCTTCAGAAATGCACCAACAAAAATTCTAGGATTTAACCATAAAAGTCAGCTCCCTTGAAGCTGAACTTAAAGTAGTGAAAGAGAAGATTCTGGTACTAGAGAGGAGCTCGACATGATCCACTGATCGAGAAGAGTATGGCTGAGCTAAAAGGAATATGCCCTACAGGCCAATCAAAATATATTTTGATGAGTTATTCTTTTATCTTCTAGACTCATGTATGTTAGATATATGTGCCCTAGAAGCCAGAATTGGCTGACACTTGTAATACACTTCTAGGAGCAAAATTATAATTTTGACTATAATCAATAAAATGGGTTATTTTCTATCACACCTGTGTATTTAGTGTCTGTGATACATCCTTTGAGTTAATGGTAATGATAATTCATATTTTCAAGAGTTGAAAATTTAAGACATGAATAATCATTATTAACTCATAAACAGCTCCTGACCATAGGATCATCACGAGGATGGTGATTGATCTAGAAGGTTGGTGTACGATCGCTTCTCTTTAGTACATGAGTCTTGAGTCTACGGTGTGGAGACACCGGAGCGAGAGTATAGGTACTCGTTAGAGAATGAGGGCACTGAGCGTGACCACCTCGAGTAGTCATTAGGAAGTCTACCTTCTCGTCAATGACTGACTCGATGCTGCAGTAGTGTGTCTGGTTCTTTGACCTGAGATGCATCGGCAGTTCACCTTGAGGGTGTTATAGTTTGACTACACCATTACTCGGTCTCCTAGCCATATGGAACCCTGAGGTGTATGTTGGCTGTGACATGTTCTTTGTAGGAACTGGATTGCATCAAGATGGGGATCTATCTACCTCGGTGGTAGAGGAGCAGCCCTATGATAATCATGAGAATCAAGTCCTGAAGCCCATGGCCATGGCAGAGTGAAATAATAGAAAGAGTTTCTATTTAGATTTTCACATTGGACTCGAATCGAATGATTATATCATATGACAGAGACTAGGGTTTGACGAGTTTACCTTAACCCTAATCTGATCGGGGCTCAAGATAGAAGAACTTAATCACATAGGTAGCTGCACCAAGAGGTTCACATTCAGCTCTGATGGGTTGCCACCATATACTGCTAGGTGTCACTGGTGGATTTTGGGAGCAATTAGAATGATTTAGATGATCGATCATTCTAGCTGTTCGAATCAGAAGAGTTCTGATCCATCGAAAGGAGTTTCGATGATGTCTATGATAGAGATCATGACATATCCCATTACCATACAGAACTGAACCTAACTGGGTCACACAAACAAGGGTTTGAATCTGGTGATCATCAATTGAACTGATCTAGTTCAATTGATCTGAATGAGATTCAATTAGGTTCAAGAAAATCGTGCTAGCACTCGATTGAACCTAACGTTCTTCTTTTACTATCATAAATAAGTTGTCCTGACTGAGCCAAAGGAGTTTGTGCTCAATCAGAGGCCTTCATATGGTCTGACTGGAGGTTGTCCAAGTCAGAATAAGGTTGTCTTATTTGTAAGACATTACCTGCCATTTTTGGTCACCTGCCATTTCTTGTTCTTTGACTTTGGTCAAAAGTCTACCTTTGACTGGTCAAACGTTGACCATTGACCCTTTGACTTTTGACCACATGTCATGCACCTATTGGAGAGCTGGTGGGGGCCTGTCCCCCTGCCAGAACCTGGCAAGGAGAAGGGCGCACGCCAAGGGTGGCGTGAGCCCAAGTAGGAGGCGCCTAGGAGTCCTTGTTGGACAAGGACTCCACCTCCCTTTTGGATTCCAATCAGAGTTCTACTAAGAATCCAGTTTGACTGGTCTTAGGCCCCTCTAAGGAGGAATCCAGGGTCTCTATTCCAACCAATCAGATTTAGATCTGATTTCACAAAGGGTTGTGATTGGTTGAGAGGAAGAGGAGTTGGATCACAAGAGGTCTATAAATAAGACCCTGCGCCCAACCCTAATTCTAATGCTATTAGACACGCCCCAAGGCTGCCTCTCCCCTCCTTCTCCATGCCATAGTCTCTTCTCCCCTTGCTCTCCACGTCCAAAAGGTGTTTTGGACTTAGGTTGGTGCGATTCAGATCAAGGAAAGGCGATCAAAAGCAAGAAGGCTGCGCTGCTGCAAAAGGACGACTGCAGATCTTCAAAAGAGTTTTGAAGATCCTCCAGATCAGATCCAGATCTGATTTTTGGAGGTGTGATAGAGAAGAAGAGGATCTCCAGATCCAACCTGAGTGGATACCGGTAGAGGCCAGGCGCTTGCGTGGCTAAGATCCAGAACCTTCCGCTGCAATCAGGATCATCTACAGGGTAATAGGATTACCCAAATCAGGTAAATTAAATTTGATTTAATTTATCTTATTTTATTTTATTTATTAAAATAATAAGAATTAGATCTGAAACATATCAAGATCTGATTGAGATCAAGAGAAAATTTTTTGAAATATATCTCTTGATCTAATCAGATCTGGACGAACCTGGACCGGGAAATCAGGATTTCCCTTCAACTGGTATCAGAGCCATGGTTCTAAATTGTTTAGATCTGATTTTAATTTTATTTTAATTAGAAAATAAAGTGATTTCAGATGTCACATGAGATGTGATCAGATCTGAAATCAGAAAATTAAAATTAAATGATTTGGATCTAAGAACATGAAGATATGCATGACTAGTTCTAGAATAGAATAGTTCTATAGAATAGTTTTGCATGTCTTTGATTTAATCTGATTAAATCATATTTTAGATCTTCTTATTTACTATTTTCTGATATTATAAGTGTTATAATAACATCTGATAAACAGCAAATAAAAATTATTTAATTTTAAATATCATATGAGATATGATTGATGCATGTCTAGACTAGTTGTAGAATAGTTCTACATAATTGTCTAGATTAGAATTTATTTTGATTAGATCAAATTTAAATCTAATTTTTTAGATTATTATGAGATAATTTAGATCTGAAAACATGCATGATTTGATACATGAGATGTATGCAAAATATGCCATGATTAGATCTAAATTTGTATATGAGATATATGATATAGATCTATAACTGTTTTGTAGATTTACATGTTCCTGATTAAGGCGTTCCTCTTGGCCGTCCGGTCATAAGAATGAAGAAGGGTTTAAAGGCCCTCTCTTCCCATTCGATGGGGTGTTCTTATGATGTGTAGGGGTGCTGCGTGTTCGTCCTTAATCAGAAACCCAAAACTTACTTTCTGCAAAACCCTAGATCCTGAAACCCTAGGATTTATTGTGCATATTTTGTTTATGAACCCACTTAATTAAGAAATTAAGTTTATGGAATATTAATTAGGTCTAAAATTGAGAATTTCAGATCTAAGACATATTCATAATACTGGGTTCGGGCTTGGGTAGCTCAATTAGGTCTAAGCGGTTGATCAAACCGAATCAAGAGTTGGTTAGATGGGATCAACAATGCTTAAATTGACCAGCCTAATAGGATTAAGTCTGGGTCAAGATCGAGTCACGATCAAGCAAGACCTAATTAGGCTCAGAGGTTAGAGTCTGGATTGTAGGCTAACCCAATTGGTTCTGACTCAACAATTTGGTGTCTAAGGTAAGTTTGGCACAGACGACCGACTGGTTTTTAATTGGAAGCTACTCGACCTGAATGCGTTCTTGTGCGAGTTAATGGCATATTCCTTCCACCGGTCTCACTTACCTGGCCATATCTGTTGACACAGTTCTGATCTGAGGTGGTCAATAATCCGAGCTAACCCATGCCACTAGGTTAGTCATAATTGTTATGACTAAGCCAAGTCTAGTTTAATGAGACCTGAATCAATTCTCCCTAAGAAAAAGATTAAGTCTGAGGTCTTCCACCATTGTAGACGTGCGGGCCCTTCCCGGGGTTGATTGTTCTCGGCTGGATACAGTGGCTCAGTTGCACCGGGAAGACGCAACCATGTCTATTAGGCATTGGATGCTATGGGCTGGAGGATGAGTTGGGCTCAATATTTTGGATACGGTGAGAGACCCAATTAGGAACCCAGTCTATGCAAATGGTGGGTCTGACTTAACTAAGGAGTGGATCAATATTCCGGATACGGTGAGATTCATGAATTAGAGACCAAGTTTGGGTGCACCATGATTAGAGAATCATTGAACAAGAGTTGTTCACTCATTGGCTAACCCATCACCAATAACTGTTAGGTGAGGTGATGAGTCAGTTGGTGAGACCGCACCACCCACTAGAAATCATCAATCATGGAGATTTTCGCATCTCTACAGAGGGAGTGTAGGGATCCGAGAAAATAGTGGGAGCTAATTTGTTTAAAAATAAAATCCCTAAATAAATTGGTCAAGTCAAAATTACAGTATCTAACTAGAATCTTTGACTCTCTACAGGAAAATGTCTGCGTCCAACCCACTGGCACGTATCCTAGACACACATAGACTGACTGGACCCAATTATAAAGATTGGCTCAGGAACTACAAAATTGTTTTGGGTTCAGAGAAGTTAACACATGTTTTGGACCAGGACCCTCCCACCTTACCAGCTCGTCCATCCATTGAACAGAGAGCGTCTCTGGAAAAATGGATTGACGAAGACAATAAGGCCAGATACTACATGTTGGGCTCGATGTCTGATGAGCTCCAGCGCCAACATGAAGATATCGGGACTGCTCGCCAAATGTTGGCTCACCTGCAGGAGATGTTTGGTGAACAGAGTCGCGCAGCCAAATATCAAGTCACAAAACGACTTTTTAAGGCTAAGATGCGTGATGGGCAGTCAGTCCAAGATCACTGTCTGACAATGATCAAGGACATGGAAGAGCTTGAGAAGCTCGGTGTGAAGTTGGACTTGGACCTGCAGAACGATATTATTCTGCAATCCTTGACTGATGCATATGGGCAATTCATCATGAATTACCACATGCATAAACTTCAAAATTCCTTGGCCGAGTTGATGAATATGCTGGTTACCGCTGAGCTTTCTATGAAAGGTTCTAAAGGCTCAGTTCTTGCTATGGAACGGACTTCTTCCAAAAGAAAGTCTTATGGAAAGAAAAAGAAGTCTGTGAAAAAGCAAAAGGTAGAAGGATCAAAGAAGAAGAAGGCAGAACCGAAGAAGAAGGTCCGATGGCAAAGGAAAGTGTTTCCATTGCAACAGCGACGGCCATTGGAAGCGGAACTGCCCTACTTACCTGGCCACCCTGAAGAACAAGAAGGAAGGTCCTTCTGGAGGTATGCTCGTTATTGAGTCTAACCTTATGGTTCTTCTGCATCC
>QRFJ01002335.1:0-73251 GCA_006176705.1 Cocos nucifera | reverse complement strand
AGTTGGTGCTTACTCTGGTTTCTAGTGCTGCATCTGTGCACTTCTAGCAGGCTTGAGGATAGCAGGAGGCTGAGGGATGGAGACATGATCCTACGCATCCGATAATGGAGCAAGAGTTGCTGAGTAGCCGTGGGAACAGATACCCTCTGCGATTACCATCTCGGTTAGACTTAGCTTTAAAGACTGTTTTATGTGCTTGCATTTTCTAGCAGGAATTTGATTTCTATTTTCATGCTTAGCACAAGAAGGTTATGTGATCACCTTTCTTAAGGGACCATTGTAAAAATTCTTTTTATGAAAGAAATAAAATTGCAAATGATTTCCTTGTTAATGGTCTTTATCAGTTGCATATTGATGTACCTGTTTAACTATCGAGCAAAAAACATGAATGCAAACGAACCTAGGGATTAGTCCCAATAGACAGATATCTAATGCACCCTGAGATTAGGTCAATATAGCCAGAAGATAGGATTTAACAATTGGAGAAAAATGGGCTATTAGTCCATTGACTTTTGAGTCATATCCAACTTGTGAATCTTGTTCTTCAAGGGCAAAATGACTAAACTCAACCTTTTGTTGGACATGGGGAGAGGGCCACAGATCTTCCTGCCCTAAGTACATACTGATGTGCGGCCATTCGATGTGCCGGCTAGAGAATTTTGTCTACTTCATTACCTTTACGATGATACTGTTAGGTCATGGGTATTGTATCTTATGAAGAATAAGTCTGAAGCCTTGAAAAGTTCAAGAATTCAGACATGAAGTAGAAAAACAAATTGAAAAACCCATTAAGGTTTCTTCGATAGATCGAGGAGGTGAATACCTTAGCTGGAAATTCCTAGACTAATCTTAAGGGAAAATGGCATAGTTCTCAATGGATCTCGCACCAGGAACACTCACTCAACGGGGTTTCAGAACGGAGAATTCGGACTCTATTGATTATGGTTCGATCCATGATGAGCTTCACAAGACCTCCCAGTTTTTCTTCTGGGGGAATTTATTATTAAACTTCAATCTTATTTACTGAATAGGGTTCCCTCTAACCATTCCTACACCATAGGAAGATTGGCACGGTAAGAACCAAGTCGAGTCCCATTCAGAAATTTGGGGGTTGGTCGGCTTATGTAAAAGACAACAAACGGACAAGTTAGAATTTAGGTCTTTAGAGCTCGATTCATAGGATATCCTAAAGAGTCATTAGATACTATTTTCTACTTCCAGAAGACACAATGTGATTGTGAGTCGACATGATAGGTGTGTGTTGTATTACTTTCTTGAAAAATAGTTTATTCAAGATAGTGGCATTGGAAAAGCAGATTACAGCCTTGATGAGAAAGTCTCACAAGCAGACGAGCTAAGGGACCAAGTGGAACCAAATCAGGTTGAGCCCAATAGAACACTACCTTTCCAGCTTCGTAGATCGAAAAGGAGTTTCCCGTCCCATCTGAAAGATACTTAGGTATTATTTCAGAGGACGTAGAAGGAATGTTCCCTCATGAGGTAATGGTGCTCATCGGTGATGAATCCAAAACCTACCCAACGAGGCGATATCAGATATCGACTCCGAGAATGGCTTGAGGCAATTGAAGTCAGAGATCAACTCGATGCAGCTCAAACCAAGTCTGGACCTTGGTTAGATATCCACCAGAGGTATAGTACTATTGGTGTAAATGGATCTTCAAGAAGAAAGATGGGCAGATGGGAATGTGGAAAGACATTCAAGGCTAGAACTGGTGGCAAAAGGTTTATAGTCAACCGTGAAAGGCATTGACTATCAGGATACCTTTTCCCGGTAGCTATGCTAAAATCTATCCGCATTGCTTGCTGTTGTAGCTATTTTGATGTATGAAATACTGGCAAAATGGATGTGAAAACGACATTCTAAATGGATATCATTGAGGAAGATATTATATGGAACAGCCGCTAAGGTTTCACATTCAGTGATACGGTACAAGTTGCAAGCTCGCAAAGGTCCATATATTGAACTTAGCAAGCATCTCGGAGCTAGAACGACTCGTTTCAAATGATGGTATCAACAAAGTTTGGTTTCATCAAAACGAGAGGAACCATGTGTTTTCAAAAGGGTCGTGGGAGCGCTGTTGTCTTCTCGTACTGTACGTGGATGACATCCTCCTTATTGAGAATGATTCCATGTTGAATCAGTCCAGATGTGGTGTCTAAGGAATTCTCATGCAAGACCTAGGTGAAGCATCCTTTATTCTCAGGAATTAAAGTTATAGGGATAGACCGAATATGGGGGGGGATGCTAAGGACTTTTCACAGAAAATGTCATAGAGGCAGTACTAAAGAGGTTTAGTATGGAAAACTTCTAAGAGGGATTAATACCCTTAGAAGTGGTATTCATTTTTCCAAGAAGAATGTGCCCAGCAACACTGAGGAAAATAGAATGCATGAGAAGATCCTTATGCTTCTGCAATAGGGAAGCCTCATGTAAGCATGCTATGTACTACGACCTGATATGCCCTGCTGTGAGTGTCCACAAAGCCAGAATATCAGTCAAATCCAGGTGAAGAACACTGGACTCCTGTGAAATGTTCCTTAAGTACTTGAGGAAGAACTAAGGATAATGATGTTGGTCTATGTACGGAGACTGCCAAGTTCAAGGATACAAGACTCGGACTTCCATGTCCTATATAGATGATCGAAGTCGACATCTGAAAAGTCTGTTTGGTGTGCAAATGTGGAGCTCGTCAGCTGGAAAGTTCAAGCAAGCTGTGATAGCAAAGATTCACCATGGAAGCAGAATATATAGCTGCTCAGGGCTGCAAGGGAAGCATTCTGGTACAAGAAGTTTGCTGTAGAAATCTGGAGATAATGCCATCAGATGCCATTCCATCTTTACTGCGACAATATGGCACCATAAGCCATTGCTAAAGAGCCGAGGTCCTACCACGAAAGTCCAGCACATTGAGCGGCGATTCATCCTCATCCGCGATTACCTTGAGAAGGTTATGTTGAGGTCAAGAGAAGTCAATCCGCAGATTAATGTGGCAGACCCACTTGACAAAGCCCGTTGGGCCAACAGAAAAATCGAAGCCCACCTTTGAAAGATGGGACTTAGAACTTTGTACCCATTGGCTTTGGACAAGTGGGAGATTGTAGATATATGTCCTAGAAAGCCAGAATTGGCTGACACTTATAATACACTTTCTAGGGGCAAAAATTATAATTTGACTATAATCCAATCAAATGGGTTATTTTTTCTATCAACACCTATGTATTTAGTGTCTGTGATACATCCTTTTGAGTTAATGGTTATGTAATTCATATTTTCAAGGTTTGAAATTAAGACATGAATAATCATTATTAACTCATAACAGCTCCCGGACCATAGGATATCACGAGATGGTGATTTGATCCGGAAGGTTGGTGTACGATCGCTCTCTCTTTAGTAAAGATGAGTTTGAGTCTACAGTGGTGGAGACACGGAGCGAGAGTATGTAACTCGTTAGAGAACGAGGCCTGAGCGTGACCACCTCGAGTAGTCATTAGGAAGTCTACCTTCTCGTCATGACTGACTCGATGCTGCGTAGTGTTCCTGGTTTTTTGAACCTGAGATGCAAATCGGGCAGTTTTCACATTGAGGGTGTTTAAAGTTTTTGACTACAGCCATTACTCGGTCTCCTAGCCATATGGAACCCTGAGGTGTATGTTGATGTGACATGTTCTTCTTGGTAGGAAACTGGATTGCATCAAAGATGGGATCTATCTCTCGGTGGTAGGGAAGCAGCACCTATGAATAAGTCATATAGAATCAGTCCTGAGCCCATGCCATGGCAGAGTGAAATAATAGAAAGAGTTCTATTTAGATTTTTCACATTGGGACTCGAATCGAATGATTTATATTCATAATGATAAGAGACTAAAAGGGGTTTGACGAGTTACCTTAACCCTAATCTTGTGGGGCTCAAGATAAGAAGAACTTAATCACATCAGGTGTGCACTAAGAGGTTTCACATTTCAGCTCTGATGGGTTGCCACCATATACTCGCTAGGTGTCACTGTGGATTTTTGGGAGCAATTAGAATGATTTAGATGAATGATTCATTCTAGCTTGTTCAATCAAGAAGAGTTCTGATCCATCGAAAGGAGTTTCGATGAATGTCTTATGAGATTAGAGATCTGACATATCCTCATTACCATACAGAACTGAACCTAATGGGTCACAAACAAGGGTTTGAATTTGGTGATCATCAATCTTGAATCTGATCTAGTCAATTGATCTGAATGAGAATTCAATTAGGGTTCAAGGCAATCGTGCTAAGCATCGATTGAACCTAACGTTCCTTCTTTTACTGATCATATAGGTTGTCCTGACTGAAGCCAAAGGAGTTTGTGCTCAATCAGAGCCTTCATATGTCTTACCTGGAGTTATCCAAGTCCAAATAGTTGTTTATTTGTAAGACATTACTATGCATTTTTGTCACCTGCCATTTCTTGTTCTTTGACTTTGGTCAAAAGTCTACGTTTGACTGGTCAACACGTTGACCATTCACAACTTTGAACTTTTTGACCACATGTAAACATGCACCTAATGGAGAGCTGGTGGGGGCCTGTTCGCCCAACTGCAAGAACCTGGCAAGGAGATGGGTTTCGTTCACACATGGGTGGCGTGAGCCCAAGTAGGGGCCGCCTAGGAGTACTTGTATAGAACAAGGACTCGCACCTCCTTTTAGGATTCCATCAGAGTTCTACTAAGAATCAGTTTGACTGGTCCTTAGGCGCCCTCTAAGGGAGGAAATCAGGGGTCTTATTCCAACCAATTCAGATTTAGATTATTTCAACCAGGGTTGTGATTGGTTGAGAGAAAGAGGAGTTGGATCACAGAGTCTATAAATATAGACCCTGCCAACCTATATTCCAATGCATTAGACACGCTAATGGCTGCTCTCCCCTCCTTCTCATGCCATAGTTCTCTTCTCCCATTGCTCCCCACGTCCAAAGTCTTTTGGCATTTAGGTTGGTGCGATTCCGATGCAAAGCAAAAGGATGATCCAAAAGCAAGCAGGCCTGCATTGCTGCAAAAAGGACGACTGCAGATCTTCAAAGAGTTTGAAGATCCTCCAGATCAGATCCAGAGTCTGATTTTGGAGGTGTGATAGAGAAGAAGAGGTTTCCAGATTCCAACCCGAGTTGGATAACGGTAGAGGCCAGGCGCTTGCGTGGCTAAAGATCCAGAACCTTCCGCTGCAATCAGGATATTACAGGGTAATAGGATTTACCAAATCAGATAAATTAAAATTTGATTTTAATTTATCTTATTTTATTTTATTATTAAAATAATAAGATCATATCTGAAAGCATATCAAAGATCTGATTGAGATCAAGAGAAATTTTTGAAATATCTCTCCTTGATTCTAATCAATCCTGGACGAACTGGATCGGGAATCATGGATTTCCCTTCAATGTATGACTATCTTTTAATAAAAAGGTAATTTTCATTTCATCATATGAGCTACATCCTTAATTATTTATTTAGATTATAAATGAATTTCATAATTATGGCTATGATTTTTAGGAATTATGATGAGATATACCAGTGAGAATCTAAAATTCTTAAAACTCTAATCTAAAATATTTTTGATCGAATGAAAACATGGAGTTTAGAGATCAATATTTCAGAAAGAACTGGCAACATGCTAATGTATGCTCGATGGAGAGGATGCTTGATCTCCTAATCACTTTGTATGACACTAATATAAGGATATGGGTGCTTGTTAGAGAATGGTTCACTAAATTGATCAACTAAGAATATCTAATGGAGTCTTATTACTTGTCAATAAATGGTTCTCATAGTTGACGAAGACAATAAGGCCAGATACTACATGTTGGGCTCGATGTCTGATGAGCTCCAGCGCCAACATGAAGATATCGGGACTGCTCGCCAAATGTTGGCTCACCTGCAGGAGATGTTTGGTGAACAGAGTCGCGCAGCCAAATATCAAGTCACGAAATGACTTTTTAAGGCTAAGATGCGTGATGGGCAGTCAGTCCAAGATCACTGTCTGACAATGATCAAGGACATGGAAGAGCTTGAGAAGCTCGGTGTGAAGTTGGACTTGGATCTGCAGAACGATATTATTCTGCAATCCTTGACTGATGCATATGGGCAATTCATCATGAATTACCACATGCATAAACTTCAAAATTCCTTGGCCGAGTTGATGAATATGCTGGTTACCGCTGAGCTTTCTATGAAAGGTTCTAAAGGCTCAGTTCTTGCTATGGAACGGACTTCTTCCAAAAGAAAGTCTTATGGAAAGAAAAAGAAGTCTGTGAAAAAGCAAAAGGTGGAAGGATCAAAGAAGAAGAAGGCAGAACCGAAGAAAAAGGTCGATGGCAAAGGAAAGTGTTTCCATTGCAACAGCGACGGCCATTGGAAGCGGAACTGCCCTACTTACCTGGCCACCCTGAAGAACAAGAAGGAAGGTCCTTCTGGAGGTATGCTCGTTATTGAGTCTAACCTTACGGTTTCTTCTGCATCCAGTTGGGTGCTTGACTCTGGTTCTAGTGCTCATCTGTGCACTTCTATGCAGGGTCTTGAGGATAGCAGGAGGCTGAGGGATGGAGACATGATCCTACGCATCGGTAATGGAGCAAGAGTTGCTGCAGTAGCCGTGGGAACATACCCTCTTCGATTACCATCTGGTTTAGACTTAGTTTTAAAAGACTGTTATTATGTGCCTGCAGCTAGCAGGAATTTGATTTCTGTTTCATGCTTAGCACAAGAAGGTTATGTGATCACCTTCTTTAAGGACCATTGTAACATTCTTTATGAAAGAAATAAAATTGCAAATGGTTTCCTTGTTAATGGTCTTTATCAGTTGCATATTGATGTACCTGTTTTAACTATCGAGCAAAACGTGAATGCCAAACGACCTAGGGATAGTCCAAACGACAGATATCTATGGCACCTGAGATTAGGTCATATAGCAGAAGATAGGATTAACAAATTGGAGAAAAATGGGCTATTGAGTCCATTGACTTTTGAGTCATATCCAACTTGTGAATCTTGTCTTCAAGGCAAAATGACTAAACTCCCTTTTGTTGGACATGGGGAGAGGGCCACAGATCTCCTTGCCCTAGTACATACTGATGTGTGCGGCCCATTTGATGTGCCGGCTAGAGGCAATTTTGTCTACTTCATTACCTTTACCGATGATCTGTCTAGGTATGGGTATGTGTATCTTATGAGACACAAGTCTGAAGCTTTTGAAAAGTTCAAAGAATTCAGACATGAAGTAGAAAAACAAACTGGAAAACCCATTAAGGTTCTTCGATCAGATCGAGGAGGTGAATACCTTAGCCGGGAATTCCTAGACTATCTTAAGGAAAATGGCATAGTCTCTCAATGGACTCCACCAGGAACACCTCAACTCAACGGGGTTTCAGAACGGAGAAATCGGACTCTATTGGATATGGTTCGATCCATGATGAGCTTCACAGACCTCCCTGATTTTCTTTGGGGACATTCATTATTAACTTCAATCTATTTACTGAATAGGGTTCCCTCTAAAACCGTTCCTACCACACCGTATGAGATATGGCACGGTAAGAAACCAAGTCTGAGTCATCTCAGAATTTGGGGTTGTCCGGCTCATGTCAAAAGACAACAAGCGGACAAGTTAGAGTTTAGGTCCTTTAGAGCTCGATTCATAGGATATCCTAAAGAGTCATTAGGATACTATTTCTACATTCCAGAAGACCACAATGTGATTGTGAGTCGACATGCCATCTTTCTTGAAAAATAGTTTATTCAAGATAGCGGCATTGGAAAGCAGATTAAGCTTGATGAGAAAGTCTCACAAGCAGAACGAGCTAAGGACCAAGTTGGAACCAAATCAGGTTGAGCCAATAAGAACACTACCTCCTCCACCTCGTAGATCGGAAAGAGTTTCCCGTCCCCCTGAAAGATACTTAGGTATTATTTCAGAGGAAGTAGAGGAAAATGTTCCTCATAGGTAATGGTGCTCATGTGATGATCCCAAAACCTACAACGAGGCGATATCAGATATCGACTCCGAGAAATGGCTAGAGGCAATGCAAGTCAGAAATTGACTCGATGCACTCAAACCAAGTCTGGACCTTGGTAGATCCACCAGAAGGTATAGTACCTATTGGGTGTAAATGGATCTTCAAGAGAAAGATTGGTGCAGATGGGAATGTGGAGACATTCAAGGCTAGACTAGGTGGCAAAAGGTTATAGTCAACGCGAAGGCATTGACTATCAGGATACCTTTTCCCCAGTAGGCTATGCTAAAATCCATCCGCACATTGCTTGCCGTTGCAGCCTATTTCGATTATGAAATATGGCAAATGGACGTGAAAACGGCATTCCTAAATGGATATCTTGAGGAAGATATCTATATGGAACAGCCGCTAGGTTTCACATCCAGTGATACTGATCACAAGGTTTGCAAGCTGCAAAGGTCCATATATGGACTTAAGCAAGCATCTCGGAGCTGGAACACTCGTTTCAATGATGTGATCAAAAAGTTTGGTTTCATCAAAAATGAAGAGGAACCATGTGTTTTCAAAAGGGTCAGTGGGAGCGCTGTTGTCTTCCTCGTATTGTACGTGGATGACATCCTCCTTATTGGGAATGATATTCCCATGTTGACATCAGTCAAGATGTGGTTGTCCAAGGAATTCTCCATGAAAGACCTAGGTGAAGCATCCTTTATTCTAGGAATTAAGGTCTATAGGGATAGACCGAATAGGATGCTAGGACTTTCACAGAAGATGTACATAGAGGAAGTACTAAAGAGGTTTAGTATGGAAAACTCTAAGAGGGGATTAATACCCTTCAGACATGGTATTCATCTTTCCAAGAAGATGTGCCCCAGCACACCTGAGGAAATAGAACGCATGAGCAAGATCCCTTATGCTTCTGCAATAGGGAGCCTCATGTATGCCATGCTATGTACACGACCTGATATAGCCCATGCTGTGAGTGTCACAAGCAGATATCAGTCAAATCCAGGTGAAGAACACTGGACTTCTGTGAAATGTATCCTTAAGTACTTGAGAAGAACTAAGGATATGATGTTGGTCTTTGGTAATGGAGAACTCCAAGTTCCAGGGATACACAGACTCGGACTTTCATGTCCGATATAGATGATCGAAAGTCGACATCTGGAAGTCTGTTTGTGTGCAATGGTGGAGCTGTCAGCTGGAAGAGTTCCAAGCAAACTGTGATAGCAGATTCCACCATGGAAGCAGAATATATAGCTGCATCAGAGGCTGCAAAGGAAGCATTCTGGTACAAGAAGTTTGCTGCAGAAATTGGAGTAATGCCATCAGATGCCATTCCTCTTTACTGCGACAACAATGGCGCCATAGCCCTTGCTAAGGAGCCGAGGTCTCACCAGAAGTCCAAGCACATTGAGCGGCGATATCCATCCTCATCCGCGATTACCTTGAGAAAGGGTTACGTCGAGGTCAAGAGAGTCAACTCCACAGATAATGTGGCAGACCCACTTACAAAGCCGTTGGGCCAGCAGAAGATCGAAGCCCACCTTGAGAAGATGGGACTTAGACTTGTAGCCAATTGGCTTTAGGACAAGTGGGAGATTGTTAGATATATGTGCCCTAGAAGCCAGAATTGGCTGACACTTGTAATACACTTCTAGGGGCAAAATTATAATTTTGACTATAATCAATAAAATGGGTTATTTTCTATCACATATGTGTATTTAGTGTCTGTGATACATCCTTTGAGTTAATGGTAATGATAATTCATATTTTCAAGAGTTGAAAATTTAAGACATGAATAATCATTATTAACTCATAAACAGCTCCCGACCATAGGATCATCACGAGGATGGTGATTGATCCGGAAGGTTGGTGTACGAATCGCTTCTCTTTAGTAGATGAGTCTTGAGTCTACGGTGTGGAGACACCGGAGCGAGAGTACAGGTACTCGTTAGAGAACGAGGGCACTGAGCGTGACCACCTCGAGTAGTCATTAGGAAGTCTACCTTCTCGTCAATGACTGACTCGATGCTGCAGTAGTGTGTCTGGTTCTTTGACCTGAGATGCATCGGCAGTTCACCTTGAGGGTGTTATAGTTTGACTACACCATTACTCGGTCTCCTAGCCATATGGAACCCTGAGGTGTATGTTGGCTATAGCATGTTCATTGTAGGAACTGGATTGCATCAAGATGGGAATCTATCTACCTCGGTGGTAGAGGAGCAGCCCTATGATGATCATGAGAATCAAGTCCAGAAGCCCATGGCCATGGCAGAGTGAAATAATAGAAAGAGTTTCTATTTAGATTTTCACATTGGACTCGAATCGAATGATTACATCATATGACAGAGACTAGGGTTTGACGAGTTCACCTTAACCCTAATCTGATCGGGGCTCAAGATAGAAGAACTTAATCACACAGGTAGCTGCACCAAGAGGTTCGCATTCAGCTCTGATGGGTTGCCACCATATACTGCTAGGTGTCACTGGTGGATTTTGGGAGCAATTAGAATGATTTAGATGATCGATCATTCTAGCTGTTCGAATCAGAAGAGTTCTGATCCATCGAAAGGAGTTTCGATGATGTCGATGATAGAGATCATGACATATCCCATTACCATACAGAACTGAACCTAACTGGGTCACACAAACAAGGGTTTGAATCTGGTGATCATCAATTGAACTGATCTAGTTCAATTGATCTGAATGAGATTCAATTAGGTTCAAGGAAATCGTGCTAGCACTCGATTGAACCTAACGTTCTTCTTTTACTATCATAAATAAGTTGTCCTGACTGAGCCAAAGGAGTTTGTGCTCAATCAGAGGCCTTCATATGGTCTGACTGGAGGTTGTCCAAGTCAGAATAGGTTGTCTTATTTGTAAGACATTACCTGCCATTTTTGGTCACCTGCCATTTCTTGTTCTTTGACTTTGGTCAAAAGTCTACCTTTGACTGGTCAAACGTTGACCATTGACCCTTTGACTTTTGACCACATGTCATGCACCTATTGGAGAGCTGGTGGGGGCCTGTCCCCCTGCCAGAACCTGGCAAGGAGAAGGGCGCACGCCAAGGGTGGCGTGAGCCCAAGTAGGAGGCGCCTAGGAGTCCTTGTTGGACAAGGACTCCACCTCCCTTTTGGATTCCAATCAGAGTTCTACTAAGAATCCAGTTTGACTGGTCTTAGGCGCCCTCTAAGGAGGAATCCAGGGGTCTCTATTCCAACCAATCAGATTTAGATCTGATTTCACAAAGGGTTGTGATTGGTTGAGAGGAAGAGGAGTTGGATCACAAGAGGTCTATAAATAAGACCCTGCGCCCAACCCTAATTCCAATGCTAATTAGACACGCCCCAAGGCTGCCTCTCCCCTCCTTCTCCATGCCATAGTCTCTTCTCCCCTTGCTCTCCACGTCCAAAAGTGTTTTGGATTTAGGTTGGTGCGATTCAGATCAAGGAAAGGCGATCAAAAGCAAGAAGGCTGCGCTGCTGCAAAAGGACGACTGCAGATCTTCAAAAGAGTTTTGAAGATCCTCCAGATCAGATCCAGATCTGATTTTTGGAGGTGTGATAGAGAAGAAGAGGTTCTCCAGATCCAACCCGAGTGGATACCGGTAGAGGCCAGGCGCTTGCGTGGCTAAGATCCAGAACCTTCCGCTGCAATCAGGATCATCTACAGGGTAATAGGATTACCCAAATCAGATAAATTAAATTTGATTTAATTTATCTTATTTTATTTTATTTATTAAAATAATAAGAATCATATCTGAAACATATCAAGATCTGATTGAGATCAAGAGAAAATTTTTGAAATATATCTCTTGATCTAATCAGATCTGGACGAACCTGGATCGGGAAATCAGGATTTCCCTTCAATGTAATGATATTTTTAATAAATAAAGGTAATTTTAATTTCATCATATGCTACATCTTAATTATTTATTTAAGATTATAATGAATTTCATAGATTATGGCTATGATTTTAGGATTATGATGAGATCATACCAGTGAGATCTAAAATCTTAAAACTCTAATCTAAAATATTTTTGATCGATGAAACATGGAGTTAGAGATCAATATTTTCAGAAAGACTGGCACATCCTATGTATGCTCGATGGAGAGGATGATTGATCTCATAATCACTTATGTATGACACTAATATAAGGATATGGGTGCTTGTTAGAGAATAGGTTCACTAAATTGATCCAACTTAAGAATATCTAATGGAGTCTTATCTACTTGTCAATAAATGGTTCTCATAGTGGGAGTTATGCATGTAGTCCTTTGATCTGAGACTACCATTGAATCTTATATGTATGAATCCATATTTTAGTTCATACTCATTCATGACTTAATCATATATGGGGTGTTCTAGATATGGTGGATTGCATATGGAGGTTGTGAGTAGGCCAACATGGAAATGATCACTCCTAGTAAGAGGAGATCGCGTCCTACTTGCTTCAATCAAATTATGATTCAGAAAGACTTTGATCAAAATATGATAAAAATTAAAAATAACTTTTAATATTTTATTAATTAAATTATCATTATAAGATTGAAAAAAATATGAATATGTTATTGGATTTGACATGATTCCATATCCAGATTCTTATTCGGGATGCAAGATGGTCGTAGGATCGAATTGCACGATGACTTTCCATTGAAGGATATTTTTGATATTTTCATCAAAATTTCATATCTTTTGGATGTGATACATTGCTAGACGTCAATCTTGTCTTATAGGTTTGATTGAATTAAAGAGTTTAATTTGATCATCAATTAGAAAGGGTTCTGATAGATCGAATCGGGTTAGCTCGATTTGACCTAAATCAGTTTGGTTGGTTTCTAATCAAATTAGGTCAAATCATATCCGAATCCACTATTTGCTAGATGTGGAACTCAATGGATCACACATAAAGGGAGTTGATCAAGGGTCTAATTAGATTAAATCATGTTTATAAGTTGAACATGCTAGCACATATTGCAAACTCTAGCACCTACATTCGAATCGGATTCAAATTAGGTTATGATTTGGGCTAATTAAATCTAAGTTAAGCCAAATTAAATTTAGTTTATTAATTGGGTTAATCCTTGGCTTGTTGACCAGGGGATTGAGCACCTCCTATCAGCGTCCCATGTGCCAAAGATTCTCTCTCTTGGCGCATGGGGGTGGTTTATGTGCTAAGGTTGTTTAGGCGCATATTTTGAATTGGCGCAAGTTTCCTATGCCTTATCATTTTTCATTTTGGTAACATTTGTTATGCGATTTTAGATCTGAGAGAAGGCGCCTAAGAGTCCTTTTGCAGATAAAATACTTTAGTTTTTTAATTATAATTTGGATAAGGATGAACTCCTAGCCGCCCCTTCATTTTAAATGGCACCTCTTGGGCCAAGTCCAAGTAGTTTTGGGCATTGATTTTTCTCCATTCCTAGTTTTGATGTTGGTGCACAAAAGGTGGGCCTTTGGATGGCTAGAGATCAGATCCAAGTCCTTGAATAATTGGTGCCACCAATTAATCTTTGTGATACTTCGAGAAATAACTACGTAGAATTATTCCAATGAGTCCTTCTGTTCAAAGAGTCTCTTGGAATTAAATCTACGTAATTCCACATGTCCAAAGATTGACTTGGGGCATGAGAAATTATCAATAGACATGAGATCTGAATTTAGAATGGGTGTGAGAAATTGGATAGGCGCCCCTACATACAATATAAATTGGGGTGTGCACCGGGTATCTGATTCATTCCAAAATATCCTTCTTTCTAACATCCTTCTCCCTAATTGTCTAATTCTCTCTCTTTCTTTTCTTGTTAAGATAAGGTCCTATTTAAGAAAAAGAAGTCTTCCTTAAGACAAGGGTTTAGGAAGAAAGAAAAGGAAGACAAGGAGAATAGAAAGTAAGGAAAAGAAAAAGCTAGGAGAAAGGAAGCAAGGCTAAGTTTAGGTTCTACCCAAATTAAATTCTTGTAATAAGAATTGAATTCAAGAAACTAGATATAAAAGGTGTTAGAGGCTTGATCAAGTTTCTGTATGGATTAATGTTGGAGGGTGAACACGTGGGCACCTGGTGGAACCCTAGCTAGACTGCTGCTAGAATTCAAACTCAAATCAGGGTTTAGCGATCGGAGGTATGTTTTTATACCCTAATTTTATATTATAAGTGCATGTTATATTATTTAAATTTAATAAGATGGTCCTCGATTAGGGTTTGACTATGAAATTTTTTTATAAAATGCTTTGAAATCCATGCTTCCATCCTAGTCATAAAACCCTATAGTGGTATCAGAGTCACCCTTATTAGGTTAAATCATATGTTATTATACTTAATATTTTATAGCATAATGTTTAATATGATATGATCATATATATATATATATATATATATATATATATATATATATATATATATATATATATATATATATATATATTAATTATGATTAGATCATGATTTTCATCATTCTGTAAGGTTGCCCTGACATAGTGGTACATGTCCACTATGTGGTAGATGGTTGTCGTAGAATGATGAAATTTTTTATGACATGCTATTTTATTAATGTGAATGCTTATAATTTGATTGATGTGATCAATACATACAAATGCTTCATATGTAATGATATGATCATTACATTATGCTATTTAATTAGAATGTGCATTGATACCAATTAAGCTCTCTATAAAATTATATTAAGTTATAGTGTAATTAACCAATAGCAGAACCAGTCTGGATATATAATTAATCGATTAGTGTCTAGGAAAGTGGTTCATGATTGGTAAAAAGAACGTGATTTTTAATTAGTTTTATTTTCTGACCCGATCAATTTATTGGTGTCTAAGAAAAGCAACGGAGGGACCCCCACCTCTTTTTTACTTACCTGACAATTAGATTAATTTAATTCTTGATTGGGATGCTTAGTATTATATTCACTACATTAAGGCCTTCTTTTATGCTAGGTCATTATTATAGCACAAACCATATTAGATTTGTTGTGCAACCACAAGACCTATTATGGGGACTAACATAATATTATTCTAGTGCATTAAGATGCTTACAACATTTTTTAGATATAATGCTTTGTTGTGCAACTACAAGGGCAATTATATTCGAATTTGACTGTATAGAAATGAAGAATCCTATTTGAAAAGAGTTTCCTATCTTTGAACTTGTAAAAGGTTTGTTGTGCAACCATAAGATCTTTTATAAGAAATTAGGGTCTCAATCCCACTAAAAAAATCAATTGAGATATTTTGATCATTATATAAGAGGGCTATGATGTTCTTGATAAAATAGTGGGAGATATAATTAAATTAATATTGGATAATAAGGCCCTCACTCGGACCGATGTGGTCGCTGATGATTAGCCAAGAAATAAGGAACAAACTCCTAGAATTAATGTGGAAGCAAAACCAATGAATTTTAGAGAGAAAAGATTAGAAGAGAGCACATGAATTTCTTGAAGAAAAGAGCTTTTATTTTCTTGTATTTAGCATCATTACAATTCTTGACCTATTTCCAGTATAAATACTTTATAAAAGGATCAAGCCCCAAGCTTATAGAAAAACTTCCCAAATTCAAACAACCCATGTACATAAAACTAATTCCACGATACTGAGCTGGCCCAGTTTCAGACTGAGCTGGCTAACCTGCGACTGGGTTGGCTCAGTCTGAGACTAAGCCGACCTAGTTATGTACCATGCCAATAGTCCTGAAAATACTACTTTTTGTCTAAATTTTCTCTAAGATATAGTCGATCCAATCCTAGACTGAGCTGACTCAGCTCACAACTTAGCCGACCCAGTCTCAGGGTAAGCTGGCTAAGTTTCTATAGCTTGCTTATCTAGGCTGATTTTTTTGCTGGCTTACTTCCATCTTTCCATGATCTTTCTTCTCATATTTTCAAGACTTGGGAGTGCCACACCTAAGCTCACAATAAGTTCAATCAGGAGTGTGCATTATGGCCATACATATTGGAAAATGTGTCTTAAAGCCAATCATCTAAGTAGTAGATGATTGGAATTAGTATATGAATTATCTAATAATAATAGTTATTTGGATGGTTCATCATAAAAGTTCTATCTTTCTTAAATAAACTTCTAAATTATGATGAAGTCCTTAGAACTATAATCAATTGATAAAGAAGGATTTATCGAATGATTCTTAAATTATTCATGATCAAATGATAAGTTATTAATAAGGATGATAACTTATCGAGTGTAGGTCGCTGTATGCCATATGCATTGATTCTTCTCATAATAAAATGGTGTGGAGACATTAGTATGGTATCTAGGTAAGATGTAGGAGTACATCTGCACTAAACATAATCAATGTAGCAGTCTACTATCAAGAGTAGCTAGCTAAGGCCAATGGGTATAAGTGTCCCTCTGACCTGAGATCACCACTGTGACTTGCAAGCAACTCACTATACTTTGGTGTCGGACTGTCTGTATTTCTAATATAGGTTCGAAAGATTTTTAGATACAATCAAGTACTTGTAAAGTTGGTGTATGAGTCAAGATGGGATTGACCACTCCTGATTAACTTCAGGAAGAGAATGACTTGCTGTGTTTTAATTTAGCAAAATCTAGACTTGGGTAATCCTCATGAGATGTCACGAAATTTGCAAAATTTTGAGACACAATAGCGATGACTTATATGAGTGCTGATAGCGTACTCAAAGTCATCTTGAGAATTATTGGTCAAAGGGATGAATTATACGATAACCATGGGCCAGCGTTCTAAGAATGTTGCTTCGCATACATTCGACCTATCTGGACGTCGGGAATCATTGCTAGATGGTAACTTTGATTGGTATAGAAATTGATTCCTATGCTACTAGCTTAGGTTTGAGCCTATGAAGTCACACACATTAGAGCTTGTAACCTGATCAGATGGTTAATCAATGATTGAGAATCATTTTGAGGTCAAATATTCAACGCGATTGATGTTTGACCTAATGCAAGTATTGTAGGAGGATTGATTAGCAATTGGATTGCTAATTGGCTCAATTTGATTGAGCAATCAAATTGAGATCAAGTCTAACTGAATTAGATTCAATTAGAATTGGTTTGAACTTAATTGGGTTAAGTCCAATTAGTTTATTGGATAAGCCAATTGCAAGAGAAAATCAATTCCTAGTTGGACTAGGATTTAAGTGCATCTAATTCCAAATTAATTTTGGATTTAAATCAGAATTAAATATGGTTTAATCTAATTTAATTATACTCATAATTAGACTAGGATCACTCTCAATTATGTTGTATTTTATTAGATTTATATTAGTTTAATTTAGGTTCAAAACAATTTTGACCTAGTCAAACATAAAGAGTCCCAATTGGACTGGGACTCTCACTCTTCCCTTACGCCAATGGTCCCATGCACCAATATTTAATTCTATATTTTTTTCTATGATTCTCATGCCTAAGAAATTATTTTCCACATCCCATTATCTCAGGAATTAGATTTAAATTTGATTTGGTCAAAATTAGAAAGTAGTTGTGTACAGGATTCTATTTGATAGAGTCCTAGTTATCCAAAACACCTCCTCTCTCTATGGAATTTTCTCCACTTCACCCTCTGATTTTTTGTGTGCCTTCTCTCCACTTTTTGAGGTGTGGCTTTTATGTTCTCCATGCACAAAAATCTAGGGAGGCATCCAAGAGTTGGATGCCCCCCAAATTCCTTCTTGTTTTCTTGTTTGACTAGGTCTCTTAACCTAGTCTTCCTAAATATTGGGGCGCCTCCTGTGAGATGTCTAGAGGACATGAAAAATCCAAAAAAAATTATAAAAATTAGAGAAAAAGGAGGAGAAGGTGTGGAGGATTTGTGGCATAAGATTCATGGAGAAGAGCCTTCAATTAAGACATCAAAGGTTGATGTCTTGAAGAGACAAGGTAAGAGAAGATTGTCTTTTCTTTTTCTTTTTTTTAATGTTTTTCTCTTTCTATTTTATTTATAATTTTTATATGATAAAAATTTGAGAGATAAAGAGTATTTGGGTATAGGGATGAGTGCTCCAATTTATTGGGGCATGGTCTTAATTTTTTGGACATGATCTGATCATGTCCTGATGAGAGAAGGAGAAGAGAAGAAAGGTCTTCTCTTAGGGTTTCTTGGAGAACCTTTCCTCTTCAATTTTTAGAAAAATTTTATATAATAAAATTAAAAAAATATTAGATTTGAAAACTTAAAAAAAATTCTAGAGAAGAAGGTCTCCTCTTGTCCTAGCATAGAGATGTTCTCAGGACATCAACCATTGATGTCCTGAAGGAGAAGATTTATCTTCTCTTAGGATTTATTTTTTCTTGATTTTACTTTTTAATTTATGAAAGATCCAAGGGTTGGATTCCTCCCTTATTCCTCCACATGTTCTTCATCTCTTGGAGTATCCAAGATATCTGAAGAACATATATTTGATTAACCGTCAGGAGGGATCCGCAAGAAGATAGTACTTCGAGCGGATCATCTGTAGAGGTCGGATATTTGTGTGGCTCCAAAGATAATAATAGATTCAATTGCAGAGTTCTCGACCAATGCAAAGGTAAGAAATCTGATCTCTTAGTGACCTAGATGCGATCTAGGATTAGATCTAGCATTGTTCTAGATCTAGGTATTGATATGATCAATACCACTTATGATTAATTTAATTTTAGATTTATATTTACATCAGAACATGTTATAGATCCTTGATATAGAGTTTTATAATTTGATTACATGCATATTATAGATTAAATAGTTTAATCTATGTCTTTTGCTGCTCTATATTTTGAAAAAATTTTAAAATCTATGCATGAAACCCTGCATGTTTCTCAACAATGGTATCAGAGCATCTAGATTCTTTTATAACATGATCATATTTTTATTAGATTAAATCTAAAAATTAAAATTAATTAAAGATTGCATATACTACTATAAGGTTGTCCTGTTGTAAGGTTAACTTCTTACAATAAAATGATTGTCCCAATATGTGCTGATCTGAATCTGAATCATAAATAATTTAGATTAGATCTAAGAAAATCTATGATTTAATTTTTTATTTAAATTTAAAATTAAATAAATATTTGATCTATTTTAAATTATTTAGATTAGATCTAAATAATATCAGGATTGCATATACTGCCATAAGGTTGTCCTACTGTAAGATTTTCCCCTTACAGTGGAAAGGTTATCCTAGTATATGCTGATCTGAGAAATCTAAGTCATAAATGTATTAGATGAAATCTAAATTGATTTATGATTTATTTTTAAATTTTAAATCTAATTTTAAATGGTTTATGATCTGATCCATATGATGTATTTTATATTTAGATCTAGATCCTCTTATTGCATATGTTGATATATAATTTTTATTTTGAATCTAGAATGTATATGTATGACATATTTATTTTATAGAGTTTAAATTAAGAACTTACTTTTTACAAAATCCTAGATTCAAAATCTTAGGACATGATCTAAATAATAAAATAAATCAGATCTAAAATTATGTATTGAATATGATTCAATGTAAATTATTTATAATTTAAAAATATTTTAAATAATAAAATCAAAAATTAGTTTTGAGGTTCCATAAACCCAAATTTTGAACTTAATTGAGAATTAAGTGATTGTTTAGGATTTAGATTTATGATTTGAAGATCCTAAGATAATTTCATAAAACTTGGGTTAAAGGTTAAATAGGTTAGTTTTGATCAGGTCATTAATTGGGTTAGACCTAAGGTTAGATTAAATATGAACTTAGTTAAGAAATTGATCAAATCTAATTAATAGTTAATTAGGATTAGGTCATTTCTTTTCTATAGATCAATTCAATAGTTGTAGTTGATCAAAGTTCATATATCTAATAAATGGATCTGATCGTAGCTCAGTGGTCGAGCCCGAGTCTTTAGATAGACCAAATTAAAATTGACAAACTAATTGGTGTCTAAGATAAGTCTGGAATTCCAAATTAGTGGTTTTTAATTGGCAACCCGCTTACCTGGCCATTTTTGATGATGTCTAAGGCAAGCCTTGGCAGACCTTCCCACCGATCTCACTTACCTGGCCAATGTGGTTAATTAGATTTTGATTAGGTTGCTTATTGATTTGAGCTAACCCATGTCAAATAGAAAATTAGTGAGACTGATTTCATTCAGTAAGACTGATATAGGTGCTCATGGATCAAAATTAATCATAATTCTCATCAGTGACTTGTGAAGTCAGTGGGAGGACCTGACATGGTGAAGTCAGTGGGAGGACCTGACTTGGTGAAGTCAGTGGGAGCAAATTAGTCTATATCCTTTCTATCCTTAAATTACTAATAATTTAATTTTTCTAAAATTATTAGGTTCTTAAAATGATGAAGTTATGGAGATAATCGAATCATAGCCTCCCATTAAGGTGTTTGATAATGAGTCCATTAACTCAATAATCATTGGAGGCCCATAGGCCTGGTTCTTGTTGATTAATGAAATTATCATTCATCATATGATAATTTGGATGTATCTCTCTAATGGTGGTTAGGTTGGCCAACTATAGTTGGGCTTAATCATTTGTTAGTTAGATGCACCAAGTATGCTCATGTTAATGGTTAGACCTAATCGGATCCTTATAGTGGAGGTCCTAGCCAACTGATTAGATTTTTGGAGTAAAATTAAATTACTAGAAGTTGTTTGGAGAAATAACTGGTTATGAACCTATCCTTAGATGTACATGGATTGACCAACCATAGTTGGGCTTATGTGCAGTCTATGTGGATTCTAGTACCTACTAGAAAATTAAAATAATTCTTTAAATTGGAGGTAGAGGCTACCAATTCGAATAAAATAGTGAGAGAACCTTTAGACTAAAGTCCAAGTCTTTAGGCTTAATATAATTCATATACTTAGGTCAATGTTCTCTTTTCTCAAATTAAGGCTAAACCCTAATTGCTCATATCACTGTTAGATAGTGATGACTTATGGGACCCAACTTCGATAATTAGTATCGAGAGTTGAATTTGGTTCAGCAGTACGAATGAGTTCGTACTGGGGCTTCTAAGCTCGATCAAAATAATTAGTTCAAGGTTAACCCAAATCAAGTATAGTGCTTCTAATGTTTGAAACAGGATCATAGGAAGAAGAATTATCTTGCTTCACCTAACCATAATAGGCTGAACAAGAGAAAGGAGCAAAAGTTGCTCATTAAAGATGTTATATGATATCATCTTAAAATTTCTTTGTAAATAATTCTACTACATGGGTACTAGATGTCGGTAGTCTTCTGTAATTTGTTGCAAGGACTACAAGTAAGTGGGATATTTGAAAATGATGAAAAATATCTGAACATTGGGGATGAAAGTCTTGTTTCAATCCTAGCTTTAGGATTTGTCAAGCTTATTTTCAATAGATGTCATTTTGAGTAATTGTCACTATTGTCCATCGTTTATGATAAATATGATCTCTGATGGCCTTTTGGTCAGAGATGGTTATCATTTATCAATAAAAAAGATTATTGTGATATTATTATAAAAATATTATAGTAATACATGAATAATAAAAAAATAATATTTAATATTTATACAGCCTATTAAGTGTAGTGTACACACCCAAGTTAGATTCTATCATGGATATCTATCTTTGGTATTATAGGCTTAGTCATCTTGACAAGAACAAGATAAATGGGTTAGCTTGAGAGGAAAATCTCGATATTAATGATTGTGAATCATTGATAGCCTTTGAATCTTGTCTTCTTGAGAAAATGATAAAGTCATCTTTTACTGAAAAAGGTGAAGGAGCCGATAAAGTTCTAAGTCTCATATATAGTGATGTATGTGGACTTATGAACTTAAGTGCCAGAGGAAGATACTAATATTTCATAACAAATGATCTATTTGGGTATGGGTGCATCTGGCCTGAATTATTTAAAATATTCAAATGATTCAATAATGAAATAGAAAAACAAACTAAAAAAGTATTAGAACTCTTTGATTGGATCGAGAAGGTGAATACTTATTCAATGAGTTTTTGACATATCTAGGAGAGAATTGGATTCTCCCTCAAGCAGATTTCTTTTCGAAATACAGTATATCTGAAAGAAGAAATTGAACTTTATTAGACATGGTTCAATCCACTATATGGTTCACTTATCTGTCTATTTTAGGGTTGTGCTCTTGTGGCTACTGGTTTTACTCTGAAAAAAGTTCTGAGTAAATCTGTCGCATAGATTTCATATGGGATATGGATCGGACATAGACCTAGACTTTCTCACTTTTGGATTTGGAGTTGATCAGCCTATGTCATATATTTGCACATAGATAAACTTGGATCCTGATCCAATAAGTATTTAAGGGTTATTAATTCTACTATGCTAAAGAACGTAAGATGTTCATCAGCAGTAGGACATTTCTTTTGAAAAGGAGTTTCTTAGAGAAGGAACTGATGCCTATCAAGTTGAACTTGAAAAAATTTGACTGGTAGAAAAGAATTAACGTAATCTAGTAAACCTACAGAACCAAATTTGATCAAATCAAATCTGGAGCATATTAAAGTATCACCTTTAAGGAGATCCGATAGAGTACCACATCAGCTGGACAGATACTTCAGTATCAAGATCCAGGATAGCGATCCTATTGAGCTCGATGAGAACAACAAGGATCCGATCACCTATAGGAATACAATGCAATGATCTAGAGCCACATGATCCAAATTGAAGTCCATAGAAATCAATAGTGTATGGACACTAGTTGATTCACTTGAAGGGATAAAATCCATTAGGTGTGAATGGATTTTCAAAAGGATCATAATAGCGCAAATGGAAAGGTAAAGATCTTAAAGCTCGTTTGGCTATTACCTCAGAATTAGAACATACATTTCGAACATATGCCTTTATTATGAACAAAGATAAATTCTGCATTTGTAATTGAACAAAATATTCTATAGTGTTATTTCTTATATTGCCTGTGGATGAAATTTTCTTAATCAGGAATGACATCCCAGCATTGCAAAGAATAAAGGTTTAGCTATCATTTTATTTCTCCATGTACGTGATCAGACATGGTATACTCACTAGAGGTAGTGAGTAGATACCAATCTGATCCAAGTGAGAGCCACTGAAAGATTATATAGATAATCCTTAAGTATTTAAAAAATACTAAGGTCCAGTGACTCAAATATGGAAGTACTGACTTAAAACATGTTGATGTTTTGATTTCAGTTAGAACAAGATAACAACTAGAGAATGTCGGCTCATATCCTAATTATAGGAGCAATCTGCTGGAAAAGTTTCAAGCAGGATACTTTAGCCTATTTAGTTAGTGATGTAGAGACATCGTGGCATATGATGCCACCATGTAAGCTGTATAGTTGCTGAGGTTCATTAGCAGGTTGGGAGTGGCACCCTCCATCGATGGTTCAGTCCTATCATAGCACTGGAGCCATAGCTTAAACTAAAGAATCGAAGAACCAGTATATTCTACATTGCTATAACCTTTGATTTTTTATCAGGATGATGTCGATCTTTAGAAGATCGATGGAAAAGGAGAGCTTGACCAACCCATTTGCTAAGGCCTCGGAACTAAGAAGTTCTACGAACTCAAGTGAAAGATAGGATATTTGATATCGTTTTGATTGGCTTTAGTCCAAGTGGGAGTTATTGAAAAATATATCCTAAAGCCAATCATCTAAGTAGTAGATGATTGAAATTAGTATATGAATTATCTAATAATAATAGTTATTTGGCTGATTTATCATAAAAGTTCTATCTTCCTTAAATGAACTCCTAAATTATAATGAAGTCCTTAGAATTATAATCAATCGACAAAGGAGGATTTATCGAATGGTTCTTAAATGTTCATGACCAAATGATAAGTTACTAACAATGACAATAATTTATCGAGTGTAGGTTGTTATATGCAATATGCGTTGGTTGTCCTCATAACCAAGTGGTGTGGAGACACTAATATGGCATCTAGGTGAGATGTAGGAGTACATCTGCATCGAACGTGATCAATGTAATACTCTACTGTCAAGAGTAGGTAACTAAGACCAATGGATATAAGTGTCCCTCCGACTTGAGATCACCATGGTGTCTTACAAACAACTCACTATACTTTAGTATCGGACTGTCTGTATTTCTAATATAGATTTGAAAGATTTCTACATACAGTTAAGTACTTGTAAAGTTGATGTATGAGTCAAGATGGGATTGACCACTTCTGATTAACTTTAG
This sequence comes from Cocos nucifera, assembly GCA_006176705.1. Classification (NCBI taxonomy): domain Eukaryota; kingdom Viridiplantae; phylum Streptophyta; class Magnoliopsida; order Arecales; family Arecaceae; genus Cocos; species Cocos nucifera. Next base: position 49,079 of record QRFJ01002335.1, on the reverse strand, counting down.
GAAGAGAATGACTCACCGTGTTTCAATTTAGCAAAACCTAGGCCTGGGTAATCCTCGTGAGGTGTCACAAAATTTGCAAAATTTTGAGATACAATAGCGATGACTTGTATGAGTGCTGACAGCATACTCGAAGTCATCTTGAGCATTATTGGTCAAAGGAATAAATTATATGGTGACCATGGGCCAGGGTTCTAAGAATGTTGCTTTGTATACATTCGACCTATCCGGACGTTGGGAACTATTGCTAGATGGTAACTTTGATTGGTATAAAAATTAGTTCTTATGCTACTAGCTTAGGTTCGAACCAATGTGGTCACATACATTAGAGCTTGTAACCTGATCAGATGGTTAATTGATGATTGAGAATCGTTTCAAGGTCAAATATTCAATGCGATTGATGTTTGACCTAATGCAAGTGTTGCAGGAGGATTGATTAGCAATTGGATTGCTAATTAGCTCAATTTGATTGAGCAATCAGATTGAGATCAAGTCTAATTGAATTAGATTCAATTAGAATTAGTTTGGACTTAATTGGGTTAGGTCCAATTGGTTTATTGGATAAGTCAACTGCAGGGAAAATCAATTCCAAGTTGGACTAGGATTTAAGTGCTTCTAATTCCAAATTGACTTTGAATTTAAATTAGAATTAAATATGATTTAATCTAATTTAATTGGGCTCCTAATTAGACTAGGATCACTCTCAATTAGGTTGCATTTTATCAGATTTAAATTAGTTTTGATTTAGATTCAAAATAATTTTGATCTAGTCAAACATAAAGAGTCCCAGTTGGATTGGGACTCTTACTCTTCCCTTGCGCCAATGGTCCAACACCCCAATATTTAATTCTAAATTTTTTTCTATGATTTTCATGCCTAAGAGATAATTTTCTACACCCCATTATCTCTGGAATTGGATTTAAATTTGATTCGATCAAAATTAGAAAGTAGTTGCGCATAGGATTCTATTTGATAGAGTCCTAGTTATCCAAAACACCTCCTCTCTCTATCGAATTTTCTCCATGCCACCCTCTAATTTTTTGTATGCATTCTCTCCACTTTTTGAGGCATGGCTTTTATGTTCTCCTTGCACAAAAATCTAGGGAGGCATCCAAGAGCTGGATGCCCCCCAAATTCCTTCTTGTTTCCTTGTTTGACTAGGTCTCTTGACCTAGTCATCCTAAATATTGGGGCACCTCCTATGAGATGGATAGAAGATGTGAAAAATCCTAGAAAAATTATAAAAAATTAGAAGAAAAGGAGGAGAAGGCATGGAGGATTTGTGGCACCATGATTCATGGAGAAGAGCCTTCAATTAAGACATCAAAGGTTGATGTCTTGAAGAGACAAGGTAAGAGAAGATTATCTTGTCTTATATTTTTTCTTTTAGTTTCTCTCTTTCTATTTTATTTTTAATTTTTATATGTAAAAATTTGAGAGAGAGAGAGAGAGAATTTGGGTATGGGGATAAGTGCTCTAAGTTGTTGGGGCATGGTGTTAATTTTTTGGACATGATCTGATCATGTCCTGATGAGAGAAGGAGAAGAGAAGAAAGGTCTTCTCTTAGGGTTTCTTGGAGAACCTTTCCTCTCTAAATTTTGTGAGAATTTTATATGATGAAAATCAAAAGTATTAGATCTGGAAAGTTAAGAAAAATTCTAGAAGAGAAGGTCTCCTCTTATCCTAGCATAGAGATATTTTTAGGACATCAACCATTGATGTCCTGAAGAAGAAGATTTGTCTTCTCTTAGGATTTATTTTTTCTTGATTTTATTTTTTGATTTATGAGAGATCCAAGGATTGGATTTCTTTCTTATTTTTTCTTATGTTTCTCATCTCTTGGAGTGTCCAAGAGATCTAAAGAACATGTATTTGATTAACCATCAAGAGGGATCCGTAAGAAGCTAGCACTTTGAGCGGATCTTCGTTCGACGAACCTCTGATCTATGTTGCAAGTTCGTGTGGATCATCTATAGAGGTCGTATGCTTGTGTGGTTTGAAAAATAATAATGGATTCAACCACGGAGTTCTCGACCCATGCAAAGATAAGAGATCTGATCTCTTGGTGACCTACATGCGATCTAGGATTAGATCTAAAATTATTCTAGATCTAGTTATTGATATGATCAATATCATTTATGATTAATTTAATTTTAGATTTATAGTTGCATCATAACATGTTATAGATCCTTGATGTAGGGTTTTATAATTTGATTACATGCATGTTATAGATTAAATAGTTTAATCTATGTCTTTCGCTACTCTATATTTTGAAAAAGTTTTGAAATCTATGTATGAAACCCTGCATGTTTCTCAACAATACACTTGTATCTCAGTTTCATGAGTGCTCTAGAAAATAAGCTTTAATTTTTATATGTTGTGGCCTCAAAATTGTAAGGTTTGGTGTGGTGCTCTCAAACCTTGGGAGGCCACGGGAGGAGTTAGGGTGTTGACTTCGGGAGACTAGGATAGCTATAGTCCTAAGGCTAAAATAGGAGTAATCCTAGGATGGAGGTAGCATGTAGTCCTCTACAAGCTTGAGGTTCAGGTGTTGAGGATCTTGAGGGGCTTGGTTGATGCTTCAAAAACTTAAGAATACAAGATAGAGCAAAGAACCAAAATTAGAAAGAAGAATCAGCTAAGAAAAGGGCTTGCACATAGTTGAAGTCGGCTCGGTCCCATGTGGAGTCGACTCGGGATGCAGGAGAGTCGACGTGGGGATGGATCGAGATGACTCTATCTTAGAGTTCAACCAGATAGAGAGTGACATTCACACGGCATGTAGGAGAGATGACTCAGTTTTCAGGTGAGTCGACTCAGACGCAGGCGAGTCGACTTGGTCTCAGGTAGAGTCAACTCAATTTTCATGGGTAGAGATATGCAGGAGTTTTGCTTGGGCTAGAGTAGGGCTTTATCCTAGGGTCTTAAGGCCTGGTTTAATAAAGTCTTAAGGAGACTAATTCATATATGGGTTGGGTTTAGATCTAGGGGATGAAAGCATGTAAAACCATAGGTGTACATAACTTTGGGTGGGTGCTTTCATGTATTGAATTAGCCTAAGAGAGTTTTTGAGCTGGGGTTTATTAGAATTCATGTGAAAATCCTAGGGTATATAAATCCAGATATTTTAACTTTTATAAGAGAGTGGAATATAGTTAAGCTTTTCTTTCTAACTCTCTTCTCTCTTGTTCCAATGCCAAAAACCTAGAAGCCACCTCTTTTTCTCTTCTTCATAGATCTTCTTCAGTTTGCTGGTTTAACACCTAGATTCCATACAAGAGATCGATCCATGGCTGTGGTTTTGAGCAGCCATAGGCATAATAATTTGGTACCAGAGCCCGATTAAGCATAAAGGAGGAAGAAGATCATGGTTCAGTAGAGAATCAGCAGTGAGATTTAGATGTAAAGGTTTTCTCCAGATTTTAGGGCAAAAGAAGAGATCTAAAGGCTATGGTTTACCCTTCCTAGTCAAGATAATTTTTAGATCTATTTATTTATTTTTTTAATTTGGATTAATTATAGAAAGCAATAGGTTGAAGGTAGGATTTGAGAAGTTTGATGGTAAAAAAAGTTTAACCATGTGTAAGATTAGGATGGAGGATCTGCTAGTTCATATGAGGTTAGATTTGGCATTGGAGGATAGGCTGAAGGAGATGATAAATAAGGTGTAGATGTTCTTAGAGAAAAGGATATGTACCACGATTAGGACTTGTTTGGTATATGAGATTTTGTATGACATGTTGGAGGAGAGGACACCCAAGGACTTATGGTTGAGGTTACATCAATTGTATATTGAGAAAAATATGTGCAAGAAGTTAATGCTGAAGAAGCAATTGTACAGTCTTCAAATGCAGAAGGGCGTGGAAGGCCGGAGGGACTTTGAAATCAGCTGGCTTCTCTCTCGTCTATTGGATGGTGATCGGTAGCATTGAGATCCATTCGATCATGCTTTAGGAGATGGGCCACCACCAATTTACATAGGAGGGAGTGTTCTTGGTCGTTCGATCCAGTATTAGGTGTGCTGTCATCCATCGGATGGCGCAAAAGTGCCCCTACCTCCATGTGAACCACGTGAAAGCCCAGTTCACACCACAGTAACCCAGCCTTATATGCTGCAATGATTTTGATGTTGCACAGATGTCAGCCATCAGTTGAGTCGGTCTGGTTCTGCGTGTGCTACGGTCTGTGATCTGGACTGGTTTTTTTCTAAGCCAGTTTAGATCGAATCGACTGATCTTTTTCTTTCTTTTTTTATTTATTTTATTTAATACTTTTGAATTTTGTTTAAATTTCAATTTAACTCTAATTTACATCAAATTTGATTTGTTCAAACCCATAAATTGAGCTCTTTACATTAGTAGGCTTCTTTCTTACAAAACATTAATAAAACACACCGATTCTTATGATAAACATAAATTAATATATATTTTAATATTTTTTATTTATATATTTATGATAATTATCATATTCTTCAACTTGAGTTTTGCATGTCCTCGAGTGAAGAGAAAAGAAATTAGATGTACTGACTTGATAAGATGTGAGAGTTTCTTCAGGTCATTCTAAAGTCAGTTGATACCTGATTAGAGATTTAGGAGATACATCATCAGATTATTATTTCATCCCAAATATTGGTTAAGTGAAAAGCATAAAATTTTAGAGCTTTTTTTGATCAATTTTTCATCTTTATTCTTTAAATCCTTTATCTTTTGTATGGGCTAGAGTATGATTTTATTTTTTTTATATTTTACAGTTAGTAAAATATTTTAATCTTTTAAGCTTTCTATCTGATCCTTGTAGCGAGTTTTGGACTAATGACTCCTAAACCAATTGACTTTAAGGCATTAGGTATATAATACCCCTCGGACTTACTGACTCATGTCAAATAGAATATAAGTTAAAACTAGGTAAATAACAAGCTTCTTCATATTGCCCATTTTTTAATATGAATAATATTGCTTACTTAGGCAATGGGATCTAGTTACTCAATGAAAGATCAATGTATAGAATTTATATTTATTTTTTATTTTTTAATTTTTTATTATTTTTTTACTCATACCTATATAGAGTAGATTTTTTATTAAATATAGGCTGAAAGAAGGTTTTAGAATCCCTCAAAAATTTATTCTTATTCTAAACCAACTATTTATTAGGTTTTCTTAATAATTTGATCCTTAATATTTTAAAAATTTTCTAGATCATTAATCAATCATCGATTAAAATATCTAAAAAATCTTAAATTAGCACAAAATCAAAAATATAGGACTAATTAATACCATATTTGAGGACTTAATTATTTTTATTTATCTTCTCTCCCAACTTATTTTTTATTATTCTCACTAGAGGAAAGAAATAGGGTGTGATAAATAATAAAAAAGTAAAAAAAAAAAGATTTCATCTGGCTTAGTATATTTCTAGACTCAGCTAGGGTTTATTTGTTCTTCATCCAGTATGGGTCTATAGTTTCCCCCAACTTACTCCTAAACTTAAAAGAAAGGTTAGCTAAGAACAAAAAAGAAATTTAAAAGCAAAAGGCTTGGTTGTTGGAAATAGTATCCTAAAGTCAATTATTAGCCTATTGATGGTTGTGCTGATTCTTATACTTATATATGAATTAATAAATGAATAAAAGTTATTTTGATTTTTTCATCTTAAATTTTTTCATCTTCTAGTGAACTCTTATATTGTGGTGAAGTCCTTAAGCATGTTCATGATCAAATGATACATTATTATCAAGGATGATAACTTTTATCGAGTATAGATTACTGTGTGTCATATAAGTTGGTTATCCTCTCAACCAAAGAGTGTGGAGATACTAATATGGCATATAGGTGAGATGTAGCAGTATATCTGTACTGAACGTGATCGACTCTGGAGCTTTTCTACTATCAAGATTTGCTTCAATAGAATATGGGTATAAGTATCCCTCCGACCTGAGATCATCTCGATGACTTTCAAGCAATTCACTGTGTTTTGGTGTGAGACTACTTAAATTTCTAATTCAATGATAAAAAATTTTTAGGCACAGTCAAGTACTTGAGTAGTCAATGTATGAGTCAAGATAGAATTAACCACTTCAAATTAGGAGCTATGTTCAATTGTATTTCAATTTAGCAAATTCTTAGTCAGGATAGTCCTACTGATGAGTCATAGGATTGGTTGTGTTGAGACATGATTTGGATATACTGATCAGGATTGATAGTTTAACTCTTAGTCATCCTATACATAGAGGTCAAAGGAATGAATTATACGATAACCAAATCCACATAAGTTTTGAGTATTGCGATTGCGACTATTCGACCTATTCGGACATCGGGCACCACTACTAGATGGTCACTTCAATTAGTATAGAAATTGATTTTGGTGCTACCATCTTAGGTTCGAACCTATGGGATCACACACATTAAAGGTTCCTACCTAATCTAATAGCTGATGAAGAGTTCCACTGGATTGAAACTCTGTGATCAAGAGTTTCACTAGATTAGGACTCTTTGATCGAGAGTCCTATTGGATTGAGACTCTAAGTCTTGCTTGTCTGAAACTCTATGATCAGGAGTCCCATTGGACTAGGACTTTATGGTCAAGAGTTCCACTGGACTAGGACTCTTCGATCAAGAGTACTACAACATTAGGACTCTAAGTCTTACATGTCTAGGACTCTATGATCAAGAGTCCTATTGGTTTGGGGATTTGTGATCATGAGTTTTATTCGTTTGGGATATTGGGGTCAAAAGTTCCACTGGTTTAAGACTCTTCGATTAAGAGTTTCATTTTGATGGAACTCTGTTGCCCAGACACCCATTAGATTTAGACTCAATATTTATGAGAGATTTAATTAATGATTTGATTGTTAATTAACTTAATTAAATAGTTTAATTATTTTTGGATCAAGTCCAATTGAAAATGATTCAGTTGGGTTTGACCCGATTAGGTTATGAGATGATCTAATCGTCGAGGAGGTTTGATCCCTGATTTGATTAGAAATTGGGCTTGATCAATTCTTGATTTTATTAGAATTTAATTTATCCAAATTGTGCCTAAATTAGTTGGATTTAATCTACTCGAATTGGGCCTAATCAATTTGGATTGGGTTGGTTCAATTGGATAAGAGAAATTGAGACTAGTTTGACCTAGTCTTCCATGCGCCTTTCACCCTTATCCTTGCACCATCCTTTCTCCATGAGAAAATTTTTCTCATGCAATTTTCCTATGCAAGGGAGGGTGTGTGCTCTCCCTTCTCATGCCCCAAGAAGTCTAATTTTATCTGGTTTCCATTTGCATTCAAATAAGATTTGGATTTGAATGGTAAACAACTTCATCACAACTCTCTCTCACACCATTTCCCTTATGCACCTCTTATTTATTTTCTGGATTTTTTGGGATGTGTGCACATCTAAGAAAGCCTCCCTTCTACATGTGTTAGCCCTCCCCTTGCATGAAAAAAATCTAAAAAAAATCTAAGGAAAGAAAAATTTGAGAGAAAGGAAGCGCAAAGTTTGAGTGATTATGCTGCCCTAGAATTCAGTCTAGGGTTTGGGGTACGCTTTCATGAGATTTGAGCATCAGATCTTCACAAAATTTTTTGTACTCCTCAACCTCTCCTCTGCCTCTACTGCTGGTCCAAAGTGTTCGAAGATTTGGTGGAGATAGATCAAAGTCGTTCGATCAGATTCAGCTGTCAAGATCGTTCTGCATGGAGCTAGCACTTAGGAGGAACTAATCGAGATTAGGGCCTCATGTGGATAATCCATGGAGGCTAGACATATTGTGTGGCTGCATCACAATGATCAGATCTTTTCAATGATGATTAGATGGTGCTGATCAACTACCCATGCAAAGATAACATGTTTAGAACACGTAAAGTAGTAAAAACCATTTTATTGCTGATAGTTTTTATTTTCAGATTTTCATGCATACATGTCACATTAGATCCTATATTTGTAGGATTTTTAGATAAGATCTATAGCTCTAAATAAATTAATAAGATTAATTTTTAATTTTGCTATGTTTGATTTTCAAAAAAATTTCGAAAGTAGAACTAGAAACTCTGCATGCAAACCATCAATGGTATCAAAGCATCCAGATTATTTTATGTGATGTATATGCATGCTTAGATTATTTTTTAGATTAGATCTAAATAATAATTTAATTTTTAAATTTAAAAATAAAATTATAATCGCACGGACTAAAGGTTGTCCTGCTGTAAGGTTTATCACTTATAGTGAAAAGGTTGTCCTACTATGTTGCTGATCTAAAACATTGATCATAAAACTTTAAATTTGATCTAATATTTTTTATGATATGATTAAATGGCTTTAATTTTATTTTTAATCATGGATTAGTATTTAGATTAGATCTAATTTGATTCATGATTTTTATATAGTCTACATAAATTTGGATTAAACCCTACAACTAGTACTGTTTGTGAAATGAGCCAATCTATTTTTGAAATGAGTTGATCCATTTGGTGAATAGTTTTAGATTGTGAAAGAACCTTTCAAAACTTTGAAAAATATTTTCAAAATGCTGAATCGCAATCCTTAACCTAAAAACTTAATTAAGAATTAAGCACGATGAATTGGGTCTAGAATTATGAATTAAAGATCCTAAGTTATTGATCATAAAATTTGAATTATTGATTTAGATGAATTAGATCCATTAATTGGGTTAGACCTAAGGTTAGTTAAAGAATGGATTAAATTAGAGTAATTGATTAAATCTAATCAAATATTGATTTAGATTAGATCAATGACTCTTTAGACTCAATTGCTAGGTTGGTCAAATTGAAACTAATGAACCGAATGGTGTCTAAAGTAAGTTTGGTAGTCCAGACCAGTGATTTTTAATTGGAAGCTACTCGTACTGATTCGATCTTTGATGAGTTAATGGCATATCCCTTTCACTGATCTTACTTATCTGGCCATTCTCGTGAATTAGATTTTGATTAGATCACTTGGTGATTTAGGCTCATCCATATCTATTAGATAAATCAGTGTGACTGATTTAGATGCTCTTAATGCCAGCTTGAATTAGGTCCTTTTTTTATCTATCTTGGTAAAATCAGTGAGAGGATCGAAATTGGTTGGTTAATCTTCTCTTCTCTTCTTAAAATGACTTCATCAAATTTTCTAAAATTATTAGATTCTTAAAATGATAAAGTTATGATGATAACTAAGTCATGTCTTTCTAATAGTGGTCAAGTTAGCCGACCAAAGTCGGATCTGATCATTTATTGGTCAGATGAATCAAATATGATCATATTAATGGTTGGACCTAATCGAATCTTTTCAGTCGAGGCCAAAGCCTACTGATTAGATCTTTGGGGAAAAACTAAATTATTAGAAGTTATATAGAGAAATAATTGATTATGAACCTACCCATAGATGCACATGGGTTCACCAACTAAAGTTGAGCTCATGTGTAGTCTGTGTGAATTCTTGTATCCACTAACGAGTTAAAGTAATTTCTTGAATTGGAGGTAGAGGCTACTGTTAGATATATGTGCCCTAGAAGCCAGAATTGGCTGACACTTGTAATACACTTCTAGGGGCAAAATTATAATTTTGACTAAAATCAATAAATGGGTTATTTTCTATCACATATGTGTATTTAGTGTCTGTGATACATCCTTTGAGTTAATGGTAATGATAATTCATATTTTCAAGAGTTGAAAATTTAAGACATGAATAATCATTATTAACTCATAAATTGCTCCTAACCATAGGATCATCACGAGGATGGTGATTGATCTGGAAGGTTGGTGTACAATCGCTTCTCTTTAGTAGATGAGTCTTGAGTCTATGGTGTGGAGACACCAGAGCGAGAGTATAGGTACTCGTTAGAGAACGAGGGCACTGAGCGTGACCACCTCGAGTAGTCATTAAGGAGTCTACCTTCTCGTCAATGACTGACTCGATGCTGCAGTAATGTGTCTGGTTCTTTGACCTGAGATGCATCGACAGTTCACCTTGAGGGTGTTATAGTTTGACTACACCATTACTCGGTCTCCTAGCCATATGGAACCCTGAGGTGTATGTTGGCTATGAGCATGTTCATTGTAGGAACTGGATTGCATCAAGATGGAATCTATCTACCTCGGTGGTAGAGGAGTAGCCCTATGATGATCATGAGAATCAAGTCCTAGAAATCCATGGCCATGGTAGAGTGAAATAATAGAAAGAGTTTCTATTTAGATTTTCACATTGGACTCGAATCGAATGATTACATCATATGACAGAGACTAGGGTTTGACGAGTTCACCTTAACCCTAATCTGATCGGGGCTCAAGATAGAAGAACTGAATCACACAGGTAGCTGCACCAAGAGGTTCGCATTCAGCTCTGATGGGTTGCCACCATATACTGCTAGGTGTCACTGGTGGATTTTGGGAGCAATTAGAATGATTTAGATGATCGATCATTCTAGCTGTTCGAATCAGAAGAGTTCTGATCCATCGAAAGGAGTTTCGATGATGTCTATGATAGAGATCATGACATATCCCATTACCATACAGAACTGAACCTAACTGGGTCACACAAACAAGGGTTTGAATCTGGTGATCATCAATTGAACTGATCTAGTTCAATTGATCTGAATGAGATTCAATTAGGTTCAAGGAAATCGTGCTAGCACTCGATTGAACCTAACGTTCTTCTTTTACTATCATAAATAAGTTGTCCTGACTGAGCCAAAGGAGTTTGTGCTCAATCAGAGGCCTTCATATGGTCTGACTGGAGGTTGTCCAAGTCAGAATAGGTTGTCTTATTTGTAAGACATTACCTGCCATTTTTGGTCACCTGCCATTTCTTGTTCTTTGACTTTGGTCAAAAGTCTACCTTTGACTGGTCAAACATTGACCATTGACCCTTTGACTTTTGACCACATGTCATGCACCTATTGGAGAGCTGGTGGGGGCCTGTCCCCCTGCCAGAACCTGGCAAGGAGAAGGGCGCACGCCACCCTAGGGTGGCGTGAGCCCAAGTAGGAGGCGCCTAGGAGTCCTTGTTGGACAAGGACTCCACCTCCCTTTTGGATTCCAATCAGAGTTCTACTAAGAATCCAGTTTGACTGGTCTTAGGCACCCTCTAAGGAGGAATCCAGGGGTCTCTATTCCAACCAATCAGATTTAGATCTGATTTCACAAAGGGTTGTGATTGGTTGAGAGGAAGAGGAGTTGGATCACAAGAGGTCTATAAATAAGACCCTGCGCCCAACCCTAATTCTAAGAATGCAATTCAATTGAGAAACCCCACGCCCCAAGGCTGCCTCTCCCCTCCTTCTCCATGCCATAGTCTCTTCTCCCCTTGCTCTCCACGTCCAAAAGAGTTTTGGACTTAGGTTGGTGCGATTCAGATCAAGGAAAGGCGATCAAAAGCAAGAAGGCTGCGCTGCTGCAAAAGGACGACTGCAGATCTTCAAAAGAGTTTTGAAGATCCTCCAGATCAGATCCAGATCTGATTTTTGGAGGTGTGATAGAGAAGAAGAGGATCTCCAGATCCAACCCGAGTGGATACCGGTAGAGGCCAGGCGCTTGCGTGGCTAAGATCCAGAACCTTCCGCTGCAATCAGGATCATCTACAGGGTAATAGGATTACCCAAATCAGGTAAATTAAATTTGATTTAATTTATCTTATTTTATTTTATTTATTAAAATAATAAGAATCAGATCTGAAACATATCAAGATCTGATTGAGATCAAGAGAAAAAATTTTTGAAATATATCTCTTGATCTGAATCAGATCTGGACGAACCTGGACCGGGAAATCAGGATTTCCCTTCAACTGGTATCAGAGCCATGGTTCTAAATTGTTTAGATCTGATTTTAATTTTATTTTAATTAGAAAATAAAGTGATTTCAGATGTCACATGAGATGTGATCAGATCTGAAATCAGAAAAAATTAAAATTAAATGATTTGGATCTAAGAACATGAAGATATGCATGACTAGTTCTAGAATAGAATAGTTCTATAGAATAGTTTTGCATGTCTTTGATTTAATCTGATTAAATCATATTTTAGATCTTCTTATTTACTATTTTCTGATATTATAAGTGTTATAATAACATCTGATAAACATAGCAAATAAAAATTATTTAATTTTAAATATCATATGAGATATGATTGATGCATGTCTAGACTAGTTGTAGAATAGTTCTACATAATTGTCTAGATTAGAATTTATTTTGATTAGATCAATTTAAATCTAATTTTTTAGATTATTATGTGATAATTTAGATCTGAAAACATGCATGATTATGATACATGAGATGTATGCAAAATATGCCATGATTAGATCTACTTTATATATGAGATATATGATATAGATCTGATATTGTTTTGTAGTATTGACATGTTCCTGATTAAGGCGTTCCTCTTGGCCGTCCGGTCATAAGAACGAAGAAGGGTTTAAAGGCCCTCTCTTCCCATTCGATGGGGTGTTCTTATGACGTGTAGGGGTGCTGCGTGTTCGTCCTTAATCAGAAACCCAAAACTTACTTTCTGCAAAACCCTAGATCCTGAAACCCTAGGATTTATTGTGCATATTTTGTTTATGAACCCAACTTAATTAAGAATTAAGTTTATGGAATATTAATTAGGTCTAAAATTGAGAATTTCAGATCTAAGACATATTCATAATACTGGGTTCGGGCTTGGGTAGCTCAATTAGGTCTAAGCGGTTGATCAAACCGAATCAAGAGTTGGTTAGATGGGATCAACAATGCTTAAATTGACCAGCCTAATAGGATTAAGTCTGGGTCAAGATCGAGTCACGATCAAGCAAGACCTAATTAGGCTCAGAGGTTAGAGTCTGGATTGTAGGCTAACCCAATTGGTTCTGACTCAACAATTTGGTGTCTAAGGTAAGTTTGGCACAGACGACCGACTGGTTTTTAATTGGAAGCTACTCGACCTGAATGCGTTCTTGTGCGAGTTAACGGCATATTCCTTCCACCGGTCTCACTTACCTGGCCATATCTGTTGACACAGTTCTGATCTGAGGTGGTCAATAATCCGAGCTGAACCCATGCCACTAGGTTAGTCATAATTGTTATGACTAAGCCAAGTCTAGTTTAATGAGACCTGAATCAATTCTCCCTAAGAAAAGATTAAGTCTGAGGTCTTCCACCATTGTAGATGTGCGGGCCCTTCCCGGGGTTGATTGTTCTCGGCTGGATACAGTGGCTCAGTTGCACCGGGAAGATGCGCAACCATGTCTATTAGGCATTGGATGCTATGGGCTGGAGGATGAGTTGGGCTCAATATTCCGGATACGGTGAGAGACCCAATTAGGAACCCAGTCTATGCAAATGGTGGGTCTGACTTAACTAAGGAGTGGATCAATATTCCGGATACGGTGAGATTCATGAATTAGAGACCAAGTTTGGGTGCACCATGATTAGAGAATCATTGAACAAGAGTTGTTCACTCATTGGCTAACCCATCACCAATAACTGTTAGGTGAGGTGATGAGTCAGTTGGTGAGACCGCACCACCCACTAGAAATCATTAACAATCGTGGAGATTTTTGCGCATCTCTACAGAGGGAGTGTAGGGATCCGAGAAAATAGTGGGAGCTAATTTGTTTAAAAATAAAATCCCTAAACAAATTGGTCAAGTCAAAATTACAGTATCTAACTAGAATCTTTGACTCTCTACAGGAAAATGTCTGCGTCCAACCCACTTGGCACGTATCCTAGGACACACATAGACTGACTGGACCCAATTATAAAGATTGGCTCAGGAACTACAAAATTGTTTTGGGTTCAGAGAAGTTAACACATGTTTTGGACCAGGACCCTCCCACCTTACCAGCTCGTCCATCCACTGAACAGAGAGCGTCTCTGGAAAAATGGATTGACGAAGACAATAAGGCCAGATACTACATGTTGGGCTCGATGTCTGATGAGCTCCAGCGCCAACATGAAGATATCGGGACTGCTCGCCAAATGTTGGCTCACCTGCAGGAGATGTTTGGTGAACAGAGTCGCGCAGCCAAATATCAAGTCACGAAAATGACTTTTTAAGGCTAAGATGCGTGATGGGCAGTCAGTCCAAGATCACTGTCTGACAATGATCAAGGACATGGAAGAGCTTGAGAAGCTCGGTGTGAAGTTGGACTTGGATCTGCAGAACGATATTATTCTGCAATCCTTGACTGATGCATATGGGCAATTCATCATGAATTACCACATGCATAAACTTCAAAATTCCTTGGCCGAGTTGAATGAATATGCTGGTTACCGCTGAGCTTTCTATGAAAGGTTCTAAAGGCTCAGTTCTTGCTATGGAACGGACTTCTTCCAAAAGAAAGTCTTATGGAAAGAAAAAGAAGTCTGTGAAAAAGCAAAAGGTGGAAGGATCAAAGAAGAAGAAGGCAGAACCGAAGAAGAAAGGTCCGATGGCAAAGGAAAGTGTTTCCATTGCAACAGCGACGGCCATTGGAAGCGGAACTGCCCTACTTACCTGGCCACCCTGAAGAACAAGAAGGAAGGTCCTTCTGGAGGTATGCTCGTTATTGAGTCTAACCTTACGGTTTCTTCTGCATCCAGTTGGGTGCTTGACTCTGGTTCTAGTGCTCATCTGTGCACTTCTATGCAGGGTCTTGAGGATAGCAGGAGGCTGAGGGATGGAGACATGATCCTACGCATCGGTAATGGAGCAAGAGTTGCTGCAGTAGCCGTGGGAACATACCCTCTTCGATTACCATCTGGTTTAGACTTAGTTTTAAAAGACTGTTATTATGTGCCTGCAGCTAGCAGGAATTTGATTTCTGTTTCATGCTTAGCACAAGAAGGTTATGTGATCACCTTCTTTAAGGACCATTGTAACATTCTTTATGAAAGAAATAAAATTGCAAATGATTTCCTTGTTAATGGTCTTTATCAGTTGCATATTGATGTACCTATTTTAACTATCGAGCAAAACGTGAATGCCAAACGACCTAGGGATAGTCCAAACGACAGATATCTATGGCACCTGAGATTAGGTCATATAGCAGAAGATAGGATTAACAAATTGGAGAAAAATGGGCTATTGAGTCCATTGACTTTTGAGTCATATCCAACTTGTGAATCTTGTCTTCAAGGCAAAATGACTAAACTCCCTTTTGTTGGACATGGGGAGAGGGCCACAGATCTCCTTGCCCTAGTACATACTGATGTGTGCGGCCCATTTGATGTGCCGGCTAGAGGCAATTTTGTCTACTTCATTACCTTTACCGATGATCTGTCTAGGTATGGGTATGTGTATCTTATGAGACACAAGTCTGAAGCCTTTTGAAAAGTTCAAAGAATTCAGACATGAAGTAGAAAAACAAACTGGAAAACCCATTAAGGTTCTTCGATCAGATCGAGGAGGTGAATACCTTAGCCGGGAATTCCTAGACTATCTTAAGGAAAATGGCATAGTCTCTCAATGGACTCCACCAGGAACACCTCAACTCAACGGGGTTTCAGAACGGAGAAATCGGACTCTATTGGATATGGTTCGATCCATGATGAGCTTCACAGACCTCCCAGATTTTCTTTGGGGACATTCATTATTAACTTCAATCTATTTACTGAATAGGGTTCCCTCTAAAACCGTTCCTACCACACCGTATGAGATATGGCACGGTAAGAAACCAAGTCTGAGTCATCTCAGAATTTGGGGTTGTCCGGCTCATGTCAAAAGACAACAAGCGGGGACAAGTTAGAAGTTTAGGTCCTTTAGAGCTCGATTCATAGGGATATCCTAAAAGTCATTAGGATACTATTTCTACATTTCCAGAAGACCACAATGTGATTGTGAGTCGACATGCCATCTTTTTGAAAAATAGTTTATTTCAGATAGCGGCATTGGAAAACAGATCAAGCTTGATGAGAAAGTCTCACAAGCAGAACGAGCTAAGGACCAAGTGGAACCAAATCAGGTTGAGCCAATAAGAACACTACCTCCTCCACCTCATAGATCGAAATGAGTTCTCGTCCCCTGAAAGATACTTAGGTATTGTTTCAGAGGATGTAGAGAAAATGTTCCCTCGTAGGTAATTGGTGCTCATGGAGATGATCCCAAAACCTACAACGAGGCGATATCAGATATCGACTCCGAGAAATGCTAGAGGCAATGCAGTCAGAAATTGACTCGATGCACTCAAACCAAGTCTCTGGACCTTGTAGATCACCAGAAGGTATAGTACCTATTGGATGTAAATGGATCTTCAAGAGAAAGATTGGTGCAGATGGGAATGTGGAGACATTCAAGGCTAGATTGGTGGCAAAAGGTTATAGTCAACGCGAAGGCATAGACTATCAGGATACCTTTTCCCCAGTAGCTATGCTAAAATCCATCCGCACATTGCTTGCTATTGCAGCATATTTCGATTACGAAATATGATAAATGGACGTGAAAATGGCGTTCTTGAAAGGATATCTTGAAGAAGATATCTATATGGAACAGCCGCTAGGTTTCACATCCAGTGATACTGATCACAAGGTATGCAAGCTGCAAAGGTCCATATATGGACTTAAGCAAGCATCTCGGAGCTGGAACACTCATTTCAATGATGTGATCAAAACGTTTGGTTTCATCAAAAATGAAGAGGAACCATGTGTTTTCAAAAGGGTCAGTGGGAGCACTGTTGTCTTCCTCATATTGTACGTGGATGACATCCTCCTTATTAGAAATGATATTCCCATGTTGACATCAGTCAAGATGTGGTTGTCCAAGGAATTCTCCATGAAAGACCTAGGTGAAGCATCCTTTATTCTAGGAATTAAGGTCTATAGAGATAGACTGAATAGGATGCTAGGACTTTCACAGAAGATGTACATAGAGAAAGTACTAAAGAGGTATAGTATGGAAAACTCTAAGAGGGGATTAATACCCTTCAGACATGGTATTCATCTTTTCCAAGAAGATGTGCCCCAGCACACCTGAGGAAATAGAACGCATGAGCAAGATCCCTATTGCTTCTGCAATAGGGAGCCTCATGTATGCCATTGCTATGTACACGACACTGATATAGCCCATGGCTGTGAGTGTCACAAGCAGATATCAGTCAAATCTAGGTGAAGAACACTGGACTTCTATGAAATGTATCCTTAAGTACTTGAGAAGAACTAAGGATATGATGCTGGTCTTTGGTAACGGAGAACTCCTGGTCCAAGGATACACAAACTTGGACTTCATGTCCGATATAGATGATCGAAAGTCGACATCTGGGAGTCTGTTTGTGTGCAATGGTGGAGCTATCAGCTGGAAGAGTTCCAAGCAAATGGTGATAGCAGATTCCACCATGGAAGCAGAATATATCGCTGCGTCAGAAGCTGCGAAGGAAGCATTCTGGTACAAGAAGTTTGCTGCAAAAATCGGAGTAATGCCGTCAGATGCCATTCCTCTATACTGCGACAACAATAGCGCCATAGCCCTCTCTAAGGAGCCGAGGTCTCACCAGAAATCCAAGCATATTGAGCGGCGATACCACCTCATCCGCGATTACCTCGAGAAGGGTTATATCGAGGTCAAGAGAGTCGACTCCGTAGATAATGTGGCAGACCCACTTACAAAGCCGTTGGGCCAGCAGAAGATCGAAGCCCACCTTGAGAAGATGGGACTTAGACTTGTAGCCAATTGGCTTTAGGATAAGTGGGAGATTGTTAGATATATGTGCCCTAGAAGCCAGAATTGGCTGATACTTGTAATACACTTCTAGGGGCAAAATTATAATTTTGACTAAAATCAATAAATGGGTTATTTTCTATCACATATGTGTATTTAGTGTCTGTGATACATCCTTTGAGTTAATGGTAATGATAATTCATATTTTCAAGAGTTGAAAATTTAAGACATGAATAATCATTATTAACTCATAAATTGCTCCTGACCATAGGATCATCACGAGGATGGTGATTGATCCGGAAGGTTGGTGTACAATCGCTTCTCTTTAGTAGATGAGTCTTGAGTCTACGGTGTGGAGACACCAGAGCGAGAGTACAGGTACTCGTTAGAGAACGAGGGCACTGAGCGTGACCACCTTGAGTAGTCATTAGGGAGTCTACCTTCTCATCAATGACTGACTCGATGCTGCAGTAGTGTGTCTGGTTTTTTGATCTGAGATGCATCGGCAGTTCACCTTGAGGGTGTTATAGTTTGACTACACCATTACTCGGTCTCCTAGCCATATGGAACCCTGAGGTGTATGTTGGCTATGACATGTTTATTGCAGGAACTGGATTGCATCAAGATGGAATCTATCTACCTCGGTGGTAGAGTAAGCCCTATGATGATCATGAGAATCAAGCCCAGAAATCCATGGCCATGGTAGAGTGAAATAATAGAAAGAGTTTCTTTTAGATTTTCACATTGGACTCGAATCGAATTGATTACAATCATATGACAAGGACGTAGGTTTGACGAGTTCACCTTAACCCTAATCTGATCGGGGCTCAAGATAGTAAGAACTGAATCACACAGGTAGCTCCACCAAGAGGTTCGCATTCAGTTCTGATGGGTTGCCACCAATACTGCTAGGTGTCACTGGTGGATTTGGGGAGCAATTAGAATGATTTAGGATGATCGATCATTCTAGCTGTTCGAATCAGAAGAGTTCTGATCCATCAGATAAGAGAGTTTCGATGATTGGTCGATGATTATGATGATCATGACATAATACCCAGTACCATATAGAACTGAACCTAACTAGGTCACACAAACAAGTGAATCTGGTGATCATCAATAAAGCGTAATCGTAGGTTCATAGACTATATGTATGATTCAATTAGGTTCAAGGAAATCGTGCTAGCAACTCGATTGAACCTACTGTAGTCTTCTTTTGCTATGCATAAATAAGTATCCTGTGTCTGAGCCAAAGGAGTTTGTGCTCAAACAGAGGCCTTCATGTAGTCTGACAGGAGGTTGTCCAAGTCAAAAAAGGTTGTCTTATTTGTAAGACATTACGCTTGCCATTTTTGTCACCTGCCATTTCTTGTTCTTGACTTTGGCTCAAAAGTCTACCTTGACTGGTCAAACATTGACCGTTGACACTTTGACTTTTGACGCACATGTCAGTGCACCTATTAGAAGAGCTGGTGGGGCCTGTCCCCCTTGCGCTAGGGAACCTGGCAAGGAGAAGGGCGGCACGCCACTCCTTAGGCAGTGTGCCCAAGTGGAGGTGCCTAGATCTCTTTAATGTATCTCTCTATCTCCTTTGTTCGGCTTCCAATTTAGAGTTCTTCTAAGAACCAACTTTGACTGGTCTTAGGCACCCTCTAAGGAGGAATCCAGGGGTCTCTATTCCCACCAATCAGATTTAGATCTGATTTCACAAAGGGTTGTGATTGGTTGGAGGAAGAGGAGTTGGATCACGCTTAGGCTATAAATAAGACCCTGCGCCAACTCAGATTCTAAGAGATGCAATTCAATTGAGAAACCCCATGCCCCAAGGCTCCTCTCCCCTCCTTTCCATGCCATAGTCTCTTTCTCCCCTTGCTCTCCACGTCCAAAAGGAGTTTTTGGACCTTGTTGGTGCGATTCAGATCAAAGAAAGGCGATCAAAACAAGAAGGCTGCGCTGCTGCAAAGGATGACTGCTCATCTTCAAAAGAGTTTTGAAGATCCTCCAGATCAGATCCAGATCTGATTTTTGGAGGTGTGATAGAGAAGAAGAGGATCTCCAGATCCAACTCGAGTGGATACTGGTAGAGGCCAGGCGCTTGCATGGCTAAGATCCAGAACCTTTTGCTGCAAACAGGATCATCAACAGGGTAATAGGATTACCCAGATCAGGTAAATTAAATTTGATTTAATTTATCTTTTTAATTTTATTTTATTAAAATAATAAGAATCAGATCTGAAACATATCAAGATCTGATTGGAATCAAGAGAAAAAGTTTTGAAATATATCTCTTGATCTGATCAGATCTGAACGAACCTGGATCGGAAAATCAGGATTTTCCTTCAACTACCAGTTCATATAAAATAGTGGAAGGACCTTTAGACTAAAGTCCAAGTTTTTAGGATAATTAATTCATATATTAATTAGGTTTGATTTTTCTTAATGCAGATATGGCCACTACCCTATCACTTCAATCATTATTGGTCAATGATAAACTCATAGGACCCAACTTTGATAGCTGGTATCAAAAGTTGAAAATCATCCTGGAGCATGAGCGGATCTTGTATGTATTAATTGATCCAACACCTGAGGATCCAGCTCCAAATGCTAGAGGGACAGTTAGAGATACTTACCAGAAGTGGCTCAATGACCGCACCACCATTCAATGCATTATGCTGGCAGTGATGAATGATGAGTTCAGCTGCAGGTTCGAGAATACCTAGCCTCAGAAGATGCTTCAAATGTTGAACGACTTTTTTGGCATGCCTGACAATGTTGAGAGGCACAAGACCAATTGTGTCATTTTTAACGCTTGGATAAGGGATGGGGCATCAGTCACCGATCATGTATTGTACATGACCGAGGTGATTAAGCACCTAAGTAAGTTAGGCTTTTCCCTACACGAGCAACTCGGCAAGGATGCGATCCTAAATTCTTTGCCCATCCTTCCTCCCCTTCCTTACTCATTTTAAAATGAAAAAGTCTGTAGTGAACTACCAAGATTTATTAGGATTGCTATAGAACTTTGAGAAGGATCACCAGCTCCATAAGGAGATGGTGAATGTAGTGGGAGGGTTTTCTTCTGATCATTAACCCTTTAAGAAAGGAAAGAAGAACAAGAAGGTGTAGCCGGATGCTGGAATATTTGCACAAGATCAGACCAAGAAGTACAAGCTCAATAAGAGGCAGGTGGAGTGCTTCTTTTGCAAGAAGCAGGAGCATTGAAAGAGAAACTATCCTCAGTATATTGCCTTCCTAGATCCAAACAAGTCGAGAAAGAAGCAAGTTATTGGTGGGCAAGATAATTATATGATAACATCTTGTAACTTCTCCATATGTGATACTACTACCTTGGTATTAGATACCGAAAGCCCTTATCATATTTGTAATTTGATACAGGATTTGCAGGTCAGTAGGAGATTTGATGAAGGTGAGAGATTTATGAATGTTGGAGATGGAAGATAAGTTTTAGTTCTAGATTTAGGAATCATGAACCTTATAATCAATTCTCATAGAGTTATTCTTAATGATTGTCACTTCTATCCAAATTTTTTATTGAATATTATTTCTGTAGGCCTTTTGGCCAAGAACAGTTATCAATTTTCAATAAAAATAAACTTTTATAATATAATTTTAATTGGTGTTATGGTTTGTGTTAGATAATTGAATAACGGTATTTACTTGGTATCACAGCTTGTTAACATGATCCAATCCTCGAATAAACATCCTAGATTAGATGATGTGTCATAAGTCTACCTTTGACACTGTAGGCTAAGTCATTTCAATCAGACCAGAATAAATAGGTTGGCTCAAGAAGAAATTCTTGAAGTTTGTGATTATGAATCACTTTGGACCTATGAGTCCTGTCTTCTTAGTAAGATGATCAAATCACCTTTTACTAGAAAGAGTGAGTGAGCTAGTAAACTCTTAGGTCTAGTACATATTGATGTATGTGGACCCATGAGCTCAAGTGCTAAAGATAGATATTTCAACTTCATAACCTTTATGGACGACCTATCAAGGTATGGGTATGTCTATTTAATGAAGCATAAGTTGGAGTCATTTAAAATGTTCAAACTATTCTGTAATGAGGTAGAAAAGCAATTAGGAAGAGTATTAAAACTCTTCAATCTGATCAAGGGGGTGAGTACCTTTCCAGCAAATTTCTGACATATCTAGGAGAGAATAGGATGCTTTTTCAATAGACTCTGATAGGAACACGATGTTGTCGTTAAGACACCATGTTTATCAGTTTAATCCAACTTCTTAAAATAATTAAAAATGCGTAGATAGTAGTGAGTTGAGTCAAATCCACAGGGAAGGTAGTATTTTTAGATTTAAAATCTTTAATTTTTTTTAAAAAGAAGAAAAAAATTTAAAAATAAAATTTAAAGTCAAAAATTAAAATTATGAAATAAAAATTAAATTATGCAAAAAAATAAACTTGGTACCAAGATCTACTAGTTAGATCTTAGCATCTACTTGTAGGAAAATAAAAAGCAATAATTAAAATGCAAAAATTAAATTATAATAAAAATAAAGGACATTAAAGAACATAAAAATAAATATTGTATTAATTAAAATTTTATAATTTAAATACATAAAAAGAAGAAAATTAAAATAAGCTGATCTCTGATCTTGGATCGGCATTGGCTGAAAGATGGTGTAGAAGCTCAGCTCTTCTTCTCAGCATCCATTGCTTTGAAGCAGCCTTTAACCCATAGCCTGGCTTCATTCTGTACCAAAGCTTCACCTTGATCGGAGATGTTGATTTCTGAAGGCTTAGATCTTTTTTATAGAGCTAGGGAGACTAGATAATTTTTTTGGAGGCAATGTGGGACTAAGGGTTGTTTTAATCATGAAAATAGGAAGAAATCCAAGTAAAATTTGGATTAAAATAGCCCTTATTGAGTTCTTTTAATTCTGGCCATTGGATGGTGATCCGATGCTTCAAAAAAATACCAAAAATGGGTGTGTAATGGCCCAGATCAAGTCGGATTAATTTCTGACCGTTGGATTGCACTTGATGGAGGAATTTAGGCCATTGATCATGCGCCAAAGAGTTTGATCACCGTCGGAAGCCTTCTGGACCATCAGATGGAAGCTAGAATCAAGCGCTGCCATTCGATGGTGATCCGAGTGAAATCAACAACCAGAAAAAATCTTGATCGTTCGATCTTGACTGCAAACAACCACCACCATACGATCGCATGTTTACTGTTTTCATGGACTGCGTGGATCAGCTACATCGTGCACCGCAACCAATCAGTGCATTTTATTGACATATGAAAAGATCAAAATGCCCTATGAGCTGTGATAAATTTTTTGTAAACCCTTTAGGGGTCTAGGTCCACCATGTGGCAAGCTCTGATTCGCCGATGTCTGCTAAGCTGGCGGTCCATACTGTGCTGTCGACCGACTGATGGCTTCTAGGCTTGAGTCGACTAGCGTGGATGGCTTGGCACGCCGACTTGGTCGGCTTGGCTTGATGCATTTGGATGCATCGGCTGCTGTGGCATGGCAGCTTGAGCCATTTGAGTCGTACGTTATTTTTCATTTAAAATTTTTTTATTTTATTTCTTTAGAAATTCATATCTTTTCCGTTTTAGCTTTGTTTTGCTTCAAACTTATTTTATTATGATCAAAAAAATGAGCTCTTTTCATTAATTATAAAATTTTATTTTTTAATTTTTATTATTTTTTAATTAATAAAAATATGAATTTCTTAAAAATTATATATAAATTGATTAATAATTTTTAAAAATTAATATAAATTAATTAATAAATTAATACTTTTATTGGTGAATTTATGATGCTTATCAGACTCCTTCTGGAATACCACAGCATAATGATGTGTCTAAAAGAAGAAATTAGATCCTATTAGATATGGTTCGATCCATGATGGGGTTTGCCGGTCTGCCTATCTTCTTATGGATGCATGTGCTCAAGTCGGCTTGTTACATTCTAAATAGGATTTTGAGTAAGTCTGTTCCCAAAATGCCATATGAGATGTGGACAAGGTGTAAGCTAGTATTCTCACACCTTAGGATTTGGGGATATTTAGCTTTTATCAAATATTTAGTAATAGACAAGCTTGGACCTAGATCTGATAAATATAATTTTAAAGGATATCCAAAAGAGATCAAAAGATATTACTTCTATCTTGCTAATGAATAAAAAGTATTTCAATCTTAAGGCAATCTTTTTAGAAAAAGAATTTCTTGGTGAAGGAACTAATGCCTCTAAGGTTGAACTTGAGAAAGTTTGGTAGGTAGAAAAATCGACACAAATAGCTAAACTTGAATTGAATTTGATTAGATCAAATCCAAAGCCTAGTGAATCTGCACCCTTAAGATGGTCTGGTAGAGTACCACATCAGTCGGATAAATAATATAGTTTCTTAGTTCGGGATGGTGATCCGGTCGAATTGATGAGAACGATGAGGATCCAATCATCTACATGGATGCAATACAGAGATCGAACTCTGAGAAATGGCTTGAGATCATGAAATCTAAAATGAAGTTCTTGAAGGTCAATAATGTATGAACATTGATTGACCCACCCAAAGAGATAAAACCCATAGGGTGTAAGTGGGTCTTCAAGAGGAAAAGAGATGCAGACAAAATGATGGTGACCTATAAAGCTCGTCTGGTTGCCAAGAAGTATCATCAATATTATGGTATTAAGTATGATAAGATATTTTCTCCTACAGCAATGCTCTAGTCCATTTGGATTATACTTGCAATCGCTACCCATCTAGACTATGAAATCTAGCAGACAGATGTGAAGACAGCTTTTCTAAATGAAAAGCTCTGGATGAAGAGATGTATATAATATAACCTTAAGGATTTACATCCATAGATGAGTCTAAGGTGCACAAGATTCAAAGATTCATTTATGGACTAAAGAAAATATCTCAGAGTTGAAACATATGTTTAATAGAATGATCAAAATGTGTAGTGTTAGATATATGTGCCCTAGAAGCCAGAATTGGCTGACACTTGTAATACACTTCTAGGGGCAAAATTATAATTTTGACTATAATTAATAAAATGGGTTATTTTCTATCACACCTGTGTATTTAGTGTCTGTGATACATCCTTTGAGTTAATGGTAATGATAATTCATATTTTTAAGAGTTGAAAATTTAAGACATGAATAATCATTATTAACTCATAAACAGCTCCCGACCATAGGATCATCACGAGGATGGTGATTGATCCGGAAGGTTGGTGTACGATCGCTTCTCTTTAGTAGATGAGTCTTGAGTCTACGGTGTGGAGACACCGGAGCGAGAGTACAGGTACTCGTTAGAGAACGAGGGCACTGAGCGTGACCACCTCGAGTAGTCATTAGGGAGTCTACCTTCTCGTCAATGACTGACTCGATGCTGCAGTAGTGTGTCTGGTTCTTTGACCTGAGATGCATCGGCAGTTCACCTTGAGGGTGTTATAGTTTGACTACACCATTACTCGGTCTCCTAGCCATATGGAACCCTGAGGTGTATGTTGGCTATAGCATGTTCATTGTAGGAACTGGATTGCATCAAGATGGAATCTATCTACCTCGGTGGTAGAGGAGTAGCCCTATGATGATCATGAGAATCAAGTCCAGAAATCCATGGCCATGGTAGAGTGAAATAATAGAAAGAGTTTCTATTTAGATTTTCACATTGGACTCGAATCGAATGATTACATCATATGACAGAGACTAGGGTTTGACGAGTTCACCTTAACCCTAATCTGATCGGGGCTCAAGATAGAAGAACTTAATCACACAGGTAGCTGCACCAAGAGGTTCGCATTCAGCTCTGATGGGTTGCCACCATATACTGCTAGGTGTCACTGGTGGATTTTGGGAGCAATTAGAATGATTTAGATGATCGATCATTCTAGCTGTTCGAATCAGAAGAGTTCTGATCCATCGAAAGGAGTTTCGATGATGTCGATGATAGAGATCATGACATATCCCATTACCATACAGAACTGAACCTAACTGGGTCACACAAACAAGGGTTTGAATCTGGTGATCATCAATTGAACTGATCTAGTTCAATTGATCTGAATGAGATTCAATTAGGTTCAAGGAAATCGTGCTAGCACTCGATTGAACCTAACGTTCTTCTTTTGCTATCATAAATAAGTTGTCCTGTCTGAGCCAAAGGAGTTTGTGCTCAAACAGAGGCCTTCATATGGTCTGACTGGAGGTTGTCCAAGTCAGAAAAGGTTGTCTTATTTGTAAGACACTACCTGCCATTTTTGGTCACCTGCCATTTCTTGTTCTTTGACTTTGGTCAAAAGTCTACCTTTGACTGGTCAAACGTTGACCATTGACACTTTGACTTTTGACCACATGTCATGCACCTATTGGAGAGCTGGTGGGGGCCTGTCCCCCTGCCAGAACCTGGCAAGGAGAAGGGCGCACGCCACCCTAGGCGTGTGCCCAAGTTGGAGGCGCCTAGGAGTCCTTGTTGGACAAGGACTCCATCTCCTTTTTGGATTCCAATTAGAGTTCTTCTAAGAACCAACTTTGACTGGTCTTAGGCGCCCTCTAAGGAGGAATCCAGGGGACTCTATTCCCACCAATCAGATTTAGATCTGATTTCACAAAGGGTTGTGATTGGTTGGGAAGAAGAGGAGTTGGATCACAGCTAGTCTATAAATAAGACCCTGTATCCCCAACTCAGATTGTATGAGATAAGAGATATGATGATCATCAGAGTTTCTCCATGCCCCAAGGCTGCCTCTCCCCTCCTTCTCCATGCCATAGTCTCTTCTCCCCTTGCTCTCCACGTCCAAAAGGAGTTTTGGACCTTGGTTGGTGCGATTCAGATCAAAGAAAGGCGATCAAAAGCAAGAAGGCTGCGCTGCTGCAAAGGATGACTGCTCATCTTCAAAAGAGTTTTGAAGATCCTCCAGATCAGATCCAGATCTGAATTTTTGGAGGTGTGATAGAGAAGAAGAGGATCTCCAGATCCAACCCGAGTGGATACCGGTAGAGGCCAGGCGCTTGCGTGGCTAAGATCCAGAACCTTCCGCTGCAAACAGGATCATCAACAGGGTAATAGGATTACCCAGATCAGGTAAATTAAATTTGATTTAATTTATCTTTTTATTTTATTTTATTAAAATAATAAGAATCAGATCTGAAAACATATCAAGATCTGATTGGGATCAAGAGAAAAATTTTTGAAATATATCTCTTGATCTGATCAGATCTGAACGAACCTGGACCGGGAAATCAGGATTTCCCTTCAACTGGTATCAGAGCCATGGTTCTAAATTGTTTAGATCTGATTTTAATTTTATTTTAATTAGAAAATAAAGTGATTTCAGATGTCACATGAGATGTGATCAGATCTGAAATCAGAAAAAATTAAAATTAAATGATTTGGATCTAAGATTACATGAAGATATGCATGACTAGTTCTAGAATAGAATAGTTCTATAGAATAGTTTTGCATGTCTTTTGATTTAATCTGATTAAATCATATTTTAGATCTTCTTATTTACTATTTTCTTGATATTATAAGTGTTATAATAACATCTGATAAAATAGCAAATAAAAATTATTTAATTTTAAATATCATATGAGATATGATTGATGCATGTCTAGACTAGTTGTAGAATAGTTCTACATAATTGTCTAGATTAGAATTTATTTTGATTAGATCAATTTAAATCTAATTTTTTAGATTATTATGAGATAATTTAGATCTGAAAACATGCATGATTATGATACATGAGATGTATGCAAAATATGCCATGATTAGATCTACTTTATATATGAGATATATGATATAGATCTGATATTGTTTTGTAGTATTGAATGTTCCTGATTAAGGCGTTCCTCTTGGCCGTCCGGTCATAAGAACGAAGAAGGGTTTAAAGGCCCTCTCTTCCCATTCGATGGGGTGTTCTTATGATGTGTAGGGGTGCTGCGTGTTCGTCCTTAATCAGAAACCCAAAACTTACTTTCTGCAAAACCCTAGATCCTGAAACCCTAGGATTTATTGTGCATATTTTGTTTATGAACCCAACTTAATTAAGAATTAAGTTTATGGAATATTAATTAGGTCTAAAATTGAGAATTTCAGATCTAAGACATATTCATAATACTGGGTTCGGGCTTGGGTAGCTCAATTAGGTCTAAGCGGTTGATCAAACCGAATCAAGAGTTGGTTAGATGGGATCAACAATGCTTAAATTGACCAGCCTAATAGGATTAAGTCTGGGTCAAGATCGAGTCACGATCAAGCAAGACCTAATTAGGCTCAGAGGTTAGAGTCTGGATTGTAGGCTAACCCAATTGGTTCTGACTCAACAATTTGGTGTCTAAGGTAAGTTTGGCACAGACGACCGACTGGTTTTTAATTGGAAGCTACTCGACCTGAATGCGTTCTTGTACGAGTTAATGGCATATTCCTTCCACCGGTCTCACTTACCTGGCCATATCTGTTGACACAGTTCTGATCTGAGGTGGTCAATAATCCGAGCTAACCCATGCCACTAGGTTAGTCATAATTGTTATGACTAAGCCAAGTCTAGTTTAATGAGACCTGAATCAATTCTCCCTAAGAAAAGATTAAGTCTGAGGTCTTCCACCATTGTAGATGTGCGGGCCCTTCCCGGGGTTGATTGTTCTCGGCTGGATACAGTGGCTCAGTTGCACCGGGAAGATGCAACCATGTCTATTAGGCATTGGATGCTATGGGCTGGAGGATGAGTTGGGCTCAATATTTCCGGATACGGTGAGAGACTCCAATTAGGAACCCAGTCTATGCAAATGGTGGGTCTGACTTAACTAAGGAGTGGATCAATATTCCGGATACGGTGAGATTCATGAATTAGAGACCAAGTTTGGGTGCACCATGATTAGAGAATCATTGAACAAGAGTTGTTCACTCATTGGCTAACCCATCACCAATAACTGTTAGGTGAGGTGATGAGTCAGTTGGTGAGACCGCACCACCCACTAGAAATCATTAATCGTGGAGATTTTCGCATCTCTACAGAGGGAGTGTAGGGATCCGAGAAAATAGTGGGAGCTAATTTGTTTAAAAATAAAATCCCTAAACAAATTGGTCAAGTCAAAATTACAGTATCTAACTAGAATCTTTGACTCTCTACAGGAAAATGTCTGCGTCCAACCCACTTGGCACGTATCCTAGGACACACATAGACTGACTGGACCCAATTATAAAGATTGGCTCAGGAACTACAAAATTATTTTGGGTTCAGAGAAGTTAACACCATGTTTTGGACCAGGACCCTCCCACCTTACCAGCTCCGTCCATCTGTTGAACAGAGAGCGTCTCTGGAAAAATGGATTGACGAAGATAATAAGGCCAGATACTTACATGTTGGGCTCGATGTCTGATGAGCTCCAGCGCCAACATGAAGATATCGGGACTGCTCGCCAAATGTTGGCTCACCTGCAGGAGATGTTTGGTGAACAGAGTCGCGCAGCCAAATATCAAGTCACAAAATGACTTTTTAAGGCTAAGATGCGTGATGGGCAGTCAGTCCAAGATCACTGTCTGACAATGATCAAGGACATGGAAGAGCTTGAGAAGCTCGGTGTGAAGTTGGACTTGGACCTGCAGAACGATATTATTCTGCAATCCTTGACTGATGCATATGGGCAATTCATCATGAATTACCACATGCATAAACTTCAAAATTCCTTGGCCGAGTTGAATGAATATGCTGGTTACCGCTGAGCTTTCTATGAAAGGTTCTAAAGGCTCAGTTCTTGCTATGGAACGGACTTCTTCCAAAAGAAAGTCTTATGGAAAGAAAAAGAAGTCTGTGAAAAAGCAAAAGGTGGAAGGATCAAAGAAGAAGAAGGCAGAATCCGAAGAAAAAGGCCGATGGCAAAGGAAAGTGTTTCCATTGCAACAGCGACGGCCATTGGAAGCGGAACTGCCCTACTTACCTGGCCACCCTGAAGAACAAGAAGGAAGGTCCTTCTGGAGGTATGCTCGTTATTGAGTCTAACCTTACGGTTTCTTCTGCATCCAGTTGGGTGCTTGACTCTGGTTCTAGTGCTCATCTGTGCACTTCTATGCAGGGTCTTGAGGATAGCAGGAGGCTGAGGGATGGAGACATGATCCTACGCATCGGTAATGGAGCAAGAGTTGCTGCAGTAGCCGTGGGAACATACCCTCTTCGCGATTACCATCTGGTTTAGACTTAGTTTTAAAAGACTGTTATTATGTGCCTGCAGCTAGCAGGAATTTGATTTCTGTTTCATGCTTAGCACAAGAAGGTTATGTGATCACCTTCTTTAAGGACCATTGTAACATTCTTTATGAAAGAAATAAAATTGCAAATGGTTTCCTTATTAATGGTCTTTATCAGCTACATATTGATGTACCTATTTTAACTAACTATCGAGCAAAACGTGAATGCCAAACGACCTAGGGATAGTCCAAACGACAGATATCTATGATATCTATGCACCTGAGATTAGGTCATATAGCAGAAGATAGGATCAACAAATTGGAGAAAAATGGGCTATTGAGTCCATTGACTTTTGAGTCATATCCAACTTGTGAATCTTGTCTTCAAGGCAAAATGACTAAACTCCCTTTTGTTGGACATGGGGAGAGGGCCACAGATCTCCTTGCCCTAGTACATACTGATGTGTGCGGCCCATTTGATGTGCCGGCTAGAGGCAATTTTGTCTACTTCATTACCTTTACCGATGATCTGTCTAGGTATGGGTATGTGTATCTTATGAGACACAAGTCTGAAGCCTTTTGAAAAGTTCAAAGAATTCAGACATGAAGTAGAAAAACAAACTGGAAAACCCATTAAGGTTCTTCGATCAGATCGAGGAGGTGAATACCTTAGCCGGAAATTCCTAGACTATCTTAAGGAAAATGGCATAGTCTCTCAATGGACTCCACCAGGAACACCTCAACTCAACGGGGTTTCAGAACGGAGAAATCGGACTCTATTGGATATGGTTCGATCCATGATGAGCTTCACAGACCTCCCTGATTTTCTTTGGGGACATTCATTGTTAACTTCAATCTATTTACTGAATAGGGTTCCCTCTAAAACCGTTCCTACCACACCGTATGAGATATGGCACGGTAAGAAACCAAGTCTGAGTCATCTCAGAATTTGGGGTTGTCCGGCTCATGTCAAAAGACAACAAGCGGACAAGTTAGAGTTTAGGTCCTTTAGAGCTCGATTCATAGGATATCCTAAAGAGTCATTAGGATACTATTTCTACATTCCAGAAGACCACAATGTGATTGTGAGTCGACATGCCATCTTTCTTGAAAAATAGTTTATTCAAGATAGCGGCATTGGAAAGCAGATTAAGCTTGATGAGAAAGTCTCACAAGCAGAACGAGCTAAGGACCAAGTGGAACCAAATCAGGTTGAGCCAATAAGAACACTACCTCCTCCACCTCGTAGATCGGAAAGAGTTTCCCGTCCCCCTGAAAGATACTTAGGTATTATTTCAGAGGATGTAGAGGAAATGTTCCTCATAGGTAATGGTGCTCATGGTGATGATCCCAAAACCTACAACGAGGCGATATCAGATATCGACTCCGAGAAATGGCTTGAGAGGCAATGAAGTCAGAAATTGACTCGATGCACTCAAACCAAGTCTGGACCTTGGTAGATCCACCAGAAGGTATAGTACCTATTGGGTGTAAATGGATCTTCAAGAGAAAGATTGGTGCAGATGGGAATGTGGAGACATTCAAGGCTAGACTTGGTGGCAAAAGGTTATAGTCAACGCGAAGGCATTGACTATCAGGATACCTTTTCCCCAGTAGCTATGCTAAAATCCATCCGCACATTGCTTGCTGTTGCAGCCTATTTCGATTATGAAATATGGCAAATGGACGTGAAAACGGCATTCCTAAATGGATATCTTGAGGAAGATATCTATATGGAACAGCCGCTAGGTTTCACATCCAGTGATACTGATCACAAGGTTTGCAAGCTGCAAAGGTCCATATATGGACTTAAGCAAGCATCTCGGAGCTGGAACACTCGTTTCAATGATGTGATCAAAAAGTTTGGTTTCATCAAAAATGAAGAGGAACCATGTGTTTTCAAAAGGGTCAGTGGGAGCGCTGTTGTCTTCCTCGTATTGTACGTGGATGACATCCTCCTTATTGGGAATGATATTCCCATGTTGACATCAGTCAAGATGTGGTTGTCCAAGGAATTCTCCATGAAAGACCTAGGTGAAGCATCCTTTATTCTAGGAATTAAGGTCTATAGGGATAGACCGAATAGGATGCTAGGACTTTCACAGAAGATGTACATAGAGGAAAGTACTAAAGAGGTTTAGTATGGAAAACTCTAAGAGGGGATTAATACCCTTCAGACATGGTATTCATCTTTCCAAGAAGATGTGCCCCAGCACACCTGAGGAAATAGAACGCATGAGCAAGATCCCTTATGCTTCTGCAATAGGGAGCCTCATGTATGCCATGCTATGTACACGACCTGATATAGCCCATGCTGTGAGTGTCACAAGCAGATATCAGTCAAATCCAGGTGAAGAACACTGGACTTCTGTGAAATGTATCCTTAAGTACTTGAGAAGAACTAAGGATATGATGTTGGTCTTTGGTAACGGAGAACTCCAATGGTCCAGGGATACACAGACTCGGACTTCATGTCCGATATAGATGATCGAAAGTCGACATCTGGCAGACTGTTTGTGCTGGAAGAGTTCCAAGCAAACGGTGATACCATCCTCATCCGCGATTACCTTGAGAAAGGTTACGTTGAGGTCAAGAGAGTCAACTCCGCAGATAATGTGGCAGACCCACTTACAAAGCCGTTGGGCCAGCAGAAGATCGAAGCCCACCTTGAGAAGATGGGACTTAGACTTGTAGCCAATTGGCTTTAGGACAAGTGGGAGATTGTTAGATATATGTGCCCTAGAAGCCAGAATTGGCTGACACTTGTAATACACTTCTAGGGGCAAAATTATAATTTTGACTATAAATCAATAAAATGGGTTATTTTCTATCACATATGTGTATTTAGTGTCTGTGATACATCCTTTGAGTTAATGGTAATGATAATTCATATTTTCAAGAGTTGAAAATTTAAGACATGAATAATCATTATTAACTCATAAATTGCTCCCGACCATAGGATCATCACGAGGATGGTGATTGATCCGGAAGGTTGGTGTACGAATCGCTTCTCTTTAGTAGATGAGTCTTGAGTCTACGGTGTGGAGACACCGGAGCGAGAGTACAGGTACTCGTTAGAGAACGAGGGCACTGAGCGTGACCACCTCGAGTAGTCATTAGGGAGTCTACCTTCTCGTCAATGACTGACTCGATGCTGCAGTAGTGTGTCTGGTTCTTTGACCTGAGATGCATCGGCAGTTCACCTTGAGGGTGTTATAGTTTGACTACACCATTACTCGGTCTCCTAGCCATATGGAACCCTGAGGTGTATGTTGGCTATAGCATGTTCATTGTAGGAACTGGATTGCATCAAGATGGAATCTATCTACCTCGGTGGTAGAGGAGTAGCCCTATGATGATCATGAGAATCAAGTCCAGAAATCCATGGCCATGGTAGAGTGAAATAATAGAAAGAGTTTCTATTTAGATTTTCACATTGGACTCGAATCGAATGATTACATCATATGACAGAGACTAGGGTTTGACGAGTTCACCTTAACCCTAATCTGATCGGGGCTCAAGATAGAAGAACTGAATCACACAGGTAGCTGCACCAAGAGGTTCGCATTCAGCTCTGATGGGTTGCCACCATATACTGCTAGGTGTCACTGGTGGATTTTGGGAGCAATTAGAATGATTTAGATGATCGATCATTCTAGCTGTTCGAATCAGAAGAGTTCTGATCCATCGAAAGGAGTTTCGATGATGTCGATGATAGAGATCATGACATATCCCATTACCATACAGAACTGAACCTAACTGGGTCACACAAACAAGGGTTTGAATCTGGTGATCATCAATTGAACTGATCTAGTTCAATTGATCTGAATGAGATTCAATTAGGTTCAAGGAAATCGTGCTAGCACTCGATTGAACCTAACGTTCTTCTTTTGCTATCATAAATAAGTTGTCCTGTCTGAGCCAAAGGAGTTTGTGCTCAATCAGAGGCCTTCATATGGTCTGACTGGAGGTTGTCCAAGTCAGAAAAGGTTGTCTTATTTGTAAGACATTACCTGCCATTTTTGGTCACCTGCCATTTCTTGTTCTTTGACTTTGGTCAAAAGTCTACCTTTGACTGGTCAAACGTTGACCATTGACACTTTGACTTTTGACCACATGTCATGCACCTATTGGAGAGCTGGTGGGGGCCTGTCCCCCTGCCAGAACCTGGCAAGGAGAAGGGCGCACGCCACCCAGGGTAGGCGTGTGCCCAAGTTGGAGGCGCCTAGGAGTCCTTGTTGGACAAGGACTCCATCTCCTTTTTGGATTCCAATTAGAGTTCTTCTAAGAACCAACTTTGACTGGTCTTAGGCGCCCTCTAAGGAGGAATCCAGGGGTCTCTATTCCCACCAATCAGATTTAGATCTGATTTCACAAAGGGTTGTGATTGGTTGGGAAGGAAGAGGAGTTGGATCACAGCTAGTCTATAAATAAGACCCTGTATCCAACTCAGATTGTATGAGATATGAGATATGATGAGATCATAGTTTCTCCATGCCCCAAGGCTGCCTCTCCCCTCCTTCTCCATGCCATAGTCTCTTCTCCCCTTGCTCTCCACGTCCAAAAGGAGTTTTGGACCTTGGTTGGTGCGATTCAGATCAAAGAAAGGCGATCAAAAGCAAGAAGGCTGCGCTGCTGCAAAGGACGACTGCTCATCTTCAAAAGAGTTTTGAAGATCCTCCAGATCAGATCCAGATCTGATTTTTGGAGGTGTGATAGAGAAGAAGAGGATCTCCAGATCCAACCCGAGTGGATACCGGTAGAGGCCAGGCGCTTGCGTGGCTAAGATCCAGAACCTTCCGCTGCAAACAGGATCATCTAACAGGGTAATAGGATTACCCAGAATCAGGTAAATTAAATTTGATTTAATTTATCTTATTTTATTTTATTTTATTAAAATAATAAGAATCAGATCTGAAACATATCAAGATCTGATTGGGATCAAGAGAAAAATTTTTGAAATATATCTCTTGATCTGATCAGATCTGGAACGAACCTGGACCGGGAAATCAGGATTTCCCTTCATTAAAAATACATATGGTCAGGGGGTTTTAAAAGTTCTTTGAAGATTAGAGATCCTAGTGAAGATTATGGTAGTTTGAATCTTATCCATCATTTGGCATCTAAAATTTCATAAGGTTCAGAGGATTTACTAATAGGCCATAAGATTTTTCTCTCAAAAAAGGATTGTCTGACAATACCTCAAGAGAGAGAGCATATGAGTAGAATTTTATATGCTTCAATAGTGGATTCTATCATATATGCCATGACATGTATGAGATCAGATGTGGCATATTCACTAGGGATAGTGAGTAGATACCAATTTGATCCAAAGAAGAACCATTGGAAGATTGTTAAAACTATTCTGAAGTATTTAAGAAATACCAAAGACTAATGGCTTGTTTATGGTGAATCGAACTTGAGACTTGTGGGGTTTACAGACTCCAGTTTTCAATTCAATCATGATGATAGCAAAAGTATGTCAGGATATGTGTTTATCCTTAATGATGGAGCTGTCTGCTTGAAGAGTTCCAAGCAACACACCATGGCTAACTCAGTTTGTGAGGTGGAGTATGTTGCTGCATTAGATGCTATCAAAAAAGCGATGTGGCTGAGAAAGTTCATCACCGACCTCAGCGTAGCACACTT
This sequence comes from Cocos nucifera, assembly GCA_006176705.1. Taxonomy (NCBI): domain Eukaryota; kingdom Viridiplantae; phylum Streptophyta; class Magnoliopsida; order Arecales; family Arecaceae; genus Cocos; species Cocos nucifera. The sequence continues at coordinate 13,660 of QRFJ01002335.1, read as the reverse complement.
CCTTGATAGTTCTGCTCTTCTACGATAGCTTTGGAGCCATTGCTCAAGCGAAGGAACTAAAGGTATAGTAGTGGATGAAGTATATTCTACGCCGCTATCACTTGATTTGGGAGATCATGGATCGAAGTAATGTCAACCTTTAGAAGATTGATGGGAAGGAAAACTTGGCCGACCCATTTATTAAAGCTGTTATGATGAAGGAGTTCGACGACTTCAAGTCGAAGATGGGTATTAGATACTACACTGATTAGCTTTAGTCTAAGTGAAAGATTGTTGGAAATAGTGCCCTAAAGTCAATTATCAACCTATTGATGGTCATGTTGATTCTTGTACTTGTATATGAATTAATAAATGAATAAAAATTATTTTAACTTTTTTCATCATAAATTTTTTTACCTTCTAATGAACTCCTGTGTTGTGGTGAAGTCCTTAGGACTATTTAGAATTGACAAATGAGGATTTATCATTTAGTTCTTAAACATATTTGCGATCAAATAATATGGTGTTATCAAGGACCACAATGTTTATCGAGTATAGGTCATTATGTGCCATATAGGTTGGTTGTCCTCTTAACTAAGGAGTGTAGAGACACTGGTATGGCATGCAGATGAGATGTAGGAGTACATCTGTACTAAACATGATCGACTCTTGAGCTTTTCTATTATCAAGATTTGCTCTAATGGAATATGAATATAAATGTCCCTCTGACATGAGATCATCTCAATAACTTTTAAGCAACTTACTATGCTTTGGTGTCGGACTACCTGAATTTTTAATTCAGTGATGAAAGATTTTTAGGCACAGTCAAGTACTTAAGAAGTCGGTGTGTGAGTCAAGATGGAATTGACCACTCTGGTTTAGGAGCTATGTTTAATTATATTTCAATTTAGCAAATTCTTGGCCAGGGTAGTCCTAGTGATGAGTCACAGGACTGGTTGCATTGAGACATGAATTGAATGTACAGATCAGGGTTGACAATTTAACTCAAAGTCATGCTATACACAAAGATCAAAGGGATGAATTATGTGGTAACCATATTCACATAGGTTCTAAGTATTGCAATTATGATTATTCGACCTATACGGATGTCGGATACCATTACTAGATGGTTACTTTGATTAGTATAGAAATTAATTTCGATGCTATCGGCTTAGGTTCGAACCTACGGGGTCACACATATTAGAGGTTTCTACCTAATTTGATGGTTGTTGAAGAATCCCATCGGACTGAAACTCTATGGTTAAGAGTCTTAATAGACTGAGACTCTTCGATCAAGAGTCCTACTGATCTAGGACTCTGAGTCCTACTTATCTAGGACTCTGTGATCGGAAGTCCCATTGGATTGGGACTCTATGGTCAAGAGTTTCACTGGACTAGGGCTCTTCGATCTAGAGTCCTACTACATTGGAACTTTCAGTCATGCTTGTCTAGGACACTATCATCAAGAATTCTATTGTCTGGTACTCTATGATTATGAGTTCCATTTGTTTGGGACATTGGGGTCAAGAGTCCCACTGGTTTAGGACTCTTCGATTAAGAATTTTATTTTGATGAGACTCTATTGCTTGGACATCCACTGAATTTGGATTCTATATTTATGAGAGGTTTAATTAGTAATTTAATTGCTAATTAACTTAATTTAATTGAGTAATTATATTTTGATTAAGTTCAATTGAATTGGAGTCAGTTGAATTTGATCCGATTAGGTTACGAGATGATCTAATTGTCGAAGAGGTTTGATCCCTGATTTGATCAGGGGTTGGGCTTAATCAATTTCTAATTTTATTAAAATTTAATTAAGCCTAATAAAGTCTAAATTTGTTGGGTTTAATCTGCTTTAGTTGGTCCTAACCAATTTGGATTGGGTTAGCTTAATTGGATAAGAGAAATTGAGACTAGTTTGACCTAGTCTTCCATGCGCCTTTCATCCTTATCCTTGCGCCATCCTTTATCCATGAGAAAAGCTTTCTCATGAAATTTTCCCAAGCAAGAGAGGGTGTGTGCTCTCCCTTCTCATGCCCCAAGAAGTCTAATTTTATCTAGTTGCCATTTGAATTTGAATGGCAAACCACTTCATCATAACTCTCTCTCATGCCATTTCCCTTATGCACCTCTTATTTATTTTTTGGATTTTTTAGGATGTGCACACATCTTAGAAAGCCTCCCCTCTGCATGCGTGAGCCCTCCCCTTATGTGCACAAAATCTTAAAAAAATCTGAGGGAAGAAAAATTTGAGAGAAAGGAAGGCACAAAGTTTGAGTGATTGTGTTGCCCTAGAATTTAGATATATGGTTTTGGGTATGTTTTCATGAGATCTAAGCATCAGATCTTCACAAAATTTTATAAAGAGCCTCCTCAACCTCTCCTCTACCTCTGTTGCTGGTCCAGAGTATTCGAAGATTCGATGGAGGAAGATCAAAGTCATTCGAATAGATTCAGCCATCAAGACTATTCTGCATCAAACTAGAACTCGAAAGGAACTGATCAGGATCAAGGCCTTATGTGGATGATCCATGGAGGCCAAACACACTGTGTGATTATGTCACAATGATCAGATCTTTTCAAGATGATCAGATTATCATGATCGACTACCCATGTAAAGATAACATGCTCTGAACACGTAAAGTAGTAAAAACTATTTTACTACTGATAGTTTTTATTTTCATATTTTCATGTATACATGTCACATTAGATCCTATATTTGTAGGATTTTTAGATCAAATCTATAGCTCTAGAAAAATTAATTAGATTAATTTTTAATTTTACTATGTTTGATTTTTGAAAAGTTTTGAAAGTAGAGCTAGAAATCCTGCATGCAAACCATCAATGCCTCCCAATAAGTGCTAAATTTAACATCTTCAGTCAAATCTTATGAAGAAATTTTAGGTATAAACAACTTTAGTACATCCTTCAAGGTTTCAAAAAGATAAGGCCAATCAGGAGGTCTTATCATTATGGCAGAAAAATATTCATGGTATGCTTTACAATGATTAGACTTAGCCCTAATCAATAAAATATTTTGAGTAAGTATGCTATACCAAAATCTAAAATTATCATAGTTTTTATGACCAGAAAGAGATTATGTTTGTTGAGCTGAAAATAGGGGTGGTGGTTTGTGAATTCCTTTAACTAGAACCTGATTTACCCTAATCCTTATCTCGGGTATAATGTGTCTTGACGTCATCTTTTTCTAATCTAAAGTATGGCATTTTTTTAAAATTAATTTTAAATCTACCTCCATACATCATTTTAATATTGCAGATAAATTTTAGAGGCTATCCTCGAAAGTAGTGTAGAATATAGAAAAATCAGACTTAAGATTGTTATCCCTCATTTTAGCAATATCACATCCTACAGCTTCTTTATGTGCTTTTAGAACATCTATAAGTTGGTCTTTCTAGTTAGGTATCACTGGTAGGGTATTAGTAGGTTCATCAGAAAATGGCTTCAATTTTAAAATAGTTGATGATTTTAACAAGGGAGCTATTGGTGGGCTAGGTGGTGGCTCAAATTTTTCAATCCAAAGTGAGGTGGTTTTAGCATAGGGTGTATCTATTTAATTGTTTACTTTTGTATTATACACATATTCATCAAAATCATCCATCTCATAAGGAGCTAGATAGGGATTTAACGAATCCTGAGGAAAATTTATGGGTGAAGCTTCCTATAGTGTGTTATTCATTTATAATTCTTGGGAAGTCTATATTAATTCCATCATCTCATCAGTTTGTCCTCCTTTCCCATTAAAAGAAATCTATGATTCTAAGGTACCTGGAAATGGGTTCATAAATAAGTAAGATGATGAATTTGGTTCGTCCCATCATTTTGGTTCTTTTCTATATATTTTTGCCTCAATTATATGATCTAAGAGGATATTTTTAGTTTTGCAGGATTATTCTATGACCATTTCTTTTTTGAGAGTTTTAATTAATTATTCAAAAAAAAATTATAGGAACATTAAAATTTCTAGCCAGGTATGCTCCCTTAGGATCGCTCTTGAGTTGATTGGGCAACTTTCTTTCCTTCTGAATGTAAGCACTTGCTTCTCTAGTTCTTTATAGTTTTGCATACAGGAGTGATAGATCTATTGCATGGTCTGATTGGTGAGTTCTAACTTATTTAATGCGTGTTGAATCCTCTCTTTAAAAGTTGACTCATTATTATTTGGAGAAGATTGATATTGTAGATAGGGCATATCATAATGTATATCCATCAATGTAGGTCTTTATGGCATCAGAGTAATCACTGGTTGTGATTGCCATAAAAAATTTGGTTGAGCATCCTAGTCTGGATTGTAAGTATTAAAGTATGGATTATTTCTTGATCTATAGGCCATTTGGATTTGATCTTGATAAACTTGTTCATACATATACTCAAAAAATCGGTGTGGGCATTCACTTGCATAGTGAGTGGGGCTCGAATATATGGCACAAACTTATTGTGTAGGAAGAAAAGATGGATAGAAAAAATATCTAATGGCTATTAGACGATCTATTCTAAGGAACAACTCAGCGTATCTATGATTGAAATCCATCTTCGATTATTTTAATTTATTCAGATATGTAATCAATGGTTCTAGATTAGAGTAATCCTCTTTCAATTATTATTTATTTATTTTTATTTTATTTTAAAGAATAAGAAAAGAGATGAAGAGAGAGAATTCTAATAAGAGTCTAGAGGATCTTAAATCTAAAGATGATAGATGTGAAGAATTAATTAATATTTGATGTTTATTACAATCAAGTTAAACAAATATGGACTCTTTATTCTAATTGTCAAAATCATTTTTGAGCACTCCAAGTCCAAGACTGACTAACTAACTCGGTCAGGTAAGTATAAGATATGGAAGGTTTCTTACTTATTGCTTTTCTCAGATACCAACTAAGTTAGCCAAGTTAGACAATGGAACCAATTGAAAACCACCTTCTTAAACCACTTATCTTAATTACTATGCAATTAACCAATCTAAATCCAATCCAACTCTAAGACTTTCTTGTCCTATTAAGCTCAAATATCCTAGGACCAATGTCTAATTAATTTTAAATTAAGGTCTAGATCGATGTAATATGAAGGATGGTGATTTATGAGCTAAGAAAGGATGATCAAATCTCCATCTTATCTTATTTAATAGGCCGTGCCCTTAAAGTATATTATGGATATGCAATGCAAATAAAGCAAGATTTCTAAACATGTTAAAAATTAATTTTATTTTATATTTATGGTTATGCTAAATTAATTAAATCTTATGAGATGTCAGTGAATCTTTTAGGATTTATAGTTTTATCTTTTTATAGATTTTTTTTAGTTTTTGATTCATTTGGTTTTGTAAAAGAAAGTAAATTTAAGTAATTAAGTCTTAAAAGTAGTAAATTTATCTAAATTATAGAAAATAAAAAATCAGTTATGAAAGATAGTAACAACTAAATAAAATTAAAAAATAATAAAAAAATTAATTAGATTTTACTATAGATTAGAATAGTGGTGAGTCAGATGTCGATTTTCTTGAAAATTAAAGGCTAAGTTATGTTTAATTTTAATTAAAAAATAAAATTTTACTTTAATTAATAAAATAAAAATTTAAATAAATAAATTAAAGAGAATTAATTTAAATTTAATAAATTAAAATAAAAAATAATTAATTAAAATTTTAGAATTAATTAAAGATAAGAAGAGAAGTTTGTCTAGGATTTCAATTCTATCTTTCAATATTCAAGTTTGTAATTGATTCATACAATCTTTTCATTATCAACATGCAATCTTATGAGATGATGTTTTCTTGATTAGATTCTAACATAACCTATTCTACCAAGTATGAACCATATCTAACACGATCATGATCCATCTGACAGACATAGATTATTTAGATCATGCAATCAAAGAATATAAACATAATTCTGATTAATTCTTACAAATCATTCTAATGTGAGCACAAACCGTATCTTTATGCAATCACGATCTAGCTCATTAATATAAAGTGCAAGAAAAATAAACATTAAAGCATAAATAAAAAAATATATTAAAAATAAATAATTAAATTTTATTTCTCAATAAAAAGATAAATAAGATTCAAATTACAAACTCTCATGATTAGAAAGCTTTTCTTACTCCCTAAGACACGAGTCCTTTAGCCATACATGATTTTGATCCTTTTAGCTTTCGGCATCTTCAAACTTCCAAGATAAAGAAAAAAGAAAAGAAAAGGAAGAAAGAAAGAAGAGAGAAGGAGAGAAAGGAACAAGGCTGCTGTGGTGTAGAAAGGGGGCTAATCCCCCTTAGGGGAGGGTCTCCCTATTTCTAGCATGAAGGATAGTTTAAATAGAGGAGATTTAGGAATTTTTAGAGTTATTTTCAGAGTCCAACTAGAGTTTGGATCGAATTATATCTGTTTGCTGAATTTTGGCCATCGAATTTTCATCAAACACTATAAAACCTTGCTGTTCCATCACCTGATAAGAGTTTGAACTTCAAATCATCTCACGAAGTGTGCTTGGCCATCAGATCGCGCTTCAAGGATGCTTGGGAAGTCCTAATCAATTTGGAAACTCGCTCCTACCATTGGATCTCCTCTAGAATGGATTTCGGCTGCTGGATCGTGCATGGAAGACTAAGGGAGTTTGAAATCAACCAGCTTCTCTCTTGTCCATTGGATGGCGACTAGTAATGCTGAGATCCATCCGATCATGCTTCAGGAGATGGACCACCACCAATTTACGTAGGAGGGAGTGTTCCTGGCTATTCGATCCAGTATCAGGTGTGCTATAGTCCATCGAATGGCGCAAAAGTTCCCCTACCTCCATGTGAACTGTGTGAAAGCCTGGTTCAAGCCATAGTAACCTGGCCTTATATGTCGCAATGATTTTGATGTCATGTTGACATCAACCATCGATTGGGTTGGCCCGGTTCTGCATGCACTACGGTCTGTGGTTTGGGCCAGTTCTTTTCTAAGCTAATTCAGACCGAACTGGCTAATCTTTTTCTTTCTTTTTTTATTTATTTCATTTAATACTTCAAGCCTTTGTTTAAATTTCAATTTAACTCTGATTTATGTTAAATTTAATTTGTTTAAACCCATAAATTGAGCTCTTTGCATTGGTAGGCTTCTTTCCTATAAAACATCAATAAAAAGCATCAATTCTGATGATAAACATCAATTAATATATGTTTTAATACTTTTTAATTATATATTTACGATAATTAAAGGCTTCTTTCCTATAAAACATCAATAAAAAGCATCAATTCTGATGATAAACATCAATTAATATATGTTTTAATACTTTTTAATTATATATTTATGATAATTATCATGAATCTAGTCTTGTTTCTAATTATATTGCCCTTCTCATCAAGTTTATTCTTAAAAACTCATTTTGTTCTGATTACTAGAAAGTTTTTAGGTCTTTCAACTAATTTCCAAACTTTATTTCTTTTGATTTGGTTTAACTCTTCTTACATTGCTAATATCCAATTTAGATCCTTTTCAGCTTCAGTTACATTCTTAGGTTCTAAATTAGATATAAATGAAATATGATTCATAGCTTCCTTAAGAGATGATCTAGTTTTAACTCCATGAGATGGATCATCTATAATTAAGTCCTTAGGATGATTGTGATCATACCTTCATTTCTTTGATAGATTAGATGTACCTTGCTCTTCTTGGGGTTATGGCTCCTTTTCTTTAATATCTTACTTTTCACTATCTTTTTCTTGTGAAGGAGTAACTTCAAGTATCATATTTTTAAATTTCTTTTCAAGATTATTTGTATCTACATCAAGTTCTTCTTCTTTTACTTTAAGAGAGTTAGATTCATCAAATATGACATGAACGGATTCCTCTACAACTAATGTTCTTTTATTAAACACTCTATATGCTCTACTATTTATTGAATAATCTAAGAAAATGCCTTCATCTAATTTTACATCAAATTTATCTAATTTATTTTCATCATTTATTAAAATAAAGTATCTACATCCAAAAGCTTTAAAATATGAAATATTAGATTTTTTTTTTTGTCAAATTCATATGAAGTTTTCTTTAAAATAGATCTAATTAAGACTCTATTTAATACATAACATGCAGTATTAATAGCTTCCATCCAAAAATATTTTGGAAGCTTACTTTCACAAATCATGGTCCATGCTATTTTAATTAATGTTCTATTTTTTTTTCTACCACCTCATTTTGTTGGGATGTCCTAGGTATAGAAAAATTATGATTAATTCTATTTTTAGAGCAAAAGCTTTCAAACTTTTGATTTTTAAATTTTATGCCATGATCACTTCTTATATACAAAATATTATAATCTTATTTTTTTTGTTATTTTGTTAAATAGATCAATAAATATATCAAAAGCATTATCTTTATGAGATAAAAATAAAATTCAAGTATATCTTAAAAAATCATCGATTATAACAAAGCCATATCTTTTTCCTCCGACACTAGTAGTTGAAATTAGTCCAAATAAATTCATATGAAGTTACTCTAGAGATCTAGTTATTGAAACAACATTCTTGGATTTGAAAGAAGATTTTGTTTATTTACCAAGTTGACATGCTTTACAAACTTTATTTTTTTAAAAAAAATTATTTTAGGTAAATCTTTTACTAAGTCAAGTTTAATCAATCTAGTCAATGAATCCATGCTTGTATGACCTAGTCTATTATGCCATATCCAACTAAATTTATTTACTTTAGTATTTATAGTAACAAGACACACTACTATAAAAAAAGATTACGGCAGCAATTCGTAACTACTGCCATAGTCCAAAAATTGCTGCCATAAGCTATGGCAGCGGTTCTTTGATCGCTACTACTGCAGCTATCACCGTAGCACTAAGGAAGCGATTATTGCAGTGATTGTTTGAACCGCTGTCATAGATAGTCTATTGCAGTGATTTATAAACTACTGCAATAGATCGACCTATAGCAGCGGTTATGTAACCACTGCCATAGATTATCTATAGTAGCGGTTACATAACTGCTACCATAGGTAATCTATAGCAGCGGTTAAGACCGCTACCATAGATCTAATGTAGCGATTAACACCATTTGCACCAGAGGCCTATAGTAGCAGTTGGCATGGATATAGCAGCAGTTATAAAACTACTGCTATAGATCTTAAATAATTAAAAAAATTAAAATTTTTATTTTTTTATATATTTTATCTAATAAATATAGATATATAATATAAAAAAATATAATAAATATAAAAATTATTCTAAAATGCTAAAATTTTATTATCGAATAAAATTTATTATAATATTTTTTAAAAAAATAAAATACATCAAAAGTCTCCTAAAACTACATCATCGTTATCATCACCGAGAGCTAGAGCCAGAGTCGGAGCTGGAGCTGGTGCTAAAGCCAGAGCTAGAGATGGAGCTAGAGCTGAAATGTGGGCCAACATATCCTCAAAGCTCATGACTCCAAAATGCATGCTAAGCATCGACATCATGTCTCTCACGATGCCCTCCAAATGAGATGCGCGCTCCTCAGCCCGATCTGCCCGCATTGCAGCATGATCTGCCCGTGCCAATGCCTCCTTAAGCTCCTCCTGACTGACAATATCGAAAGTCTATGAGGAGATGCTCGCCTCAGATAAATAGCTCATCGATGTGTGTCCAGGCCTGCATCGGATCCTCCTAGAGTGCTCAGGCCCTAAGACCTAAGCCAGATGGTCATGGGGCCTAGAGGTATCTGGGCCCTTGCTCGTAAGCGCATCTAACTGATCCTATAATTATAAATTAAAATAAAATTTTATAAAAAATGCTATAATACTAATAATATATACTAATATATTTAATACATATAAAAATACATTCGATCGCGGTGTTCATCGATCTGCCTGTCTTGTTTGTGTGGTTGGATCGAAAGATCTCGCTACGACTAGGTATCACTCCATCTCTCATCAGCTGTAATAAAGAATAAATTTATCAAAAAGGTGATAAAAATATAAATTTAATTTATCTAGTAAGATTTAGAATTAATTATCTCTCTATACACACGACTGGTCATAGACTCGTAGCCTAGAGTATGCATATACTCCTGGGATACATGGTTCTCCTGCTTCTGATGGGAGGTAGCCTAACAAGTATTCAAATAAATAATAAATATTTAAAAAATATTTAAATAAAATTTTAAGCATATTAAAAAATTTAAAAGTTAGGAATTTTACCTCGAATTTCTAGCTCCTCCAGTGTCTAACCATCCTCTCCCACTAACTCGGAGGATAATCCTGTATCCAAGGAACAAGCTCCTCTGGAGTGTCTCATCGATGCTCGAGCCATTCTCTATGGAGCTTGATCTTATAACCCTAGTACAACTCTCCAATCTTTCTCAGTTGGGCATCTTGAGTCCTCTCATGATTGAAAAAGTCATACCTTCTCTACACAAAATTATCAAAAATCAGTTATAAAATTATTCTAATCAAACATATATAGTGTAAACATATAAAATGCATAAATATAACTAAGATATGCATACCTACCCATATCTCCTCCCATACTCGGTCCCTGACGGCAGCATCCATCAAACGCTAGTCTCTGGACTCTACGAGAATGATGTCTGACCGCCTCACAAGCACTCCAAAAAAGGAATGCATCTTTCATATGGTCTCCCCTACCGGCCTCTGCTCCATATCGTAATAGATCATCACCTGATGCTGGTGGTTCCACACATGTTCCATACGTGTGGGACCACAAAATGTTCGCTAGATGATGCACCTATAATGCAAATACATTATGCAAATATATAAGTATATAAATACTATATAAAAAATAAAGTTATGCTAATATAATAAAAATGTACACTCAGATTCCTGCGTAGTAGCATGTATCTCAGATATGGACGATGGTAGAGGCTTAGTTGCTGATGGAGTAGATGCTGTCGGTGGAGTAGATGCTATCGATGGAGTAGATGCCGATGGTGGAGGTTCCTGAGCAGTCGATGTTGAGGTGGACGGAGTATGCTCTGATTACTCCTCGGATGCTGAACTGTGCGTAACCCATCGAGGGACAGGGGTGAAAGCTAGATGGTGTTTTGGTGCCATCGTGACCTGCAACGTTAATGAATATTAATCAATATAACATGTTGAACAATAATATTAGTATAGCATCAATAAATAGTCTCTAATATGGACACTAATCAATTGACGAGTCTATCGTTATGTAATGTAATAAACAAAAGCAACAAGATATAAACATCCAAAAAATGTTATGCAATAAATTCTACAACATGAATTACATTCATAAATAATTAAGGATGAGCAACAATCATAGATCTGATCTGTTGCACGAATCTTGGTGTTAATCCAGAAACCTGAAAGAAGAACAAAGTAGATGATGGTGGCACCTTAGGGCTTAAAGTTGGAACCTTAGAAAGACATATCAAATTCTATTCACTCCGAAGTCGAGCCGACTCCGTGCTTGAGACAACCGACTACATGTCTGAGACATCCAACTTGATCTTCTTCTAGTCGGTTGATCACGGTCCAAGCTAGCTCGGCTACGTATCCAAGCTGGCTTGGTTGTGTGCCATCCCCTCGATCACTCCCTCTCTCGATCTTTCTCATCGACGACGGTGGTGAGGCCGAACCCCTCTCTTTTCCATCCTAGCTTTTTCATCTCTCGATCTTTCTCGCTGACGAGACCAGACCCCATCCCTCCCTCTCTCACTCTCTTCGATCTTCCTCATCGACAAGGTCCGGACCCCATCCCTCCCAGTGATGCCAACTATTAGATATATGTGCCCTAGAAGCCAGAATTGGCTGACACTTGTAATACACTTCTAGGGGCAAAATTATAATTTTGACTAAAATCAATAAATGGGTTATTTTCTATCACATATGTGTATTTAGTGTCTGTGATACATCCTTTGAGTTAATGGTAATGATAATTCATATTTTCAAGAGTTGAAAATTTAAGACATGAATAATCATTATTAACTCATAAATTGCTCCTGACCACAGGATCATCACGAGGATGGTGATTGATCCGGAAGGTTGGTGTACAATCGCTTCTCTTTAGTAGATGAGTCTTGAGTCTACGGTGTGGAGACACCGGAGCGAGAGTATAGGTACTCGTTAGAGAACGAGGGCACTGAGCGTGACCACCTCGAGTAGTCATTAGGGAAGTCTACCTTCTCGTCAATGACTGACTCGATGCTGCAGTAGTGTGTCTGGTTCTTTGACCTGAGATGCATCGGCAGTTCACCTTGAGGGTGTTATAGTTTGACTACACCATTACTCGATCTCCTAGCCATATGGAACCCTGAGGTGTATGTTGGCTATAGACATGTTCATTGTAGGAACTGGATTGCATCAAGATGGAATCTATCTACCTCGGTGGTAGAGGAGCAGCCCTATGATGATCATGAGAATCAAGTCCAGAAATCCATGGCCATGGTAGAGTGAAATAATAGAAAGAGTTTCTATTTAGATTTTCACATTGGACTTGAATCGAATGATTACATCATATGACAGAGACTAGGGTTTGACGAGTTCACCTTAACCCTAATCTGATCGGGGCTCAAGATAGAAGAACTTAATCACACAGGTAGCTGCACCAAGAGGTTCGCATTCAGCTCTGATGGGTTGCCACCATATACTGCTAGGTGTCACTGGTGGATTTTGGGAGCAATTAGAATGATTTAGATGATCGATCATTCTAGCTGTTCGAATCAGAAGAGTTCTGATCCATCGAAAGGAGTTTCGATGATGTCGATGATAGAGATCATGACATATCCCATTACCATACAGAACTGAACCTAACTGGGTCACACAAACAAGGGTTTGAATCTGGTGATCATCAATTGAACTGATCTAGTTCAATTGATCTGAATGAGATTCAATTAGGTTCAAGAAAATCGTGCTAGCACTCGATTGAACCTAACGTTCTTCTTTTGCTATCATAAATAAGTTGTCCTGACTGAGCCAAAGGAGTTTGTGCTCAAACAGAGGCCTTCATATGGTCTGACTAGGAGGTTGTCCAAGTCAGAAAAGGTTGTCTTATTTGTAAGACACTACCTGCCATTTTTGGTCACCTGCCATTTCTTGTTCTTTGACTTTGGTCAAAAGTCTACCTTTGACTGGTCAAATGTTGACCATTGACACTTTGACTTTTGACCACATGTCATGCACCTATTGGAGAGCTGGTGGGGGCCTGTCCCCCTGCCAGAACCTGGCAAGGAGAAGGGCGCACGCCACCCTAGGCGTGTGCCCAAGTTGGAGGCGCCTAGGAGTCCTTGTTGGACAAGGACTCCATCTCCTTTTTGGATTCCAATTAGAGTTCTTCTAAGAACCAACTTTGACTGGTCTTAGGCACCCTCTAAGGAGGAATCCAGGGGACTCTATTCCCACCAATCAGATTTAGATCTGATTTCACAAAGGGTTGTGATTGGTTGGGAAGAAGAGGAGTTGGATCACAGCTAGTCTATAAATAAGACCCTGTATCCAACTCAGATTGTATGAGATAAGAGATATGATGAGATCATAGTTTCTCCACACCCCAAGGCTGCCTCTCCCCTCCTTCTCCATGCCATAGTCTCTTCTCCCCTTGCTCTCCACGTCCAAAAGGAGTTTTGGACCTTGGTTGGTGCGATTCAGATCAAAGAAAGGCAATCAAAATAAGAAGGCTGCGCTGCTGCAAAGGACGACTGCTCATCTTCA
>QRFJ01002334.1:207382-271183 GCA_006176705.1 Cocos nucifera | reverse complement strand
AATTATCTGAAAGAAAAAACAATGAAACCTTATTAAGTACTTAAATTAATTAATCCTAAAGACTTGGAATTGTTAGTCCTAAAGGTTTTTCCACTATTTTTAGCAATTGATAGTCTCTACCTCTAATTTGAGAAATTTACACTAACTTCTTAGTGGATACTGGAAATCTACATAGACTAACATACAGGTCCGAGAAAAGCTCTGGCTAACCCATGTGCATGTTATAAGTAGGTTCACAATTAATTATTTCTCCAAATAATTTTCGTAATTTAGGTTTTGCCTAAAGATACCAATCAAAAGGTAATGGCCTCCACTAAAAAAGGTTCTGGCTTAGGTCCAAACCATTAACATGATTGACTTTGGTGGCATCAAACCAATGATAATCAGGCCCGAGGAAAGCTCTGGCTTAATCTGATCACCAATTAAAGAGAGTGCGGCCAATCATCAGTATGAATAGATAGCAATTCCCAATATCTTAGAATGAACATCCAGGTGTAAGGCACCTCCCAATCTCGACCCCAAGAAGATTGGACTCATTACTATTCACCTTAATGGGAGGCAATGACTCAGTTATGCTCCATAAAACTGCAGTTATTTTAAGGATCTAATAAATTTAGAGAATTTAGTTTATATGTGATTAAAGGATAGAAAGGATATGGAACCAAATTTTTTCTACCGACTTCACCAAGTCAAATTCTCTCACTGACTTCATCAAGTCAACTAGGTTAGAACAGATCAATTTAAGTCCAATGGGGCATCTTTTAGTTCAGTCCATACTGATTGAAATCAGTCAAAAACTAATTTCTAAGTGACATGGGTTAGTCCCCTAATCACCAAGTTGATCGTAAATTAATTCTAAATCGACCGATGGTCGGCCAGGTAAGTGAGATCCAATGGAAGAGATATGCCATTAACTCGTCAAAAGATCAGTATAGTGCGGTTAGCTCCCATTAAAATCACTAGTCCTAAAAACTATCAAACTTATCTTAAGACAACCAAACCGATTATTAGGTTTAATCTGATCAAGCTAAACAATTTTGGATTAAACCGCGTAGCCTGAATCAATGTTTCATCTTAGTCTAGTTAAAGAACAATGGACTTGTCCAAACTAACAAACTATTGGAGTTGAATTCTAGGTATCTTTGATCTAATTTAAATTCAAACTTCGTTAGAATTTTGATCATTTACACAGATAAATCCATTCTTAACCTAACCTTAGATCTAATCCAATTAATAGACCTAATTCATCTAACCCTTTAACCCTCCCAGTCTTATGATATTGTCTTAGAGACTAAATTTTCAACAATTTCCTAGATCCCTATGAACAATACTTAATTTTTTTAATTAAGTTATTTGGGCTTGCTGGGTCAGGATTTTGGCATTTTAAAAATAGTTTTTAAATTTTAAAAGAATTTTTACTTTCTATTTTTTAAATGGATCGACTCATTTCAAAAATGAGTCGGCTCATTTCTCAAACAACAACCTATTGCTAGTTTTAAATAAAAAATAAAATAAAATAAAAATTAAATTATGAATCAATATTATAGATTTAATCTAAAATATATTCATATTTAATTTTTTAATTAAAATAATTTCCAATCATTAAAATTTTTCACTATTTATCTTAATCTGAATACGAGTTTCACGTGGCACTCCTACCGCCATATTTGAGAGGGATCTCCACTAAATGGAAGGACATGGGCCTTTAAACCATACTTATCCTTATGATCAGATGGCTTTGTGAATGGCTCATTCATTCTCCGATTACTAGGTTATTTGGATTAATAATATCAAATATACTAACATTTAATTTTTAATTACATATTAGACAATGTCAAGCAATGCCGCACGTATTGCTCTGATACCATTGAGAAAAATTGGCAAAATGGGATTTTTAAGGCATGTATTTTCAAAATATTTTTAAAATTAAAGTAATAGAAACTAAAATAAATCAAAATATTATCTACTGGCATGCAATTGATCTAACAATTTAAATAGAATGGCTAGAGTTAGTCCGCTCTGTTCACTATTGGACAGTGGCAAGTGTTTAGGACCTAAGAATAAGGAGTCCAATATTAAACCTAATAAGGCAGACCCAAAGAGGAATTATCCTCTGAACCCAAATCGGTTGAATAGGAGAAATCAATAAGTGGTTGTCGGTCAAGACTGTTATATGATAACACCTTGCAATTTCTCCGTATATGATACATCTAGCTAGGTATTAGATATCGGGAGTTCGATTTATATTTGTAATTCATTGCATAGACTTCAAATTGATAAAAAAATTGAGAATGGTGATAGATTTCATAATATTGGGGATGGAAGTCAAGTTCCAGTCCTAGCATTAGAAACTCTTGAACTATTTTTCAAAAATAATAGTGTCATTTTAAGTGACTGTCACTATTATCCATCTTTTATGATGAACATAATATCCGTTGGGCATTTAGTCCAAGATAGTTATAGTTTATCAATAAAGAGATATTATTACGATATCATTATGAATGATATCACAATAATACAAGGATAATTAAGAAATGATATTTATATTTTATCACAGCCTATTAGTGTAATGTACACATTGAATAAACGATCAAAATTAGATAATGTTACTAATGCTTATCTTTGGCACTGTAGGCTCGGTCATATAAATAAGAATAGGATTAACAAGTTAGTCAATAAGCGTATCCTTGACATTGATAATTATGAATCATTGAATACCTATGAGTTCTGTCTTCTTGGTAAGATAACCAAATCACCTTTTACTAAAAAGGGTGAGCGGGCCACTGAGCTTCTAGGTCTAGTACATACTAATATATGTAGACCTATGAGCACATGTGCTAAAGGTGGGTTTTACTACTTCATTACATTTACTGATGACCTATCTAGGTATGGGTATGTCTATCTTATGAAGAGTAAATCCGATTGTTTGAAATATTCAAATGATATCGAAATAAGATAGAAAAATAACTTAGGAAGAGTATTAAAATTCTTTGGTCTAACCAAAGAGGTGAATATTTTTCCAATGAGTTTTTGACATATCAAGAAGAAAATAAAATTTTCTCACAATGGATCCCTCCTAGAACACTACAACATAATTGTGTATCTGAAAGGAGGAATCGAACTCTATTGGATATGGTTCGGTCCATGATGGGGTTTACAAGTCTGCCAATTTTATTTTAGAGTTATGCACTAGAAACTGCCTATTTTATTTTGAATGATATTCCGAGCAAGTCTGTTGCAAAGACTCCATATGAGATATGGACTGGGCATAAGTCAACACTCTCTCAATTTAGGGTTTAGGGATGTCTGGCTTATGTTAAACATTTGCAGCTGGAGAAGCTTGAACCTAGGTCCGATAAATGCTTGTTTATAGGATATCCCAAGAAAACTAGAGGTTATTACTTCTACCTTACTGAAGAATAAAAGGTGTTTGTCAACAATAGAGTAGTCTTTTTAAAAAAGAAGTTTCTTAGTAAAGAAACAGCTACCTCTAATGTTGAACTTAATAAAATTCGACAGATAGAAGAACCGACACATTCTAGTGAATCTGCAGAACTAGATTTGAAAAGATCAAATTTAGAGCCTATTGAAATGGCACCAAGAAGATTCGATAGAGTACCGTGTCAACCGAACAGATACTATGATTTCTTAGTCTGAAATGGTGATCCTATCAAACTTGATGAGAATGATGAGAATTCAATCACCTACATGGATGCCATGTAGAGGTCCGACTCTGATTTATGGCTGAAATCCATACACCTGAAGAGATAAAATCCATTGGATGTAAGTGGATTTTTAAAAAAAAATGGGGCAAAGATGGGAAGATGGAGACCTATAAAGCCCGTCTAGTTGTTAAGGGATATCATCAGCATTATGGTATTAACTATGATGAGACATTTTTCTCAGTGGCAATGCTCAAATCTATTTGGATCATACTTGTGATAGCAGCATACCTAGACTATAAGATCTGGCAAATGGATGTAAAAATAGTTTTCCTAAATGGAGAGCTGGATGAAGAGGTATATATAATATAGCTTGACAATTTCACATCCATAGATGAGTCTAAGGTGTGCAGGCTTCAAAGATCCATCTATGGATTGAAGCAGATATCGTGGAGTTGGAACATGCATTTTGATAAAGTAATCAGAACGTATGACTCTGTTAAGAATGGAGAAGAATCCTGCATGTATAAATGGGCCAATAGTTCTGTTGTTATATTTCTTGTGCTGTATGTTGATGACATTCTTTTAATCAGAAATGACATTCCTGCATTATAGGAAATAAACATTTGGCTGTCGTGTCAATTCTTCATGAAGGACTTGGAAGAAGCTTACTACGTCCTAGGGATGAGGATCTATAGGGATAGATCTAAAAGATTGTTAGGATTATCTCAGTCTACGTACATTGATACCATGCTGAAGAAGTTTAACATGGAGAATTTCAAGAAGGGCTATCTTCTGATAGGCCATGAAATTTTACTCTCGAAGAGGAATTATCCGACAACTCCTCAAGAGAGAGAGAGCGTATGAGTAGAATACCATAAGCTTCGATAGTGGGTTCTATTATGTACGCCATGATGTGTACGAGACCAAACATGGCATACTCACTATAGGTAGTGAGCAGATACCAGTCTGACCTAGGTGAGAATCATTGAAAGGTTGTAAAGACAATCTTGAAGTATTTGAGAAATACCAAGGACCAGTGGCTCATCTATGAAAATACTAACTTGGAACTTGTGGGATATACTGATTCTAGTTTCCATTCAGATTATGATGATAGCAAAAGTATGTCAGGTTTTGTGTTTATCCTAAATGATGGAACGGTCTGCTGGAAGAGTTTCAAGCAGCACACTATAGCCGATTCTATATGCAAGACAGAGTATGTCGCAGCATCTGATGCTGCAAAGAAAGCTGTATGGCTGTGAAAGTTCATCGACGAGCTGAGAGTGGCACCCTCCATGGATGATCTAGTTCTGCTATACTGTGATAGCACTGGAGCCATAGCATAAGTGAAGGAGCTGAAGGCACATCAGCACACCAAACATATTCTGCGTCGCTACCATCTTGTACGAGAAATCATGAAGCGAGGTGATGTCGAGCTTCAGAAGATCGATGAAAAGAAGAACGTGGTCGATCTCTTTACTAAAGCTCTAGGAATCAAAGAATTCGATAATTACAAATGGAAGATGGGTATTCGATACTATTCTGAGTGGCTTTAAGTCTAAGTAGGAGTTGTTGAAAATTTTATCCTAAAGCCAATCATCTAGGTTGTAGATGGTTGAGCTAAGTATAATTATACTTAAATTATTAATAAATAAAATTATTATTTTGGCCTTTTCATCATTTTATGCATTTTTTTGTAATAAACTCTTCTGTGATGAAGTTCTTAGGACTATTAGACTCGACAAAGGAGGATTTATCGTTTAGTCCTCAAAACATGTTTGCGACCAAATGATTTATTGTTACCCAAGATGATAACGTATCGAGTGTAGATCATTGTATACCATAAGTATTGGTTGTCCTCTTAACTAAGAAGTATGGAGATACTTTTATGGCATGCAAGTGAAGTGTAAGGGTATATTTCATTGAATATGATCCAATTGCGGAGCACTCTACTATCAAGAGTTGCTCATGAAGGATATGGGTATAAGTGTCCCTTAGACTTGAGACCATCACGGTGACTTGCAAGCAACTCATTGTACTTAGGTACTGGACTACCTGAATTTCTAATTCAATAACGAAAGGCTACTGGATGCAGTCAAGTGAAGGAAAAATCTTGATTTCCCGGACTAGGTTCGTTCAGATCTGATCGGATCAAGAGATATATTTCAAAATTTTTTTTCTTTGATCCAGATTAGATCTGAGATATTTCAGATCTGATCTTTATTATTTTAATAATTAAAATAAATTTAAATAAATTAAATCAAATTTAATTTACCTTGACATAGGGTAATCCTATTACCCATTGATGATCCTATAAGTAGCGAAAGATTCTGGATCTAGCCATGTAAGTGCTTGGCCTCTACCGATATCCACTCAGACTGGATCTAGAGATCCTCTTCTTCTCTATCACATCTTCAAAAATCATATCTGAATCTGATTTGGAGGATCTTCAAAACTCCTTTCGAAGATCAGCAGTCGTCCTTTGCAGCAGCGCAGCCTTCTAGCTTTCATCGCCTTTCTCTTGATCTAGATTGCACCAACCAAGGTCCAAAACTCCTTTTGGACGTGGAGAGGAGAGGGAGAAGATGGGCTTTGGCATGGAGGAGGGAGAGAGAAACAGCCTTGGGGCATGGAGAATTCAATTTTCACTTTTGAGTTGGGCGCAGGGTCTTATTTATAGACTAAGCTGATCCAACTCCTCTTCTTCCCAACCAATCACAACTCTTTGTGAAATCAGATCTAAATCTGATTGGTGGGAATAGAGTCCCCTGGATTCCTCCTTAGAGGGTGCCTAAGACCAGTCAAAGTTGGTTCTTAGGAGAACTCTAATTGGAATCCAAAAAGGAGATGGAGTCCCTGTCCAACAAGGGACTCCTAGGCGCCTCCAACTTGGGCACACGCCAAGGGTGGCGTGCGCCCTCCTTCCTTGCCAGGTTCTGGCAGGGGGACAGGCCCCCACCAGCTCTCCAATAGGTGCATGACATGTGGTCAAAAGTCAAAGTATCAATGGTCAACATTTGACCAGTCAAAGGTAGACTTTTGACCAAAGTCAAAGAACAAGAAATGGCAGGTGACCAAAAATGGCAGGTAATGTCTTACAAAATAAGACAACCTTTTCTGACTTGGACAACCTCCAGTCAGACCATATGAAGGCCTCTGATTGAGCACAAACTCCTTTGGCTCAGTCAGGACAACTTATTTATGATAGTAAAAGAAGAACGTTAGGTTCAATCGAGTGCTAGCACGATTTTCCTTGAACCTAATTGAATCTCATTCAGATCAATTGAACTAGGATCAGTTCAATTGATGATCACCAGATTCAAACCCTTGTTTGTGTGACCCAGTTAGGTTCAGTTCTGTATGGTAATGGGATATGTCATGATCTCTATCATCGACATCATCGAAACTCCTTTCGATGGATCAGAACTCTTCTGATTCGAACAGCTAGAATGATCGATCATCTAAATCATTCTAATTGCTCCCAAAATCCACCAGTGACACCTAGCAGTATATGGTGGCAACCCATCAGAGCTGAATGCGAACCTCTTGGTGCAGCTACCTGTGTGATTAAGTTCTTCTATCTTGAGCCCCGATCAGATTAGGGTTAAGGTGAACTCGTCAAACCCTAGTTTCTGTCATATGATGTAATCATTCGATTCGAAGTCCGATGTGAAAATCTAAATAGAAACTCTTTCTATTATTTCACTCTGCCATGGCCATGGACTTCTGGACTTGATTCTCATGATCATCATAGGGCTGCTCCTCTACCACCGAGGTAGATAGATTCCATCTTGATGCAATCCAGTTCCTACAATGAACATGCTATAGCCAACATACACCTCAGGGTTCCATATGGCTAGGAGATCCGAGTAATGGTGTAGTCAAACTATAACACCCTCAAGGTGAACTGCCGATGCACCTCAGGTCAAAGAACCAGACACACTACTGCAGCATCGAGTCAGTCATTGACGAGAAGGTAGACTTCCCTAATGACTACTCGAGGTGGTCACGCTCAGTGCCCTCGTTCTCTAACGAGTACCTGTACTCTCGCTCCGGTGTCTCCACACCATAGACTCAAGACTCATCTACTAAAGAGAAGCGATTGTACACCAACCTTCCGGGTCAATCACCATCCTCGTGATGATCCTATGGTCGGGAGCATTTTATGAGTTAATAATGATTATTCATGTCTTAAATTTTCAACTCTTGAAAATATGAATTATCATTACCATTAACTCAAAGGATGTATCACAGACACTAAATACACATATGTGATAGAAAATAACCCATTTTATTGATTATAGTCAAAATTATAATTTTGCCCCTAGAAGTGTATTACAAGTGTCAGCCAATTCTGGCTTCTAGGGCACATATATCTAACAATCTCCCACTTGTCCTAAAGCCAATTGGCTACAAGTCTAAGTCCCATCTTCTCAAGGTGGGCTTCGATCTTCTGCTGGCCCAACGGCTTTGTAAGTGGGTCTGCCACATTATCTGTGGAGTTGACTCTCTTGACCTCGACGTAACCCTTCTCGAGGTAATCGCGGATGAGGTGGTATCGCCGCTCAATGTGCTTGGATTTCTGGTGAGACCTCGGCTCCTTAGCAAGGGCTATGGCGCCATTGTTGTCGCAGTATAGAGGAATGGCATCTGATGGCATTACTCCAATTTCTGCAGCAAACTTCTTGTACCAGAATGCTTCCTTCGCAGCCTCTGATGCAGCGATATATTCTGCTTCCATGGTGGAATCTGCTATCACCGTTTGCTTGGAACTCTTCCAGCTGACAGCACCACCATTGCACACAAACAGACTCCCAGATGTCGACTTTCGATCATCTATATCGGACATGAAATCCGAGTCTGTGTATCCCTGGACTTGGAGTTCTCCGTTACCAAAGACCAACATCATATCCTTAGTTCTTCTCAAGTACTTAAGGATACATTTCACAGAAGTCCAGTGTTCTTCACCTGGATTTGACTGATATCTGCTTGTGACACTCACAGCATGGGCTATATCAGGTCGTGTACATAGCATGGCATACATGAGGCTCCCTATTGCAGAAGCATAAGGGATCTTGCTCATGCGTTCTATTTCCTCAGGTGTGCTAGGGCACATCTTCTTGGAAAGATGAATACCATGTCTGAAGGGTATTAATCCCCTCTTAGAG
Organism: Cocos nucifera; assembly: GCA_006176705.1. Lineage (NCBI taxonomy): Eukaryota > Viridiplantae > Streptophyta > Magnoliopsida > Arecales > Arecaceae > Cocos > Cocos nucifera. The sequence continues at coordinate 262,353 of QRFJ01002334.1, read as the reverse complement.
TTTTCCATACTAAACCTCTTTAGTACTTTCTCTATGTACATCTTCTGTGAAAGTCCTAGCATCCTATTCGGTCTATCCCTATAGACCTTAATTCCTAGAATAAAGGATGCTTCACCTAGGTCTTTCATGGAGAATTCCTTGGACAACCATATTTTGACTGTTGTCATCATGGGAATATCATTCCCAATAAGGAGGATGTCATCCACGTACAATACGAGGAAGACAACAGCGCTCCCACTGACCTTTTTGAAAACACATGGTTCCTCTTCATTTTTGATGAAACCAAACTTTTTTGATCACATCATTGAAATGAGTGTTCCAGCTCCGAGATGCTTGCTTAAGTCCATATATGGACCTTTGCAGCTTGCAAACCTTGTGATCAGTATCACTGGATGTGAAACCTAGCGGCTGTTCCATATAGATATCTTCCTCAAGATATCCATTTAAGAATGCCGTTTTCACGTCCATTTGCCATATTTCATAATCGAAATAGGCTGCAACGGCAAGCAATGTGCGGATGGATTTTAGCATAGCCACTGGGGAAAAGGTATCCTGATAGTCAATGCCTTCGCGTTGACTATAACCTTTTGCCACTAGTCTAGCCTTGAATGTCTCCACATTCCCATCTGCACCAATCTTTCTCTTGAAGATCCATTTACACCCAATAGGTACTATACCTTCTGGTGGATCTACCAAGGTCCAGACTTGGTTTGAGTGCATCGAGTCAATTTCTGACTGCATTGCCTCTAGCCATTTCTCGGAGTCGATATCTGATATCGCCTCGTTGTAGGTTTTGGGATCATCACCATGAGCACCATTACCTACGAGGAACATTTTCTCTACTTCCTCTGAAATAATACCTAAGTATCTTTCAGGGGGATGGAAAAACTCTTTCCGATCTACGAGGTGGAGGAGGTAGTGTTCTTATTGGCTCAACCTGATTTGGTTCCAATTGGTCCTTAGCTCGTTGTACTTGTGAGACTTTCTCATCAAGCTTGAATCTGCTTTCCAATGCCGCTATCTTGAATAAACTATTTTTCAAGAAAGATGGCATGTCGACTCACAATCACATTGTGGTCTTCTGGAATGTAGAAATAGTATCCTACTGACTCTTTAGGATATCCTATAAATCAAGCTCTGAAGGACCTAAACTCTAACTTGTCTGCTTGTTGTCTTTTGACATGAGCCGGACAACCCCAAATTCTGAGATGACTCAGACTTGGTTTCTTACCGTGCCATATCTCATACGGTGTGGTAGGAACGGTTTTAGAGGGAACCCTATTCAGTAGATAAATTGAAGTTAACAATGAGTGTCCCCAAAGAAAATCAGGGAGGTCTGTGAAGCTCATCATGGATCGAACCATATCCAATAGAGTCCGATTTCTCCATTCTGAAATCCCGTTGAGTTGAGGTGTTCCTGGTGGAGTCCATTGAGAGACTATGCCATTTTTTTTAAGATAGTCTAGGAATTCCCGGCTAAGGTATTCACCTCCTCGATCTGATCGAAGAACCTTAATGGGTTTTTCAGTTTATTTTTCTACTTCATGTCTGAATTCTTTGAACTTTTCAAAAGCTTCAGACTTGTGTCTCATAAGATACACATACCCATACCTAGACAGATCATCGGTAAAGGTAATGAAGTAGACAAAATTGCCTCTAGCCGGCACATCAAATGGGCCGCACACATCAGTATGTACTAGGGCAAGGAGATCTGTGGCCCTCTTCCCCATGTCCAACAAAAGGGAGTTTAGGTCATTTTGCCTTGAAGACAAGATTCACAAGTTGGATATGACTCGAAAGTCAATGGACTCAATAGCCCATTTTTCTCCAATTTGTTGATCCTATCTTCTGCTATATGACCTAATCTCAGGTGCCATAGATATCTATCATTTGGACTATCCCTAGGTCGTTTGGCATTCACGTTTTGCTCGATAGTTAGAATAGGTACATCAATATGTAGCTGATAAAGACCATTAATAAGGAAAACCATTTGCAATTTTATTTCTTTCATAAAGAATGTTACAATGGTCCTTAAAGAAGGTAATCACATAGCCTTCTAGTGCTAAGCATGAAACAGAAATCAAATTCCTGCTAGCTGCAGGCACATAATAACAGTCTTTCAAAACTAAGTCTAAACCAGATGGTAATCGAAGAGGGTATGTTCCCACCGGCTACTGCAGCAACTCTTGCTCCATTACCGACGCGCAGGATCATGTCTCCATCCCTCAGCCTCCTGCTATCCTCAAGACCCTGCATGGAAGTGCACAGATGAGCACTAGAACCAGAGTCAAGCACCCAACTGGATGCAGAAGAAACCATAAGGTTAGACTCAATAACGAGCATACCTCCAGAAGGACCTTCCTTCTTGTTCTTCAGGGTGGCCAGGTAAGTAGGGCAGTTCCGCTTCCAATGGCCGTCGCTGTTGCAATGGAAACACTTTCCTTTGACATCGGCCTTTTTCTTCGGCTCTGCCTTCTTCTTCTTTGCTCCTTCCACCTTTTGCTTTTTCGCAGACTTCTTTTTCTTTTCCATAAGACTTTCTTTTGGAAGAAGTCCATTCCATAGCAAGAACTGAGCCTTTAGAACCTTTCATAGAAAGCTCAGCGGTAACCAGCATATTCATTAATTCGGCCAAGGAATTTTGAAGTTTATGCATGTGGTAATTCATGATGAATTGCCCATATGCATCAGTCAAGGATTGCAGAATAATATCATTCTGCAGATCCAAGTCTAACTTCACACCGAGCTTCTCAAGCTCTTCCAATGTCCTTGATCATTCATCAGACAGTGATCTTGGACTGACTGCCCATCATGCATCTTAGCCTTAAAAAGTCATTTCGTGACTTGATATTTGGCTGCGCGACTCTGTTCACCAAACATCTCCTGTAGGTGAGCCAACATTTGGCGAGCAGTCCCGATATCTTCATGTTGGCGCTGGAGCTCATCAGACATCGAGCCCAACATGTAATATCTGGCCTTATTATCTTCGTCTATCCATTTTTCCAGAGATGCTCTCTGTTCAATAGATGGATGGGCTGGTAAGGTGGGAGGGTCCTGGTCCAAGTACATGGGTTAACTTCTCAGAACCCAAAACTATTTTGTAGTTCCTGAGCCAATCTTTATAATTGGGTCCAGTCAGTCTATGTGTGTCCAGGATACGTGCCAATGGGTTGGACGCAGATATTTTTCTATAGAGAGTCAAAGATTCTAGTTAGATACTGTAATTATGACTTGACCAATTTATTTAGAAATTTTATTTTTAAATAAATTAGCTCCCACTATTTTCTCGGATCCCTACACTCCCTCTGTAGAGATGCGAAAATCTCCATGATTAATGATTTCTAGTGGGTGGTGCGGTCTCACCAACTGACTCATCACCTCACCTAACAGTTATTGGTGATGGGTTAGCCAATGAGTGAACAACTCTTGTTCAATGATTCTCTAATCATGGTGCACCCAAACTTGGTCTCTAATTCATGAATCTCACCGTATCCAAAATATTGATCCACTCCTTAGTTAAGTCAGACCCACCATTTGCACAGACTGGATTCCTAATTGAGTCTCTCACCGTATCCAGAATATTGAGCCCAACTCATCCTCCAGCCCATAGCATCCAATGCCTAATAGACATGGTTGCATCTTCCCGGTGCAACTGAGCCACTGTATCCAGTCGAGAACAATCAACCCCGGAAAAGGGCCCGCACATCTACAATGGTGGAAGACCTCAGACTTAATCTTTTCTTAGGGAGAATTGATTCAGGTCTCATTAAACTAGACTTGTCATAGTCATAACAATTATGACTAACCTAGTGGCATGGGTTAGCTCGGATTATTGACCACCTCAGATCAGAACTGTGTCAACAGATATGGCCAGGTAAGTGAGATCGGTGGAAGGAATATGCCATTAACTCATACAAGAATGCATTCAGGTCGAGTAGCTTCCAATTAAAAACCAGTCGATCGTATGTGCCAAACTTACCTTAGACACCAAATTGTTGAGCCAGAACCAATTGGGTTAGCCTACAATCCAGACTCTAACCTCTGAGCCTAATTAGGTCTTGCTTGATCGTGACTCGATCTTGACCCAGACTTAATCCTATTAGGCTGGTCAATTTAAGCATTGTTGATCCCATCTAACCAACTCTTGATTCGGTTTGATCAACCGCTTAGACCTAATTGAGCTACCCAAGCCCGAACCCAGTATTATGAATATGTCTTAGATCTAAAATTCTTAATTTTAGACCTAATTAATATTCCATAATCTTAATTTTTAATTAAGTAGGGTTCATAAATAAAATATGCACAATAAATCCTAGGGTTTCAGGATCTAGGATTTTGCAGAAAGTAAGTTTTGGATTTTTGATTAAGGACGAACATGCAGCACCCCTACACATCATAAGAACACCCCATCGATGGGAAGGAGAGGGCCTTTAAACCTTTCTTCATTCTTATGACATAAATACTAGATGGCCAATATCATGGCATATTTTGCATTACATCTCATGTAATCGAATCATGCATATTTTCAGATCTAAATTATCTCATAATAATCTAAAAAATTAGATTTAAATTGATCTAATCAAAATAAATTCTAATCTAGATAATTATGTAGAACTATTCTACAACTAGTCTAGACATGCATCAATCATATCTCATATGATGTTTAAAATTAAATAATTTTATTTACTATTTTTTAGATGTTATTATAATAATTATAATATCAAAAAATAGTAAATAAATAGATCTAAAATATGATTTAATCAAATTAAATTAAAACATGCAAGACTATTCTATAGAACTATTCTATTTTAGAACTAGTCATGCATATTTTCTAATCTTAGATCCAAATCATTTAATTTTAATTTTTTTAATTTTAGATCTGATCACATCTCATGTGACATCTGAAATTACTTATTTTTTAATTAAAATAAATTTAAAATTAGATCTAAACACTTTAGAATCTTGGCTCTGATACTAGTTGAAGAAAAAATTCTGATTTTTCGGACCAGGTTCGTTCAGATATGATCGGATCAAGAGATATATTTCAAAAAAAAATTTTTTTAATCTAGATCAGATCTAGGATATTTTAAATCTAATCTTTATTATTTTAATAATTAAAATAAATTTAGATAAATTAAATTAAATTTAATTTATCTTGACTTAGGGTAATCCTATTACCCATTGATGATCCTGTAAGCAGCAGAAGGTTCTGGATCTAGCTATGTAAGTGCTTGGCCTCTACCGATATTCACTCGAGCTAGATCTGGAGATCCTCTTCTTCTCTATCACATCTCCAAAAATTAGATCTGAATCTAATTTGGAGGATTTTCAAAATACCTTTCGAAGATCAGCAGTTGTCCTTTGCAGCAGCGCAACGTTCTAGCTTTCTATCGCCTTTCTCTCATCTGGATTGCACCAACTAAGATCCCAAACTACTTTGGGCATGAAGAGGAGAGGGAGAAGATGGGCTTGGCATGGAGGAGGGAGAGACAAACAGCCTTGGCGCGTAGAGAATTCAATTTCCTTTTGAGTTGGGTGCAGGGTCTTATTTATAGATTATGCGTGATCCAACTCCTCTTCTTCCCAACAAATCACAACCCTTTGTGAAATCAGATCTAAATCTGATTAGTAAAAATAGAGTCCCTTGGAATCATCCTTAGATGGCGCCTATGACCAGTCAAAGTTGGTTCTTAAGAGGAGTCTAATCGGAATCCAAAAAGGAGATGGAGTCCCTGTCCAATAGGGACTCCTGGGCTCCTCTAGCTTGGGCACGCGCCAAGGGTGGCATGCACCCTCCTCCTTGTCAGGTTCTGGCAGGGGGACAAGTCCCCACCAGCTCTCCAATAGGTGTATGACACGTGGATAGAAGTCAAAGTATCAATGGTCAATATTTGACCAATCAAAGGTCAACTTTTGACCAAAGTCAAAGGACGAGAAATGGCAGGTGACCAAAAATGGCAGGTATTATCTTACAAAATAAGACAACCCTTTTCTGACCTAGACAAGCTCCAGTCAGACCAAGTGAAGGCCTCTGATCGAGCACAAACTCCTTTGGCTCAGTCAGGATAACTATTTATGATAGTAAAAGAAGAACGTTAGGTTCAATCGAGTGCTAGCACGATTTTCTTGAACCTAATTGAATCTCATTCAGATCAATTGAATTGGATCAGTTCAATTGATGATCACCAGATTCAAACCCTTATTTGTGTGACCCAGTTAGGTTCAGTTCTGTATGGTAATGGGATATGTCATGATCTCTATCATCGACATCATCGAAACTTCTTTCGATGGATCAGAACTTTTCTGATTCGAACAGCTAGAATGATCGATCATCTAAATCATTCTAATTGCTCCCAAAATCCACTAGTGACACCTAGCAGTATATGGTGGCAACCCATCAGAGCTGAATGCAAACCTCTTGGTGCAGCTACCTATGTGATTAAGTTCTTCTATCTTGAGCCCCGATCAGATTAGGGTTAAGGTGAACTCGTCAAACCCTAGTTTCTATCATATGATGTAATCATTCGATTGAAGTCTGATGTGAAAACCTAAATAGAAACTCTTTCTATTATTTCACTCTGCCATGGCCATGGGTTTCTGGATTTGATTCTCATGATCATCATAGGGCTGCTCCTCTACCACCGAGGTAGATAGATTCCATCTTGATGCAATCCAGTTCCTACAATGAACATGCTATAGCCAACATACACCTCAGGATTTCGTATGGCTAGGAGATCGAGTTATGGTGTAGTCAAACTATAACACCCTCAAGGTGAACTATCGATGCACCTCAGATCAAAGAACTAGACACACCACTACAGCATCGAGTCAGTCATTGACGAGAAGGTAGACTTCCTAATGACTACTCGAGGTGGTCACGCTCAGTTCCCTCATTCTCTAACGAGTATCTGTACTCTTACTCTGGTATCTTCACACCATAGACTCAAGACTTATCTACTAAAGAGAAGTGATTGTACACCAATCTTTCGGATCAATCACCATCCTCATAATGATCCTATGGTCGGGAGCATTTTATGAGTTAATAATGATTATTCATGTCTTAAATTTTCAACTCTTGAAAAAATGAATTATCATTACCATTAACTCAAAGGATGTATCACAGACAGTAAATACACATATGTGATACAAAATAACCTATTTTATTGATTATAGTCAAAATTATAATTTTGCTCCTAGAAGTGTATTACAAGTGTCAGCCAATTTTGGCTTCTAGGACACATATATCTAACATCAAGTACTTGACTTGTCATTGTGTGAGTCAAGATGGGATTGACCCCTCCATGTGTTGGAGTAAGTACATCGCTGTATTTCAATTTAGTAAATCCTCGATCGGAGTAGTCCATATGATGGATGCTAAATTTTAAAATATAATATGGATGAATTTTAAGATTGACAGTAAACCCTAAATCATTCTTTGAGCGTTGAGATCAAGGAGATGAATTATATGGTAATCATATGCCATAGGTTCGTCAATGTTGCATTACAATTATTTGACTTATCTTGATGTTGGGTACCACTACTAGATGGTCATATCGATTGGTATAGAAAATTTATTTCTATGCTATCGACTTAGGATTCGAACCTATGGGATCCCACACAATAGGAGTTTTTACTTGATCTGATGGCTGATATTGAGTCTCGATGATCTAAGACTCGATGGTCAAGAGTCCCACTAGACTGAGACTCTATGACCAAGAGTCTCACTGGACTGGGACTCTGAGTCTTTCGTGTCTGAAACTCTCTGATCGAGAGTCTCGATGACTTGGGACTCTGTGGTCAAGAGTCCCACTGGACTGAAACTCTGTGATCAAGAGTCCTAGTGGACTGAGATTTTGAGTCCTACTCATTCTAGACTCTCTGATCAAGAGTCCCACTAGTCCGAGACTCTATAATCATGAGTTCGATTTATTTAGGACACTGGGTTTAAGAGTCTCACTGGTTTGGGACTCTTCAGGAGTTTCATGTTGATGGGACTCTTTTGCCCAGACACCCATCCGATTGGGACTCTATGTTTATTGAAGAATTAATTAGCATTTTGATTGTTGATTAGATTAATTTGATTAAGCGATGAGAATTTGATCAAGTTTGATCGAATTGGATTCGATTGGATTTGATCCGATCAGGTCATGAGATGACCTAATCGCTAAGAAAGATTTGATCCTGATTTGATCGAGATCTAAATCTAATTAATTTTTAATTTAATTAGAATTTTGTTGATTTAGGTTAAGCCTAATTTGGTTGGATTTAACCTGATCTAATTGATTTAAATTAATAGATTTGGTTGAAACCAATTTGGACTAAGTCAAATAAGATTTGAATTCAAACTCTTCCTAGCGCCCACCATATTGGACTTTTCCACCTTGACCCATGCCCTCCTCTAATTTTTGCATGAGATTTCTCATGTAGAAATGAATGTGCACCCTTCCTCTCTTCTACCTTTGACCTGGTTCAAGGGTTGGACCAGTTCAAATCAAGTTGAATTTTGAATTCAACTTGATTGGTTTGAAATTTGAAAAATCTAATCTCTTTCTTATCTATTCTCCATGCCTACCTATCTTTTATCGCATATTTTTTTGGTAATTTTTGATTGAGGGCAAGAAGAAGGAGAGTCCTTCTGCTCATCACCCTCTTGGATGAGGTGTTGGAAAAGGATAAGACCCCATTTGAATTTAAATACTAGAAGTTGGTTGAAACTAGTTCAACCAAGCTTAACCTATCCACTCCACATGGAATTTCTACTTATTTTTCATGCTATAAATTATGAGAATTTTTGTGCATGAAGCCTAAGGGGTATTTTTACATGTTAAAAATTTGAAAGCAATTGGGCATTGGTTTTGGGCAAAAAGAATCTTGGAGTGAAGGTGAGTAGAGTCCTATAGCACTTTATTTTTTCTTTATGCCTCTATTCTCTTCTAATTTTTGTATCTAAGAACACCCAATTTTTAAATATGATATAAATAGAGTTTATAGATTTGAAAGTCATCTTTCCATAAAAACTTATTTTATGGAATAATTCTACATAGAGAGGGCGTGAGAGGGTATTTAGTGCATCAGGGTTTTTGGGCCGAGTGAAACCTTAGGGTCGGGACCCTGGGTTCAGGTGGAGAGATCGAGTGCGGTGAGCATCGGATCACCATCAAATTTGAAACACCACTTCATCATCCTTTGAAGCACATATTTTGATTTTCTAGAGTATCTAGGAGATCAGAAAGAAGATGATTGATTAGATCGATCATGATCAGCCATTGAAGGTTCCGACGAGGAGCTAGCACTCTAGTGGGGCTGACCGAGATCAGAAGCTCTGTGTGGACCAACCATAGAGGCTGGACACGTGTGTGACTGCAATGCGACATCAGAGCATTATCTAGTGGATTTAGATTATGGTGATCAGCTCCCCACGAAAAGGTATCAAGTTCTGAACTTGTATCGATCAGTAGATTTGATTTGCTGATCGATCACATTTAAATTTTAAATTACATATTAGCATGTCTAGATCCTGAGCAAGATTTAAATTGATTAGATCAATACATGCAGTAGATTAATATTTAATTAATTTTAGTTTTTGCTGCTTTAATTTTAAAAATATTTTGAAAATGCATGCTAAAAACTCTACATGATTTTCTTCAGTTAATCCGCCGTCTGACTCACCAGCCTATGACTGACGGATCACCAGTCTTCAATAGACATTTGCCAACATAATGATAGAAATGCCGATACATTACCATCCTATAAGATGCGATCCGATAGACCGACTAACTATCGGCCTCAAATCAATCGATCGACGATCGATCGGCACAAAGTCAGCCAACCGATGACCCATCGAAATAGAACCAGCCGACCGATGATCGATCGGTGCAACATCAGCTGACTGATGATCCATCGGCACAAAATAAGCCGATGACCAATGATCGATCGGCCCCAAGTCAGAAAACTGATCGATGGGAGCTCTCCAAATAACATATTCGGTTCCCGATCGATCCTACAAAATCACCCCTGAGAAGAGCAGGCAACGATGATTAGTGGATAGTTTTAATTGCTTACCCATGATCATACTACACCGAAAAAAGAGGGATCCATGTACTTAGTGGTTATCACTCCGACACCTATAAAAGGAAGATAACTTGGTTTGTTTGAAAAAAGACATCTAATACTTCAGAGCAATCTCCATCACTTTGCTCTCAGATTCTTGTTCGACCAGTCTATCCCACTAACTTAAGCATCGAAGGGTCTCCATCGAAGCCAACTCCGGTCAGTATGGACTTGTCTTTACAGGTTTTCCGACGTTCATTCGTAGGCACAGGTGGATTGGACGTAATAAATTTCATTCTGATTCTAATTTCGGAGTGGAATGAAAATGGTCTAATCTATCTAAAACTCAATCCCCACTCTTTCCTATAGACTCAAATTTTCATTTTGATTTCAATTCCGATCACAAACCAAATACTTTAGAAGACTAGGCTATTCCGATTCCAATTCTCCTCCATTTTGATTTTTATTCTGATTTTGATTTCGATCGCGAACCAAGCACCTTCTAAAAGAATTTTTGAAAGAAATAAAAAATAATTGAAAGTAGGATCGAGATTCTCTTTCTTTTATTAATCAATAAAAAATTAAAATACATAGCCTCTATTTGTACATCCTTACATAATTTGGGCTGGATTTTTCTTTGGATAAAATATAATATAGATTTTTTAAAATAGATATGACTAGTAGAAAAATTATGAAAAAGCTAAACTACTACATGATGTAGATCTCAATTTCTTTATCGATTTTGTTTCTAGCTAATATGCTTAATTCTTTTCTGATTAAGAGATATATCCGCTCAAAGTTCTTTTCAAAGAAGAAAATATTTTTAGTTTGATTGTTCTGTTTTTAGACCCAAATGGAATTTGGCACGATCAATCGTGCACTTTTTAGGAAGCCATGCTACAGGTTGAAAAGTTACCCATTTTTTTTAAAAAAAAAAATTTTCATAGATGTTGTATGATTATGATCTTCAAAATTTTGGTACATGATTTAGCTTTTCGATAGGATAGATTTTGCTCATAGATTTTGTCAGATTTTTTTCTAGTTTGATAATTTTTTTGAATTAATATTTTCTTAAAAGTTATAAAATAAGAAAATAGAAATATTACTTAAAAATGTGTATGGTCTATTGAACTTATATTACCTATATCCAAGTGTAATTTGAGAAATATTAAAATACTCTCCATGTTAAGTTTCATAAATTGGGTACGAAGTAGGTAAAAGCTCGTTGAGCTAATTGCAATCGGGTCCACATTGGTTCAAGTTTCTCTATATCCACATCTAAACATATATGTAAAACAATTTGCTTATTCGTCTGCGCACACCATTTTTTTTCTTCTTCCAAAAATAAGTGCCGTTTTACAAAAACGCAAAAACTTTTACCATTAGATCCTCTCATTTGGTAGCCGAATATAGAGCTTAGTTAGCATCATTTGAACATGTGGCAAAGTAAAGAGGGAGCTGAGCTGGATAAATGAACCGAACAGTTGTTACAGCGTAAGAAAATAGTCCACATTAGCAATCAATCTTGCAGTATATTAACACATTTTACGCGTCCACATAACATATATACATTTAATAATTCCAATGAGGACTACGCGTGAAGTAGTGACCAAATAAAACGTAAAATATTAGCTTTCATGATTAAAAGCTGTGTTTTCCTTCGAAGGAAGAAATTTCTTCAGAGAATAGAAACGGCGGGAAGAACTTACGCGCCTTTGTTTGGCGGGTTGATCCCCAATTGGTTAGAACCAGGTTCTCTGAAAGGTTCTTCCTTTCCCTTCCGCAGAAAATGCAAGATATCCCCTTCTCGTGTGCCAATGATCATTAGTTAAAGTCATAGTTTGGTATACACTATGTTGATGAACACATGGCAGGCAACTATTTTCTTTACCACGTCATATTTTTTAAGCATTAGTCTATATTTTCTTGTTCAGAGTACGTGCTATACAATAGCAACAGTTCCATGCTTGGAGTCGTATTGCTCAATAAGTTAGACATGCAAATTATAGCTTGTGATGTGCATACATACATACATATCTATACATACATATATATATATATATATATATACATACACACACACACACACACACACCAAACCGAGGGATTTAAAGGCAAAGGCAAATGTTAATATATCATGAATTCACATCCCCAATATTGTTTATGGCTGGATGGAACAAGTGTCATGCATGGAAAACAAGTCCTTTTTTCTTTTAATAATTAAAAACTCAATTGTCAAACATGTTCCTTCTAGGCATCGGTCGTGAAGTTTCAAAGAAGCATAGATGAGAGGTTCCCATGTGAAATGTTTGTAAAATTTAACCCAACTTATTCCATGTCTAGAAAAACTTTAACTCAATCATCAAACAAATTCCTTCTTGTTATTAGTCGTAAAGATGCAAGGAAGAAGAGATGAGAGATTCCCATGTGAAAAGTTTGTTAACCCTCACCTAACTCATTACATGTCCCGAACAACATTAACCTAACTAGTAGCTTTTTCTATTTTAGTATTGCTTACTTTAGTCCAAAACTAATATTAACTTTAGCCTAACAACAACAACAACTTCGCTGTGCATTCACATCCAGCTTGATTATGTATTCTCGCTTGTAGAACTATAAAGTCATATCATACAAAATCCGAATTTCACCTCAACAAGTCAATTGGCATTGCTTATGGACCGAACTTTCCTATTTGTGTGAACTTTCAATTTATAATTAGATTTTAAATAGCTCAACCACAAATCTATAAAGATCACTATTTTTTTTTTATACGTATGTATGTCTGTATACATGTATGCGTGCATGTACATATGCGAATCCTTTGAAAAAGAAAATTATAGCTAACCATTTGTTTCACTTTACAAGATGGCACTACTGAAGATCCTTTATTTTATATTCAGTAGAGATGGTAGTTCCCGTTTAAAATTATGGATCGCCATTAAAAATCACAATTAAAAATTATGTCACTACGTGACCAGATTTTTGCAACATTTTAGAGTACTAAATCTCTATGCATGTTATGCACATCATTATTCTAGTAAATAACATTTATGGTCTCTTGTGGCCATATAATGAGATGAAAAAGGCTTTCATATGCATTATGATATATTGAAAATAAAGAGAATTTGGGATTTGGGCTGTATTTTTTATATGAAAGAATGATTCACATATAATTTTTCATAAGATCAATCATTGGATCTGTGGAATAGCCGCTATGAGATTTTTGTAAGTAGATGAAAGAGCCTGAAGTGAGTGCTCAATCTCCTTAAAAAAAAAAAAAAATTGATGGTTCTTCGGCCATGATTTTTATTAGGCCCAGTCTTCTGGCCCGTGGTGAACCACAGTTGGACGTCTGCATGCCAGTGGGTTGGGCAATTGTACCAGGACGGCAGTAGACCTATTACATTGCCAAAACCTGGAAAGTGTCTATCTCTCTGAGTTCCCAGCCACCTCGTTGGATGTTGAGAAAAAAAGCGCAGATACAATGCTACTGGCGATACCGTTCTACCACATGCAACATGTGCATGCTTACACGCCACAAGTTCCATTGGCGTACTGGTCCCAACAGAGACGGTGATCAAATTATAAAAATTAATTTATTTTAAAAAAATATTATGAGAAAAAAATAATTTATATTTGATAAAATTATTTGATAAGCATTTTTATCAGTATTTAAGAAGTAGTTTATATTTGATAATTTTTTTTAAAAAAAATATTTTTTATTATCAAATTACGAAAAAAGATATACATAAATTTATTTTATAATTAATATTATTTAAATAAATAAATAATTTTAAATATTCATTATGATTAATTTTAATTTATTTTTTTATTTTTAATTTAATTAAAATAAAATAATAAAAAATATATTAAAATTTTAATCAATATAAATATAATTAAATTAAAAATAATATATATTTAATATTTTATATAATTTTATATAATAATATATATGTATTAAAATACATCAAAATATATCATTCACTAAATAATAAAAGAATTAGGTAGAAATAAATATGGATAGTTATGGTAAATAATAATTTTAAGTAAGAATATTTTTATCTTAAAAAAATTAATTTTTTGTTTCTACTTCTGTTTCTAAGGGGAAGCTTCAATTTTTTGCTTTCTTCCCATGGCAGAAAAATTGCTTCTGCTACCACTCAAAAATAAATTATTTTTTAAAATAAGATTGGTCAAACATCCTATTTTTTTAAAATAAATATTTTTTTAAAAAAATAAATATTTTTCTTTTCAAAAATTTGGCCAAACATGCCCTAACTCTCTCTCTCTCTCTCTCTCTCTCTCTCTCTCTCTCTTTCTCTCTCATGCTAATTAATCAGTTTTGCACGTCAAAAAGGATGAATAGAAGTATTTAGCAATCACAAAGTTTGATCAACCTTCGGTAGGTGTAACTGGTAGTATTTGATACCACACAATTCACTACAAGAAAAGAAAGCAAAAAAAAACTATTTGTAACAAATATTCTCAATGGATGATAAACCATGCATAAGAAAAAATGGTTTCTTTCCCATAAACATTTTTTTTATTACAAATATATATTATAATTTCTTTGATTGTATCCATTCGGACGTGGTTCATACTAATATGCATTGAAATTTATTTTACATGTTTTAATTGATCTGGACTATAATTAAAGACAAACCTCTGATAAAATGATAGGAATATATTTGATGATTTGATAAAGTTGAACTCTATACAACCATCATGGATAATGTCCATCTTTCAGTCATTGTGACTGATTGAGATACTAATGAATGAGATACATTATAAAAGAACACTTACGGACTTGGTTCTTTATTCATCCAAGAACTTGTTAGATTCTTTCAATTAGAATACTCGAGTTGGGGCTTAGAAAACCAAGCATTGCTCCACAACATCGAGGAGTACATCCAGGATTGGTTCTCTTATGATTGTAGATTGCAGATGGTTAATTGCAAAATGCAAATGGTTACATGTTGATTCTATTAAGCTTGAACAACAATGGCAGAAGGAATGCTTATTGCTACATCTAGATTAATATTTCTTATATTCGGTGGCATTAGAGCCATCTCTATGTTATTTTGTTCAGTCCATTGATCTTGTTATATATCATATTTATAATTATTCTTGGCATATTAAAGATTATTTATGAATAAAATGAAGAGAATAAGAATCTCCATTTCTTCTTCTGATAGTCGTTAGGATAGGCTATAGATCTGATTGGCCACCTTGGTCAGTTGTCTACTTATCTATAATCGGAGTCGTCATGATTTGGATCCATTCTTGGATTTCACAAAGAGTGATTTTTTACTTATTTATTTTGATTTATTTTGGCCTAAATTATTATTAAAATAAAATAAATAAATAAATAAATTTTGGAAAGGAAAGAAGATGGCAGATCGTGTGCCTTGCTACTCCCATGGTGGCTGGACTCCAATCGATCTCTAGCTACTGCAAGGATAGTGAAGGAAATCGACAAGCATTTTAAGCATGATTTTTATTTTTTTTTAGCAAAAAATATAAGATTAAATAATTTAATTTAATTATCATGCTTAAGATCAGATCTAAAATATCTATCCTAGGATTTATAACATGATATATTGCATGTATAAAAATCTAAAAAATAAAACACATGCATCGATTACATCGATGCCTCAAACTAAATTCAACTTTTAGATCGATCTTCTAAAGTTTATAATCTTATATCTGAGCATGGATACATGATATCCACTACTAAAATACTTAGATTTAAAGCTCTTTTGGTTGCTCACAATTGTACAAGATGTCCGGCATTTACAAATTGTCTACTCGATATTCTATGCTGATCTAATTTACCGGGACTACTAGATCGTGCGAAGATCACTAGAAGGTTGATCTGACTTTTTCTTCTTCTTCAAACCTCTTGGACTCTCCAAAGTCGAAGATGAATCAGATGTAAAAAGTAGAAGAAGAAAAGAGAAAATACTTCTCTCTAATTTTTTTTCTCTCACCCAAAAATCCTAGCACCTAGGGTTTTTTATCTCATCCAGGAGGAGGAAGAACCCCTTTAATCTCTCACGCCAATTGATGGCAGCCCACCCCTAATCCTCATGCCCCCTTAGGATGTTTGGCCCCTCTCCCTACTGATTTGTCATGGTGGAATATCACTAGGAGGTGGCACGCAAAAATCTAGGATTTTATAGATGTTAAACACCTATTTAGATGAGATAGGATAAGGCTAGGATTTCAGCTTAGATTCAAATTCTTTTGAACCTAAACTTTATCCAACAAATCCTTATCCTTATCCATCTAGAAAAGAGGTTGAACAAGAGGGTGGGCATGGAGAATAACTGGGAGAAAAATTTATTTTGTCGCATAGAATGAAGAGTCCTTCTCAATATAGTCGACCAAGGTGAATAAGGATAAGATAGTATTTTATTTCAAAACACTTTTGAAATTAATCTAAATGAATCAAGTCCTTATCCATCTAGAGCAACAAAGTGGACATCTGAAGGTGATTATCTCATGCACAAAATTGTTAGAAGATATGCAGGATTTCATGCTTGAATTTCAAAATTTTTTTGTAATATAATGCAGCGGAAGATGCATATTAAACTATTTAATCTATAGAAGCATGTAATCTAATTACTAAATCCTACATCTAGGATTTATAACATGTCATAATGCATTCTTAAATCAAAAAATAAAAGTTTTGGTATTGATTAAATCAGTATCCTAGATCTAGAATAATTCTAGATCTAAAATTTAGATTGTATCTAGGTGAGAGAAGAGATCAAATCTCTTATCTTCATACAAAGTGGACATCTGAAGGTGATTATCTCATGCACAAACTCCTTTTGTGCATTGAGAAGTGGGTGTTGAGAAAAAATATGGTGCAGGGTAGAAGTCCAACCTCATTGGACTTTAGGTTTCTGTCATCTGATTTTGTTGGGAGATTTTTATGTCAGTTGAATACATGAGAATATAGGCTGATTGAAGGTTTTCAAAAGGCTGAGATCAAGATCCTATTTCAAGCCGAACTTGAAGTCATCAAGAGATGGAAGCCAAAGTCATAATATAGGTTGATTAAAGGTCTTCAGAAGGCTAAGATTGAGGTCCTATTTCCGGCCGAACTTAAAGTTATCAAGAGATGGAAGCTGTTGGGGATAAATTTCGCTTCCATCGAAGTCCAGTCTGCTGCTTAGCTTGATGTGACTGGTAATCGCAAAAGAGCTTCGATCATGAATCCTTTTTTCGGGCCTCTCTAGCAGTCGAACTTCTTTCGGACCTCTTCAGCAGTCGAACTTCTTTTGGACCTTTCTAGTAGCCGAACTTCTTTCGAACTTCGCTTTCAGTCAGATCCCTCCATCGGATAAATTTTTCTTCAGGTCTTTCCTCCCGCATATCTATATGTAGATTCCTCCAATAGACCTACTTCCAGATCCTTCCAATGGATCCACGTTCGGACATCTCTAGCTGACTTTTTTTTAAAGATTCCTTCAATCGTAGGACTTCCAAATCCCTTTCGATTGAACTTTCGATAGTCATCCAGAAAGATTGGTAAGTCATGACAACGGACACCACTCTCGATTGGCAAGTTGCGACAATAGACACCATCCTCTGTAACAAACTTTGTATGGCCTGAGCGGTCCACTATCAGATGGTTATGGCTGTTGCTATCAGTTTGTTACAGGCTCCATCTATAAAGGAGACCCTCCAGATATGTTTTCTTTAGACTCTCTTCTTCTTTTCAAAACTCTACAACTTTCTCTACTGAGTACTTTATTTCAATTGGCTGAAAGAGCTGACTTGATCATCGAAGGATCTTGCCGGAGCCACCCCCCTGGGCTCTGGATGAGACTTATTCTTTAGGTCACCAATGGTGATCTCATCTTCTCCGACTCTAGTGCTTCTCCAATGACAATCAAATTTCACACCAACAGGATTGACGCTAGGTGGAGAGCCATCTTTGCCTTCTAAGATTCTCTTGTTCTTAAAGAAGTGCTCAATAGATATCTCTACTTCTTCTCCTCCAAAGTCCTTCTTCTCTGAAAAGATGCCTCCTAGGAAAGCTTCAATTCGACGATCAATAGCCTCCATGGCTAGATCCCATCCAGATCTGCTCACCCCTATTTCATCCTTGATAACTCAAGCTCCAACTATAGCAATGGTGGATGTGGAGCAGTTCAACCTACTGGTCTAGCAGGTTCATGGTCTCATAGAAGCAGTGCAGGCTATGCAGCAGCCTTCGGCATCAATTTGGCTCGAGTAGGTTTCTTCGAAGTTCCATGATCCGATCTGCGGATGGCCGACTTGAGTTGACTGACCGACGACCTCCGAAAAAGGGAAGCAAAGAGCCAAGAGCCCCTGCTCAGATCATGACTCAACCTCTAGGAGGACTTTGCCCCCATTCAGTCAAAAAACCTTGAAGATCCGCGATCGAGAGGATCTCCTGGATCAAAAATTATAAGAGATGAACCGACGGAATGAGAAACTCCATCATGCTCCTCCCTTGTACCGTAATGATATTTGTACTGACCCTCCTTTCTCTCACCATATCATGCAGGAATCTATTCCGCCGAACTTCAAGCTCCCTCAATTCGAAAGCTACGATGGGACTATTGATCTGATCGATCACTTGAAGGCCTTTTGGATGATGATGCTGCTCCATGGTGCACTAGATGCCATCCTCTATCGAGCCTTCCCATCTACTTTGAAGGAAGTAGTTAGAAATTAGTATTTGGCCCTTAAGCCAAATACCATCTTTTTTTTTGATCAAATGAGCCATCAGTTTGTGGTTCATTTTATCAGCAGCCGACGTTCTAGGTAAGGTTTGGAATCCCTCATCAACATCAAGCAGTAAGAGGGAGAATCCATCCAAGCTTATGTCAATCACTTTAATGCAGCTGCCCTAGAAGTCCAAAATCTAGACCAATCTGTCGCTATGGCCGTACTAAAAGATGACCTTCAGAAGAACAACCTACTATATTCTCCCTGTAGAAGAAGTATCCTAAGGATTTTGCTGATATGCTGGCTCAGGCTGAAGGCTATGTCCGAGCAGAAGAGTCCTTCAAGGCTAAGGACAATGAAGCCATTGGAGAATGATGAATGGACGAGCCGAGGAGGCCCATTGAGGAAGGAAAGCCAAGTGAAGCTCGATCATGCTCTTGAACTCCCCCTGAGCATAAGCGAGCCCAAACTTCTTTTTAGGCTTGGAAGCAGGGAAGCCCTAATAGAAGGGTGCGGTGGGGCTCCTCCCTCCAAAGGTTCCACAACTATGCCCCCCTCAACACTCCAAAAATCCAAGTACTGATGGAGATTAAGGAGTAGCTTCCAAGGCCAGAAAGGATGCGCTCCCATCCTGGCAGGCACAACCCAAATAAGTTCTGCCTCTATCATCATGACCATGGTCATGATACAGAAGAATGTATCCAGCTCTAAGATGAGATCGAGGAGCTCATCTGACGAGGCAAGCTCGATCGATTCCTACAGCATTGGCTTGAAGGGTGGAAAGATTGGCCAAGGGCATTACCGCAACCAAAATCGCCAAGAAGGAAGGAGCAGTGGGCATATTGGCCACCCCTCGGCATCATGAACACCATCTTTGGAGGACTTCGGTGAGGGGAGGCCAATGAATTAGTAGAGCTCGGAAAGAGGTGAAGAACTGAGGAGCCCATCGCTTTCACCAATAAGGATGCCCAAGGAGTTTAGTTTCCGCACAATGATACGATTGTAATCTTTTTAAACATTACTGACTATGATGTATGCCATGTTCTTGTTGATAATGGAAGTTCAGTAGATGTCTTGTTTTATGATGCTTTCTCCAAAATGTCTATATCCGATGGTCGGTTGGAACAAACTCTCTATTAGTGGGCTTTATCGATGATGCGGTACCAGTTGAGGGCATAATAACTTTGACTATGGCTGCAGGGCAATACCCAAAGCTGGCTAAAGGATAGATCAATTTTCTAGTCGTAAAAGCTCCATCTGTCTGCAATGTTATTCTCTATCGATCTGGTTTGAATGCATTCCAAGCTATAGTGTCAACTTATTATCTAAAGGTAAAGTTTCCGACAAGCAATGGGATCGGAGAGATCAGAGGAGACTAGACTTTGATGAGGCACTATTACTCCATTATCCTATAGAAGGACATCCAGCCCAACCTTTGTCCTATTGATGGGTTGGATGTCCGTGATGACCGTATAGAGGAGCGGGGCGAGCCTATGGAAGACCTCATTTTCATTCCATTGAATGATGAAAATGCGGATCACACTATGCAGATCGGCTCCAACTTGGGGGATGAGGTTTGGGAGCAATTAATCACCTTCCTCAAGAGGAATGTGGACGTTTTTGCCTGGGTTCCAACGAATATGCCAGGAATCAATGTCGAGATCATGGAACATCAATTGGTCGCTGATCCTAAGTATTGGTCAGTTAAAGAGAAGATGCGCAGCCATGCTCTGGAGTGGCAGAAAGCGATTGCAGAAAAAGTTGACAAGCTCCTCAAGGTCGGATTCATCTGAAAAGTTAACTATCTGAGTTGGGTCTCAAACATGATGCTCATCAAAAAGACGAACGATAAGTGAAGGATGTGTATAGACTTCAAAAAATTGAATAAAGCTTGCCTAAAAGACAGCTACCCCCTACCCAGAATTGATCAATCGATGGATGCAACCTCGAACCACGAGCTCCTCACCTTCAAGGATGCATTTTTTGGCTATAACGAAATTCGAATGGTGCCAGAGGATAAAGAGAAAATCTCTTTTATTACTGACCATGGTCTTTATTGTTATAGGGTTATGCCTTTTGGACTTAAGAATGCAGGAGCATCATACCAACGCCTGATCAATAAAATCTTCAAGGAGCAGATCGACCAAAATATGAAAGTGTATGTAGATGACATGCTCGTCAAGAGCCAAGCTTTAATAAATCACATCACCGACCTCGAAGAGATCTTTAGTGCACTTAAAAAGTATAAGATAAAGCTGAACTCGATTAAGTGCACCTTCAGTGTGACCTCAGAGAAGTTCTTGAAACTTATGGTATTGAGGCACGAGATTTAGGCAAATTCAAAGAAAATTCAGGCTATTCAGGAGATGACCACTCCAAAAATGATTAAAAAAGTTTAGTGCCTGACTGAAAAAAATGGTGTCCCTAAATCACTTCATCTGAGATCGGCCAAACGATGCATGCCCTTCTTTCAAGTTCTTAAGTAGCCAAAGAGCTTTTGCTGGATGGTGGAATGCTAACAGACATTCGAGGAGCTTAAAAACTACATCAGTTTACCCCCACTATTGATAAAGCCTAAGCCTAGAGAAGAATTATTCTTGTACCTATCAGTCTCCCCAGCAGTCCTAGCAGCGGTCCTTATCAAGGAGGAAGCAAAAGTACAGCGATCGGTCTACTACATAAGTTGAATCCTAAGGGATGCAGAGATCAGGTACTCTAAGTTAGAAAAATTAACTTACTTTTTTCTAATTGCTGCCAGGAGACTCCGATCATACTTTTAGGGGCACACCATAATTGTCCTCACAGATCAACCAATTAAAGCAGTTGTTCATCGAATGGATGCCTCCAAAAGAATAATAAAATACGCAATCGAGCTTATAGAATTTGACATCAACTATCGACCTCGACCATCGATCAAAGCTCAGATATTAGCAGATTTTATAGTAGAATGCACCATAGTAGATGAGGTCGAGCTTGAATAGGATGAAACCAGCATTCCATGGTTATAACTGAGCCCTCTCAAAGAGAATGCCGATCTTTCTAAAGGCTTTTGAGCCTTGTACGTGGATGGTGTTAGATACGTGTGCCCTAAAAGCCAGATTGGTTGATACTTGTAATACACTTCTAAGAGCAAAACTATAATTTTAACTATAAATAATAAAATAGATTATTTTCTATCATAATGTGTATTTGAAAGTATCTGTGATACATCCCTTGAGTTAATGGTAATGATAATTCATATTTTCAAGAGTTAAAAATTTAAGACATGAATTTTTATTATTAACTCATAAAATGCTTCCGACCGTAGGATCATCATGAGGATGGTGATTGATCCAAAAGGTTGGTATATGATCGCTTTTTTTGGATAGATGAGTCTTGAGTCTATGATGTAGAGACACTGGAGTGAGAGTACAGGTACTTATTAGAGAATAAGGATACTAAGCGTGACCACCTCGAGTAGTCAGGAGGAAGTCTACCTTCTCATCGATGACTAGCTTGAAGCTGCAGTAGTATGTCTGGTTCTTTGACTTATGGTGCATCGATAATTCACCTAGAGGGTGTTGTAGTTTGACTACACTATAACTCAATCTCCTATCCATTCAAAATCCTGAGGTGTATGTGTTAGATATGTGTGCCCTAGAAGCTAGAATTGACTGACACTTGTTATATACTTCTAAGGATAAAATTATAATTTTGACTATAAATAATAAAATAGGTTATTTTCTATCACAATGTGTATTTAGTGTCTATGATACATTCCTTGAGTTAATGGCAATGATAATTCTTATTTTCAAGAGTTAAAAATTTAAGACATGAATTTTCATTATTAACTCATAAAATGCTCCTGACCGTAGGATCATTATGAGGATGGTGATTGATCTAAAAGATTGATGTACAATCACTTCTTTATAGTAGATGAGTCTTGAGTCTATGGTGTAGAGACATCGGAGCGAGAGTAAAGGTACTTGTTAAAGAATGAGGACACTGAGCGTGACCACCTCGAGCAGTCATTAGGAAGTCTACCTTCTCGTCGATGACTGGCTCGAAGCTATAGTTTTGTATCTGATTCTTTAACCTGAGATGCATCGGTAGTTCACCTTGAGGGTGTTATAGTTTGACTACACCATCACTCGATCTCCTAGCCATTCGGAATCCTAAGATGTATGTTGGTTATAGCATGCTC
Source organism: Cocos nucifera (assembly GCA_006176705.1). NCBI lineage: Eukaryota > Viridiplantae > Streptophyta > Magnoliopsida > Arecales > Arecaceae > Cocos > Cocos nucifera. The sequence goes on along the minus strand of QRFJ01002334.1, from coordinate 239,411 downwards.
ATTGTAGGAATTAGATTGCACCAAGAGGGAATCTATCTACCTCGATAGATGAGGAGTAGCCCTATGATCATGAGATCAAGTCCATAAGCCCATGGCCATGGCAGAGTGAAATAATAGAAAGAGTTTCTATTAACATTTTCATATTGGACTTGAATCGAATGATTAATCATATGACGGATATTAGGGTTTGACGAGTTCACCTTAATCCTAATCCAATCAGGGCTCAAGGTAGAAGAACTTAACCACATAGGTAACTACACCGAGAGGTTCATTTTCAGTTTTGATGGGTTGTCACCATATGCTGCTAGGTGTCATTGGTGGATTTTGAGAGCAATTAGAATGATTTAGATGATTAATCGTACTGGTTGTCTGAATTAGAAAAGTTTTGATCCATCGGAAGGTATTTTGATGATGTCGATGATGAAGATCATGATATATCTCATTACCATATTTAACTGAACCTAACTAAATCCCAGAAATAAGAGTTTGGATCTGGATATCATCAATTGGATTAATCCAATTCAATTGATTTGAATTAGATTCAATTAGGTTAAAGAAAATCGTGCTAGCACACGATTGAGCCTAATGTTCTTCTTTAATTATCATTAAAAGTTATCTCGACTGAGCCAAATATGTTTGGACTCACTCAGATACCTTTACTTAGTTTGACTAGAGCTTGTCTAGATCAAAAAAGAATTATCTTAATTTATAAGATGAATTTGAGACAACACCTACCATTTTTCATCACCTACTAAATCTTGTTTCGGATATTTGGTCAAACGTTGATCTTTGATACTTAGATATCTGCCCATGTGTGAAGCCATCATAGGAGAGAACATTTGGACCAGTCCATGTACTAAAAGGTAGTTGGATAAGGGGTGCATGCCTAGGGAGGCGTGTGCCCATGGATAGTGATGCCTGGAGTCCCAAACAGGTGGGACTCCAGATTGCTTTAGGATTTCTACCTAGGTGGTGCCAAAGACTTATCTTTGATCAGTGTTGGCACTATCTAAGAATGATTCAAAGGGGCTCTCATCTGATTGGATCAGATGATGTCATCCCATTAATCAAATTTAGATCTGATTGCATAAAAGGTCATGATTGGCCGGGATGATGTGGCACTATATGGCACAGCAGGATCTACATAAACCCTATCTGCATCTAGGATTTAGATCTCTAGCCCATTGCCCATGCCATAAGACTTCTCCTCTTCCTCCTCCATGCCATCTTTAGGTCCTTTCTCTCCTACCCGCACCCAAGAATCTTTGGGCTTTAGTTTGGTGCAATCCAAGCAAGAGAAAGGTGATGAGAAAGGAAGAAGGCAGCACTGCTGTAAGAGACAACACCTGATTTTCAAAAGGAGTTTTGAAGATCTTTCAAATCAGATCCAGATTTGATATTTGGAGAAGTGATAAAGAAGGAGAATATCTTCAGATCCAATCCAAGTGGATATCGATAGAGGCCAGGCACTTATGTGGCTAGATCCAGAACCTCAGAAAAACATCAGGATCATCACAGGATAATCTGATTATCTGCTATAAGGTAAAATTAACTTAGATTTAATTTATTCTTTAATTTTATTTTAGTTTTTTTATTAGATCAATAATATCATATCTAAAAAGTCTCAGATCTGATCTAGATCCATGAGAAAAATTTTTGTAATATCTCTCTTGATCCAATCAGATCTGAACAAATCTGACCTAAAAAATGAGAATTTTCCTTCAACTGGTATCAAAGCCAGATTTTATTAGATTTGATTTTAATTTATTTTGATCTAATAATTAGGTAATTTTAGAGATCACATAAGATATGATTAGATCTAAAATTAAAAAAATTAAAAATTAAATAATTTAGATCTAAGTTATACAAGATGCATGACTAGTTGTAGAATAAAATTGTTCTATGTATAGTCTTGCATGATCATAATTTAATTTGATTAGTTAAAATTTTAAGATCTATTTATTTATTATTTTTTGATATTATAAATATTATAATAAGATCTAAAAAATAAAAAATAAAGTTATTTAATTTTTGTTCTTATGAGATATGATGAATGCATGTTTAGACTAGTTGTAGAATAGTTTTACATAATTATCTAAAATAGAATTTATTTGGATATGATCAATTTAAATTTAATTTTTTAGATAATTATAAGATAATTTAGATCTAAAAATATGCATGATATAATACATGAAATATATATACAAAACATGTTTATAGTTAGATCAATTTTTATATATGAGATATAAGATGTAGATCTAACTAGTTTTGTAGCTTTTATATTTCTAATTAAGGCATTTCCCTTGGCTACCTGATCATAAGAACAAAGTAGGATTTAAAATGCCCTCTCTTTTCATTCGATGGGGTGTTCTTATGATGTATAGGGATGCTGTGCGTTCGTCCTTAATCAAAAATCTAAAATTTATTTTTTACAAAATCCTAGATCCTGAAATCCTAAAATTTTATTAACATATTTTATTTATGAATCCTAAACTTAATTAAGAATTAAGATTATAAAATATCTTAATTCTAAAAATTCAAAATATTTAGATTTAAGATATATTCATAAAATTAGGTTCGGACTTGGGTAGCTCAATTAGGTCTAGCGGTTGATTAAATCAAATCAAAAGTTGGTTAGATGGGATCAAGAGTGCTTAAATTAACCAGCCTAATAGGATTAAGTCTGGGTTAAGATCGAATCACATAAGTGATCGATCAAGCTAAGACCTAATTGTTAGATATATGTGCCCTAGAAGCCAGAATTGATTGACACTTGTAATACACTTGTAGGGGCAAAATTATAATTTTGACTAAAATCAATAAAATAGGTTATTTTCTGTCACATATGTGTATTCAGTGTCTGTGATACATCCTTTGAGTTAATGATAATAATAATTAATATTTTCAAGAGTTGAAAATTTAAGACATGAATAATCATTATTGACTCATAAAATGCTTCCGACCATAGGATCATCATGAGGATGGTGATTGATTCAGCAGATTGGTGTACAATCGCTTCTCTTTAGTAGATGAGTCTTGAGTCTATGGTGTGGAGACACCAGAGCGAGAGTATAGATACTCGTTAAAGAACGAGGGCACTGAGCGTGACCATCTCGAGTAGTCATTAGGAAGTCTACCTTCTCGTCAATGACTGACTCGATGCTGCAGTGGTGTGTCTGATTCTTTGATCTGAGGTGCATCGGTAGTTCACCTTGAGGGTATTATAGTTTGACTACACCGCAATTCGGTCTCCTAGCCATACGGAATCCTGAGGTGTATGTTGGCTATAACATGTTCATTGTAGGAACTGAATTGCATCAAGATGGAATCTATCTACCTCGGTGGTAGAGGAGCAACCCTATGATGATCATGAGAATCAAGTCGAGAAGCCCATGGCCATGGCACAGTGAAATAATAGAAAGAGTTTCTATTTCGATTTTCACATCGGACTTGAATCGAATGATTACATCATATGATAGAGACTAGGGATTGACGAGTTCACCTAAATCCTAATCTGATCGAGGCTCAAGATAGAAGAACTTAATCACACAGGTAGCTGCACCAAGAGGTTCACATTTAGCTTTGATGGATTGCCACCATATACTGCTAGGTGTCACTGATGGATTTTGGGAGAAATTAGAATGATTTAGATGATCGATCATTCTAGCTGTTCGAATCAGAAAAGTTTTGATCCATCGAAAGGAGTTTCGATGATGTTGATGATAGAGATCGTGACATATCCCATTACCATATAGAACTGAACCTAACTAGGTCACACAAATAAGAGTTTGAATCTAGTGATCATCAATTGAACTGATCCAATTCAATTGATCTGAATGAGATTCAATTAGGTTCAAGGAAATCATGCTAGCACTCGATTGAACCTAACGTTCTTCTTCTACTATCATAAATAGTTATCCTTACTGAGCCAAAGGAGTTTGTGCTCATTCAGAGGCCTTCACTTGGTCTGACTGGAGCCTGTCCAAGTCAGAAAAGGGTTGTCAATTTTGTAAGACAATACCTGCCATTTTTGGTCACCTGCCATTTTTCGTCCTTTGACTTTGGTCAAAAGTTGACCTTTGATTGGTCAAATGTTGACCATTGACACTTTGACTTCTATCCATGTGTCACGCACCTATTGGAGAGCTGGTGGAGGCTTGTCCCCCTACCAGAACTCCAAGTCCAGGGATACACAGACTCGAATTTCATGTCCAATGTAGATGATCGAAAGTCAACATCTGGGAGTCTATTTGTATGGAATGGTGGTGTTATCAGCTGGAAGAGTTCCAAGCAAACCATGATAGCAGATTCCACCATGAAAGCAGAATATATCGCTGCATCAGAGGCTTTGAAGGAAGCATTCTGGTACAAGAAGTTTGCTGCAGAAATTGAAGTAATACCATTAGATGCCATTCCTCTATACTGCGACAATAATGGCGCCATAGACCTTGCTAAGGAGCCAAGGTCTCATCAGAAATTCAAGCACATTGAGCGATGATACCATCTCATCTGCAATTACTTCGAGAAGGGTTACGTCGAGGTCAAGAGAGTTGACTCCACATACAATGTGGCAAATCCACTTACAAGGTCGTTGGGCTAGCAGAAGATTGAAGCCCACCTTGAGAAGATGGGATGTAGACTTGTAGCCAGCTTTAGGATAAGTGGGAGATTGTTAGATATATGTGCCCTAGAAGCCAGAATTGACTGACACTTGTAATACACTTCTAGGAGCAAAATTATAATTTTAACTATAATCAATAAAATGGGTTATTTTCTATTACATATGTGTATTCAGTGTCTGTGATACATCTTTTGAGTTAATGGTAATGATAATTCAAATTTTCAAGAGTTAAAAATTTAAGACATGAATAATCATTATTGACTCATAAAATGCTTCCGACCATAGGATCATCACGAGGATGGTAATTGATTCAGAAGGTTGGTGTATAATCGCTTCTCTTTAGTAGATGAGTCTTGAGTCTACGGTGTGGAGACATCGGAGAGAGAGTATAGGTACTCATTAAAGAATGAGGGCACTGAGCGTGACCACCTCGAGTAGTCATTAGGAAGTCTACCTTCTCGTCAATGACTGACTTGATGCTGCAGTGGTGTGTTTGGTTCTTTGACCTGAGGTGCATCGACAGTTCACCTTGAGGGTGTTATAGTTTGACTATAGCACAACTCAATCTTCTAGCCATACGGAATCCTGAGGTGTATGTTGGCTATGATATGTTCATTGTAGGTACTAGATTGCATCAAGATGGAATCTATCTACCTCGGTGGTAGAGGAGCAACCCTATGATGATCATGAGAATCAAGTCCAGAAGCCCATTGCCATGGCACAGTGAAATAATAGAAAGAGTTTCTATTTAGATTTTCACATCGAACTTAAATTGAATGATTACATCATATGACAGAGACTAGGGTTTGACAAGTTCACCTAAACCCTAATATGATTGAGGCTCAAGATAGAAGAACTTAATCACACAGGTAGCTGCACCAAGAGGTTCGCATTCGCTTTGATGGGTTGCCACCATATACTGCTAGGTGTCACTGGTGGATTTTGGAAGCAATTAGAATGATTTAGATGATCGATCATTCTAGCTATTTGAATCAGAAGAGTTCTGATCCATCGAAAGGAGTTTCGATGATGTCGATGATAGAGATCATGACATATCCCATTACCATATAGAACTGAACCTAACTAGGTCACACAAATAAGAGTTTGAATCTAGTGATCATCAATTGAACTGATCCAATTTAATTGATCTGAATGAGATTCAATTAGGTTCAAGAAAATCGTGCTAGCACTCGATTGAACCTAACGTTCTTCTTCTACTATCATAAATAGTTGTCCTTACTGAGCCAAAGGAGTTTGTGCTCATTCAAAGGCCTTCACTTCATCTGACTGGAGTCTGTCCAAGTCAGAAAAGGGTTGTCAATTTTGTAAGACAATACCTACCATTTTTGGTCACCTGCCATTTCTCATCCTTTGACTTTGGTCAAAAGTTGACCTTTGATTGGTCAAATGTTGACCATTGATACTTTAACTTCTATCCATGTATCACGCACCTATTGGAGAGCTGGTGGAGGCTTGTCCCCCTACTAGAACCTGGCAAGAAGGTGGGTGCATGCCACCCTTGGCGTGTGCCCAAGCTAGAGGCGCCCAGGAGTCCCTGTTGGATAGGGACTCCATCTCCTTTTTGGATTCTGATTAGACTTCTCCTAAGAACCAAGTTTGATTGGTCTTATGCGCCATCTAAGGAGGAATCCAAGGGACTCTATTCTCACCAATCAGATTTAGATCTGATTTCAGAAAGGGTTGTGATTGGTTGAAAAGAAGAGGAGTTGGATCACGCATAGTCTATAAATAAGACCCTACACCCAACTCAAGGAGTATCTGAAATCAATTGAAAATCTCATACCCCAAGGCTACCTCTCCTCTCTTCCTCCATGCCAAGTCCATCTTCTCCCTCTCCATCCATGCCCAGAGAAGTTTGGGATCCAAGTTGGTGCGATCCAGGCAAGAGAAAGGCGACTGAAAGCTAGAAGGCTGCACTGCTGCAAAGGACAACTGCTGATCTTCGAAAGGTATTTTGAAGATCCTCCAAATCAGATCCAGATCTAATTTTTGGGGACATGATAGAGAAGAAGAAGATTTTTAGATCCAGCTTGAGTAGATACTGGTAGAGGCCAGGCACTTGTGTGGCTAGATCTAGAATCTTCTGCTGCTTATAGGATCATCAACGGGTAATAGGATTATCCTACGTTAAGGTAAATTAAATTAAATTTAATTTATTTAAATTTTATTTTAATTATTAAAATAATAAAGATTAGATCTGAAATATCTTAGATCTGATCTAGATCAAAGAGAAAAAATTTTGAAATATATCTCTTGATCCGATCAGATCTGAATGAACCTGGTCCAGGAAATCAGAATTTTTCTTCACTAATTAGGCTCAATGGTTAGAGTCTGGATTGTAGGCTAACCTGATTAGTTCTGGCTCAATAATTTGGTGTCTAAGGTAAGTCTGACAGATATGATCGACTAATTTTTAATTGGGAGCTACTCGATTCGAATGCGTTCTTGTCGAGTTAATGGCATATCCCTTTCACTGGTCTCACTTACCAGACCATATTTGTCGATCTAGTCTAATCTAAGGTGGTTAACAATCTGAGCTAATCCATGCCACTAGATTAGTCATAATTGTTATGGCTATTATAAGTCGAGTTTAAAGAGACCTAAATCAAATCTTCCTAAGAAAAGATTAAGTCTAAGATCTTCTACCACTGTAGATATGCGGGTCTTTTCCGAGGTTGATTATTCTCGGTTGGTCATAGTGGTTCAGTTGCATCGAAAAGATGCAATAATATCTATCAGGCATTGGATGCTATAGACTGGAGGATAAATTGAGCTCAATATTCTGAATATGGTGAGAGATCCAATTAGGAATCCAATCTATGCAAATGGTGGATCTAACTTAACTAAGGAGTGGATCAATATTCTGGGCACGGTGAGATTCATAAATTAGAGACCAAGTTTGGGTGCACCATGATTAGAGACTCATTGGACAAGAGTTGTCCACTCATTGACTAACCCATCAGCAATGACTGTTAGGTGAGGTGATGAGTCAGTTGGTGGAACTGCATCACCCATTAGAAATCTATAATCATGGAGATTTTCACATCTCTACAGAGGGAGTGTAGGGATACAAAAAAATAGTGGAAGCTAATTTATTTAAAAATTAAATTCCTAAATATATTAGTCTAGTCCTAATTATAATATCTAACTAAAAATTTTGACTCTCTACAGGAAAATGTTTGCATCCAACCCACTAGCACATATCCTGGACACCCATAGACTGACCGAACCTAATTACAAGGAATGGCTTCGAAACTTCAAAATCATTTTGGATTTTGAGAAGTTAACTCATGTATTAGACCAGAATTCCTCCACCTTATCAGCTCATTCATCCACTGAATATAGAGCATCTCTTGACAAGTGGACAGACGAAGATAATAAGATCAGATACTATATGTTGGGCTCGATATCTGATGAGCTTCAGTATCAACATGAAGATATCAAGACTACCCACCAAATATTGGCTCACCTATAAGAGATGTTTGGTGAACAGAGTCATGCAGCAAAATATCAGATCACTAAATGACTATTTAAGGCTAAAATGCATGATGGATAGTTAGTCCAAGATCATTGTCTGATGATGATCAAGGACTTGAAAGAGCTTAAGAAGCTCGGAGTAAAGTTGGACCTGGATCTGTAGAATGATATAATTCTACAATCCTTGATTGATGCATATGGATAGTTCATCAAGAACTACCATATGCATAAACTTCAAAATACTCTAGCCGAGCTTATGAACATGCTGGTTACTGCTAAGCTTTCAATGAAAGGTTCTAAAGGCTCAGTATTTGCTATGGAATGGACTTCTTTTAAGAAAAAGTCTTTTGGAAAGAAGAAGTTTGTGAAAAAATAAAAGGTGGAAGGAGGAAAGAAAAAGAAGGCAGAGCTGAAAAAGAATCGCTGATAAAGAAAAATATTTTTATTGAAACACTGACGGCCACTGGAAGTGGAATTGCCCTTCTTACCTGGCCACCCTGAAGAATAAGAAGGAGGCTGGTCCTTCTAGAGGTATGCTCGTTATTGATCTAACCTTACGATTTCTTCTGCATCCAGTTGGATGCTTGACTCTGGTTCTAGTGCTCATTTGTGCACTTTCATGTAGGGTCTTGAGGATAGTAGGAGGTTGAGGGATGGTGAGATGATCCTATGCATTGAAAATGGAGCAAGGATTGCTACAATGGCCATAGGAACCTACCCTCTTCGACTACCATCTGATTTAGATTTAGTACTAAAGGATTGTTATTATGTGCCTGCAGCAAGTAGGAATTCTGTTTCATGCTTAACACTAGAAGGCTATGTAATTAGTTTTCTTAAGGACCATTGTAACATTCTTTATGAAAGCAATAAAATTCCAAGTGATTTTCTTATTAACGATCTTTATCAGTTACATACTGATGTATCTATTTTTAATATCAAGCAAAATATGAATGCCATAAAATCAAAATGACCTAAAGATAGTCCAAACAATAGGTATCTATGGTACGTTAGACTAGATCATATAGTAGAAGATAGGATTAACAAATTGGAGAAAATTGGGCTTTTGAGTCCATTGACTTTCGAATCATATCTAATTTGTGAATCATGTCTTCATGACAAAATGACTAAACTCTCTTTTTATGGGACATGGGAAAAGGGCCACGGATTTTCTTGCCCTAGTACATACTGATGTGTGCAGTCCATTTGATGTACCGATTAGAGGTAATTTTATCTACTTCATAACCTTCACCGATGATTTATCTCGATATGGGTATGTGTATCTTATGAGACATAAGTCAGAAGCTTTTGAAAAGTTTAAAGAATTCAGACATGAAGTAGAAAAGCAAACTAAAAAATCCATTAAAGTTCTTTGATCAGATCGAGGAGGTGAATATCTTAGTCGAAAATTTTTAGACTATCTCAAGTAGAATGGTATAGTCTCTCAATGGACTCCACCTAGAATACCTCAACTCAATGGGATTTCAGAACGAAGAAACCAAAACCTATTAGATATGGTTCAATCCATGATGAGCTTCAAAGACCTTCCTAATTTTCTTTAGGGATACAGTTTGTTAACTACTATATATTTGCTGAATAGAGTTTCTTTTAAAACCATTCCTACCATACCATATGAGATATGGCATGGTAAGAAACCAAGTTGAGTCATCTCAGAATTTAGGATTGTTCAGCTCATGTCAAAAGACAACAAGTGAACAAGTTAGACTATAGATCCTTTAGAGCTTGATTTATAGGATATCCTAAAGAGTCATTAGGATATTATTTCTACATTCCAGAAGATCACAATGTGATTGTGAGTCGACATACCATCTTTTTTGAAAAATAGTTTATTCAAGATGGCGGCATTGGAAAGCAGATCAAGCTAGAGAAAAAAGTCTCCCAAGAGCAAAGAGCTAAGAACCATTTGGAACCAAATCAGGTTGAGCCAATACAATCACTACCTCCTCCATCTCGAAGATTGGAAAGAGTTTTCCATCCTCCTGAGAGGTACTTAGGTACTATTTCAGAGGAAGTAGAGGAAATATTTCTCGTAGGTAATGGAGCCCATGGTGATGATCCCAAAACCTATAACGAGGTGATATCATATATCGACTATAAGAAATGGTTAGAGGTAATGAAGTCAAAAATTGATTCGATGCACTCAAATCAGTCTGGACCTTGGTAGAACCACCAGAAGGTATAGTACCTATTGGGTGTAAATGGATCTATAAGAAAAAAATTGGTGCAGATGAAAATGTAGAGACATTCAAAGCAAGACTAGTGGCAAAAGGTTATAGTCTGTGCGAAGGCATTGACTATCAGGATATCTTTTCGTCAGTAGCCATGCTTAAATCCATTAGCACATTACCTACTATTGTAGCCTATTTCGATTATGAAATATGGCAAATGAACATGAAAACAATATTCTTAAATGAATATCTTAAGGAAGATATCTATATGGAACAGCCATTGAATTTCACATCCAGTGATACTGATCACAAAGTATGCAAGCTGCAAAGGTCCATATATGGACTTAAGCAAGCATCTTTGAGCTGAAATACTCATTTTAATGATGTGATCAAATTATTTTATTTCATCAAGAATGAGGAAGAATCATATATTTTTAGAAAGGTCAGTGGGAGCGCTATTGTCATCCTCGTACTGTACGTGGATGATATCCTCCTTATTGAGAATGATATTTCTATATTGATCATGGTTAAAATATGGTTATCTAAAGAATTCTCCATGATAGATCTAGAAGAAGCATCCTTCATTCTTGGAATCAAAGTCTATAGAGATTGACCAAATAGGATGCTAGGTCTTTCACAGAAGAAGTACATAGAGGAGGTGCTAAAGAGGTTTAGCATGGAAAACTCTAAGAGGGGTTTGGTATCCTTCAGACATGGCATTCATCTCTCTAAGAAGATGTGCCCTAGCACACTTGAGGAGATAGAATGCATGAACAAGATCCCTTGTGCTTCTATAATAGGGAGCCTCATGTATGCCATGTTATGTATGCGACCTGATATAGCCCATGCTGTGAGTGTCACGAGCAGATATCAGTCGAATCTTGATGAAGAATGCTGGACTTCTATGAAATGTATCCTTAAGTACTTAAGAAGAACTAAGGATATGTTCTTGATTTTTGGTAATGGAGAACTCCAAGTCCAGGGGTATACAGACTCGGATTTTATGTTTGATATAGATGATCGAAAGTCAATATATGAAAATCTATTTGTGTGTAATGGTGGTGCTGTCAGTTGAAAGAGTTCCAAACAGACAGTAATAGTAGATTCCACCATGGAAGCAGAATACATGGCTGCATCAGAAACTATGAAGGAGGCATTCTAGTACAAGAAGTTCACCGCAGAGATCGGAGTGAAGTCATTAGAAGCCATTTCTCTATACTGCAATAATAATGACACCATAGCCCTTGCTAAAGAGCCGAGGTCTCACCAAAAATCCAACACATCGAGCGGTGATACCACCCCATCCGCGATTACCTCGAGAAGGGATATGTTGAGGTCAAGAGAGTCGACTCCGCAGATAATGCAGTGGATCCACTTATAAAGTCGTTGGGCCAGCAGAAGATCAAAGCCCATCTTGGGAAGATGGAACTTAGATTTGTAGCCAATTGACTTTGGATCAAGTAAAAGTTTGTTAGATATGTGTGCCCCAGAAGCCAGAATTGGCTGACACTTGTTATACACTTCTAAGAGCAAAATTATAATTTTAACTATAAATAATGAAATGGATTATTTTCTATCACAATATGTGTTTAGTGTTTGTGATACATCCCTTGAGTTAATGGTAATGATAATTCTTATTTTCAAGAGTTAAAAATTTAAGACATGAATTTTTATTATTAACTCATAAAATGCTCCTGACCGTAGGATCATCATGAGGATGGTGATTGATCCAGAAGGTTGGTGTACAATCGCTTTTTTTATAGTAGCTGAGTCTTGAGTCTACGATGTAGAGATAATAGAGCGAAAGTACAGGTACTTACAGAGAATGAGGGCACTGAGTGTGACCACCTTGAGCAGTCATTAGGAAGTCTATCTTCTCATCGATGATTGACTTGAAGCTACAGTTGTGTGTCTAGTTCTTTGATCTGAGGTGCATCGGCAGTTAACCTTGAGGGTGTTATAGTTTGACTACACCATATCTTGATCTCCTAGCCATTTGGAATCCTGAGGTGTATGTTGGCTATTGCATGTTCATTGTAGAAATTGAATTACACCAAGAGGAAATCTATCTACCTCAATAGATAAGGAGTAGCCCTATGATGATCATGAGAATCAAGTCCATAAGCCCATGGCCATGGCAGAGTGAAATAATAGAAAGAGTTTTTATTAAGATTTTCACATTGGACATGAATTGAATGATTAATCATATGACGGATATTAGGGTTTGATGAGTTCACCTTAACCCTAATCTGATTAGGGCTCAAGATAGAAAAACTTAACCACACAGGTAACTACACTGAGAGATTCATTTTCAGTTCTAATGGATTGCCACCATATGTTGCTCGGTGTCACTGGTGGATTTTGAGAGCAATTAGAATGATTTAGATGATCAATCATACTAGTTGTCTAAATCAGAAAAATTCTGATCCATCGGAAGGTGTTTCGATAATGTCGATGATGAAGATCATGACATATCTCATTACCATACTTAACTGAACCAAACTGGGTCACACAAAGAAGGGTTTAGATCTGAATATCATCAATTAGACTAATTTAGTTCAATTGATTTGAATTAGATTCAATCAGGTTCAAGAAAATCATGCTAGCACACTGCAAGAGATGACACCCCAAGAATCTTTGGGCTTTAGCTTGGTGCGATCCAAGCAAGAGAAAGGCGACGAGAAAGGAAAAAGACAGCACTGCTACAAAAGATGACATTCAATCTTCAAAAAAAATTTTGAAGATCTTCCAAATCAGATTCAGATCTGATATTTGGAAAAGTGATAAAGAAGGAGAAGATCTCCATATCCTACCTAAGTGGATACAAGTAGAGGCTAGGCACTTGCATGGCTAGATCTAGAACCTCAAAAAAATATCAGGATTATCATAGGATAATCTGATTACCCGCTACAAGTTAAAATTAACTTAGATTTAATTTATCTTTTATTTTTATTTTATTTTCTTTTATTAGATTAATAATATTGAATCAAAAAGGTCTCAGATCTGATCTAGATCCAAAAAAAAAAATTTTGTAATATTTCTCTTGATCCAATTAGATCTGAACAAATCTGACTCGAGAAATAGAATTTTTCCTTCAGTATGTTGGCTATGGCATGTTCATTATAGGAATTGGATTACACCAATAGGAGATCTATCTACCTTGGTGGATGAGGAGCAGTCCTGTGATGATCATGAGAATCAAGTCCATAAGTCCATGGCTGTGGTAGAGTAAAATAATCGAAAGAGTTTTTATTAGGGTTTTCACATTGGACTTGAATCGAATGATTAATTCATATGATGAAAATTAGGGTTTGACGAGATCACCTTAACCCTAATCTAGTTGGGGCTCAAGATAGAGAAACTTAATCACACAGGTAACTACACTGAGAGGTTCGCTTTTAGTTTTGATGGGTTGCCACCATATGTTGCTAGGTATCACTGGTGGATTTTGGGAGCAATTAGAATGATTTGGATGATCGATCATACTAGTTGTCTGAATCAGAAAAGTTCTGATCCATCAGAAGGTGTTTCGATGATGTCGATGATAGAGATCGTGATATATCCCATTACTATATGAAATTGAACCAAATCGGATCATACAAATAAGGGTTTGGATCTAGATATCATCAATTGGATTAACCTAGTTCAATTGATTTGAGTAAGATTCAATTAGGTTCAAGAAAATTATGCTAGCACATGATTGAGCCTAATATTCTCTTTTAACAATCATTAAAGCTTGTCTCGACTGAGCCAAATGTGTTTGAGCTCACTCAAAAATCTTTACTTAGTTTGACTGGAGCTTGTCCAAGTTAGAAAAGGATTGTCTTAATTTATGAGATAAATTTGAGATAACACCTACCATTTTTCATCACCTGCTAAATCTTATCTTCGGACATTGGTCAAATATTGACTCTTGACACTTAGACATCTACCCATGTGTCATGTACCCATAGGAGAGTACCTGGGGACTTATCCCCTACTAAAAAGCAGATAGGAAGGGAGCATATGCTTAGGAAGGTGTGCACTCAATGAGGATAAAAGATGGAGTCCCATACAGATGGGACTCTAGTTGCTTCAGGGGATTAAATTGTATGGCACCAAGAAGACTTGTTTGACCCAATCTTGGCACCACCTAAGAAGAGCTTTAAGGGTCTGTAATTTGATTGGATCAAATGATGTCATCCCAGCAATCAAATTTAGATTTGATTGCACAAAGGGTCGTGATTGGCCAAGATGATGTGGCACTGCATGGCGTAACAGGGTCTGTATAAATCCTATCTACACCTAGAATTTAATTCTTCTGCCTTTAGCCCATGCCACATAGCCCCTCTCCCTCCTTCTTCATGCCACCCTCTAGTCCTCTCTCTCCTCTCCATGCCTAAGGGCTTTTGGGCATGAACAAGGTGCAATCCAAGCAAGTGAAAGGTGCCAAGAAAGAAAGAAGGCAACACTGCTATAAGAGACAATAATTGTTCTTCAAAAGCTATTTTGAAAACTTTCAAGATCAGATCTAGATCTAATTTTTGGAAGATTAATTAAAAAAAAGAAGATCTTAAGATTCTAACTGAGTAGATACTGATAGAGATCAGGCACTTATGTGGCTACATGCAGAACCTCAGACAAACATCGGGATCATCATAAGATAATTGATTATCCAAAATAAAGATATAATTAAATTAAATTAAAATTTAATTTTTATTATCAGATCAATAAGATTAGATCTGAGGAGTCTTAGATCTGATTAAGATCTTAAAGAAAAAAATTTTGAAATATCCCTCCTGATCCAATCAGATCTAAACGAACCTGATCCAAAAAATAACTTTTTTCCTTCAACTGGTATCAGAGCCAGGTTTCATAATTCATTAGATCTAATTTTAATTTATTTTTGATCTAATAATTAGATAATTTTAGATGTCACATTAGATATAATTAGATCTAAAATTAGATAATTAAAATTAAATAATCTAGATCTAAGATGTATGAGATGCATGACTAGACTAGGAATAGAATTTTCTATGTGTAGTCTAGCATGATCATAATTTTAATTTGATTAATTATAATTTTTAAATTTATTTACTATTTTTTGATATTATAAATATTATAATTAGATCTAAAAATTAAAAAATAAATTTATTTAATTTGTTCATATGAGATATGATAGATGCATGTTTAGACTAGTTGTAGAATAGTTCTATAAAATTATCTTGAATAAATTTTAATTTAATATGATCAAATTTAAATCTTATTTTTAGATGTTTATGAGATAATTTAGATTTGAAAACATGCATGATATGATACATGAGATGTATGCAAAACATATTTTTAGTTAGATTAATTTTTATATATGTGATATATGATATAGATCTAACTAGTTTTGTAGATTTATCATGTTTCTAATTAAGACATTTCCCTTAACCGTTTGATCATAAGAATAAAGTAAGATTTAAAGGCTCTCTCCTCGCATTCGATGGGATGTTCTTATGGTGTGTATGGGTGTTGCATGTTCGACCTTAATCAGAAAGCAAAACTTATTTTCTACAAAATTCTAGATCCTAAAATCCTAGAATTTTATACATATATTTTATTTTTGAACCCTAAACTTAATTGAGAATTAAGATTATAAAATATATTAGATCTAAAATTGAGAATTTTCAGATCTAAGACATATTCATAAAATTGGGTTTGGGCTTGGGTAGCTCAATTTGGTCTAGCGGTTGATCAAACCGAATCAAGAGTTGGTTAGGTGGGATCAAGAGTACTTAAATTGACTAGCCTAATAGGATTAAGTCTGGGTTAAGATCGAGTCACATGAGTGATCGATCAAGTTAAGACCTAATTAGGCTCAGTGGTTAGAGTCTGGATTGTAGGCTAATCTAATTGGTTCTGGCTCAATAATTTGGTATCTAAGGTAAATTTCATAGATACGATCAACTGGTTTTTAATTGGGAGCTACTCAACTTGAATGCATTCTTATCGAGTTAATGACATATCCCTTCCACCGATCTCACTTACCTGACCATATTTGTCGGTCCAGTCTTGATTTAAGGTGGCTAACAATAGAGCTAACCCATGCCACTAGGTTAGTCATAATAGTTATGGCTATGTCAAATCATGTTTAAAGAGATCTAAATCAAATCTTTTTAAGAAAAGATTAAGTCTAAGGTCTTTACCATTATAGATGTGCGGGCCCTTTTCGGGGTTGATTGTTCTCGGCTGGTCACAGTGGTTCAGTTGCACTAAGAAGACACAACCATATCTATTAGGCATTGGATGCTATGAGCTGGAGGATGGATTGGGCTCAATATTTTGGATACAGTGAGAGAGCCAATTAGGAATCCAATCTGTGCTAATGGTGGATCTGACTTAACTAAGGAGTGGATCAATATTTCGAGCATGGTGAGATTCATGAATTAGAGATCAAGTCTGGATGCACCATGATTAGAGAATCATTGGATAAAAGTTGTTCACTCATTGGTTAACCCATCATTAATAACTATTAGGTGAGCTATGAGTCAGTTGGTGGGATTGCACCATCCATTAGAAATCAGAAATCACGAAGATTTTTGCATCTCTACAAAGAAAGTGTAGGAATCCGAGAAAATAGTGGGAGCTAATTTATTTAAAAATCAAACTCCTAAATAAATTGATCAAGTCTTAATTATAAAATCTAATTAGAAACTTTGACTCTCTACAAGAAGAAAAAAAATGTCTGCATCCAACCCACTAGCCCGTATCCTGGACACCCATAGGCTGATCGGATCCAATTACAAGGATTGGCTCCAGAACTTCAAAATTATTTTGGATTTTGAGAAGTTGACTCATGTATTAGACCAGGATCCTCCCACCTTACCAGCTCGTCCATCCATTGAATAGAGAGCATCCCTTGATAAATGGATGGATGAAGATAAGAAGGCCAGATACTACATGTTGGGCTTGATGTCTAATGAGCTTCGGTGCCAACATGAAGATATCAAAATTGCTCACTAAATGTTGGCTCACCTGCAAGAGTTGTTTGGTGAATAGAGTCATGCAGCCAAATATCAGATCACTAAATGACTATTTAAGGTTAAAATGCATGATGGGTAGCTAGTCCAAGATCATTATCTGATGATGATCAAAGAATTGAAAGAGCTTGAGAAGCTTGGAGTGAAGTTAGATCAAGATCTATAGAATGATATAATTCTGCAATCCTTAACTGATGCATATGAGCAGTTCACCATGAACTACCATATGCATAAACTTCAGAATACTCTGGCCGAGCTTATGAATATGTTGGTTACTATTGAGCTTTCTATGAAAGGTTCTAAAGGCTCAGTACTTGCTATGAAATGGACTTCTTCCAAGAGAAAGTTTTTTGAAAAGAAGAAGAAGTCTGTGAAAAGATAGAAGGTGGAAGGTGGAAAGAAAAAGAAGGCAGAGCTGAAGAAGAAAGCCGTTGATAAAGAAAAATATTTTCATTGTAATACTAACAGCCACTAAAAGCGGAACTGCCCTACATACCTGACCACCCTGAAGAATAAGAAGGAGATAGGTCCTTCTGGAGGTATGCTTGTTATTGAATCTAACCTTATGATTTCTTCTGCATCCAGTTGGGTGCTTGACTCTGGTTCTAGTGCTCATTTGTTCACTTGTATATAGGGTCTTGAGGATAGTAGGAGGCTGAGGGATGGTAAGATGATTCTATGCATCAAACATGGAGCAAGAATTGCTACTGTGGCCGTAGGAACCTATCCACTTCGGCTACCGTCAGGCTTAGATTTAGTACTTAGGGATTGTTATTATGTGCCGACTATAAATAGAAATTTAATTTCTATTTCATGTTTAGCACAAGAAGGCTATGTAATTAGTTTTCGTATGGACCATTATAATATTCTTTATGAAAGAAATAAAATTGCAAGTGGTTTTCTTATTAATGGTCTCTATCAGTTGCATATTGATATGTCTATCTTTAATATTGAGCAAAATGTGAATGCCATAAGATCAAAATGATCCAGGGATAGTCCAAATGATAGGTATCTATGGCACCTAAGGCTAGGTCATATAGCAGGAGATAGGATTAACAAATTGGAGAAAATCAGGCTATTGAGTCCATTGACTTCCGAGTCATATCCAATTTATGAATCATATCTTCATGGCAAAATGACTAAGATCCCTTTTGTAGGATATGGGGAAAGGGCCACGAAACTACTTGCCCTAGTACATATTAATGTGTGCAGCCTATTTGATATGCCGGCTAGAGGCAACTTTGACTACTTCATAACCTTTACCGATGATTTATCTTGGTATGGGTATGTGTATCTTATGAGACACAAGTCTGAAGTCTTTAAACGATTTAAGAAATTCAGACATGAAGTTAAAAAGCAAACTAGAAAATCCATTAAGATTCTTCGATCAGATCGAGAAGATGAATGCCTTAGTCAGGAATTCCTGGACTATCTCAAGCAAAATGGCATAATCTCTCAATGGATTTTGCTTGGAATACCTCAACTCAATGGAGTTTCAAAATGGAGGAACTGGATCTTATTAGATATGGTCCGATCTATGATGAGCTTCACAGACCTTCCTGATTTTCTATGGAGATATAGTCTATTAACTGCTATATATTTACTAAATAGGGTTTCCTCTAAAATCGTTCCTACCATACCGTATGAGATATGGCATGGTAAGAAACTAAGTCTGAGTCATCTCAAAATTTGGGATTGTTCGGCTCATGTCAAAAGACAACAAGTGGACAAGCTAGACTATAGGTACTTTAGAGCTCGACTCATAGGATATCCTAAAGAATCATTAGGATATTATTTCTATATTCAAGATGACCATAATGTGATTGTAAGTCGGCATGCCATCTTTCTTGAAAAATAGTTTATTCAAGATGGTGGCATTGGAAAGTAGATCAAGCTTGAGAAAAAAATCTCACAAGAGCAACGAGCTAAGTACCCTATGGAACCAAATCAGGTTGAGCCAATACAATCACTACCTCCTCTACCTCATAGATGAAAAGGGGTCCCCCTGAGAGGTACTTAGTTACTATTTTAGAGAAAGTAGAGGAAATATTCCTCGTAGGTAATGGGGGTCATGATGATGATCCCAAAATCTATGACGAGACGATATCCGATATCGACTCCGAGAAATGGTTAGAGGCAATGAAGTTAGAAATTGACTCGATGCACCCAAACGAAGTTTGGACCTTGGTAGATCCACTAGAAGGTATAATACCTATTGGGTATAAATGGATCTACAAGAGAAAGATTGGTGCAGATGAAAATGTGGAGATATTCAAAGCTAGATTAGTGGCAAAAAGGTATAGTCAGCATGAAGGAATTGACTATCAGGATATCTTTTCGCCAGTAGCCATGCTAAAATCCATCAACACATTGTTTGCTGTTGCAGCCTATTTTGATTATGAAATATGGCAAATGGATGTAAAAATGACATTCTTAAATGGAGGAAGATATCTATATGGAACAGCCACTAGGTTTCACATCCAGTAATGTTGATCACAAAGTATGTAAGCCGCAAAGATTATATATGGATTTAAGCAAGCATCTCAGAGCTAGAATACTCATTTTAATGATGTGATCAAATTATTTAATTTCATCAAGAACGAGGAGGAGCCATGTATTTTCAAAAAGATCAGTGGGAGTGCTATTGTTATCCTTGTACTGTATGTGGATGATATCCTTCTTATTGGGAATGATATTTTCATGTTGATCACAGTTAAAATGTGGTTATCTAAAGAATTCTCTATGAAAGACCTAGGAGAAGCATCCTTTATTCTAGGAATTATGGTCTATAGAGATAGACCGAATAGGATGCTAGGTCTTTCATAGAAGATGTACATAGAGAAAGTGCTAAAGAGGTTTAGCATGAAAAGCTCCAAGAGGAGATTGGTACCCTTCAGACATGGCATTCGTCTCTTCAAGAAAATGTGTCCCAACACACATGAGGAGATTGAACGCATGAGCAAGATCCCTTATACTTCAGCAATAGGTAGCCTCATGTATGCCATATTATGTACATGACCTGATATAGCCCATGCTGTGAGTGTCACAAGAAGATATCAGTCGAATCTAGGTGAAGAACACTAGACTTCTGTGAAATGTATCCTTAAGTACTTGAGAAGAACTAAGGATATGATGTTAGTTTTTGGTAATGGAGAACTCTAAGTCAAGGGGTATACAGACTCAGATTTTATGTCCGATATAGATAATCAAAAGTGGACATCTAGGAGTCTATTTGTGTGTAATGGTGGTGCTGTCAGTTGGAAGAGTTTCAAGCAAACAGTGATAGTAGATTCCACCATGGAAGCAGAGTACATCGCTGCGTCAGAAGCTACGAAGGAGGCATTCTGATATAAGAAGTTCATCACAGAGATCGAAGTAATGCCATCAGATGTCATTCCTCTGTGCTACAATAATAATGGTACCATAGCCCTTGCTAAGGAGCCAAGGTCTCATCAGAAATCCAAGCACATCGATCGACGATACCACCTCATCTACGATTACCTTGAGAAAGGTTACGTCAAGGTCAAGAGAGTCGACTCCATAGATAATGCGGCAGATCCACTTACAAAGTCGTTAGGCCAGCAGAAGATCAAATCCCACCTTGAGAGGATGGAACTTAGATTTGTAGCCAATTAACTTTAGGTCAAGTGAAAGTTTGTTAGATATGTGTATCCTAGAAGCTAAATTGGCTGACACTTATAATATACTTCTAAGAACAAAATTATAATTTTAACTATAAATAATAAAATAGATTATTTTCTATCATAATATGTATTTGAAAGTGTCTGTGATGCATCCCTTGAGTTAATGATAGTGATAGTTCATATTTTCAATAGTTGAAAATTTAGGACATGAATTTTCATTATTAACTCATAAAATGTTTCTGACCGTAGTATCATTATGAGGATGGTGATTGATCTAGAAGGTTGGTGTATGATTGCTTCTTTTCGATAGATAAGTCTTAAGTCTATAGTATAAAGACATCTGAGTGAGAGTACAAGTACTCATTAGAGAACAAGGGCACTAAATGTGACCACCTCGAGCAGTCATGAGGAAGTCTATCTTCTCATCGATGACTGGCTCGAAGCTACAGTAGTGTGTCTGGTTCTTTGATCTGAGGTGCATCGGCATTCATCTTGAGGGTATTATCGTTTGACTATACCATAACTCGATCTTCTAGCCATTCAGAATCTTGAGGTGTATGTTAGCTATAGCATGTTCTTTGTAGAAATTGGATTGCACCAATATGAGATCTATCTACCTAAGTAGATGAGGAGCAGTCTTATGATGATCATGAGAATCAAGTCCATAAGCCCATGGCCATGGTAGAGTAAAATAATAAAAAGAGTTTCTATTAGGATTTTTATATTGGACTTGAATCGAATGATTAATTCATAAGATGGAAATTAGGATTTGATGAGATCACCTTAACCCAATTCGATTGGAGCTCAAGATAGAAGAACTTAATCATACAGATAACTATACCGAGAGATTCGCTTTTAGATCTAATGTATTGCCACCATATACTGCTAGATGTCACTGGTGGATTTTAGGAGCAATTAGAATGATTTGGATGATTGATCATACTAGTTGTCTGAATCAGAAAAGTTTTGATCCATCAGAAGGTATTTTGATGTTGTCGATGATAGAGATCGCGACATGTCTCATTACCATATGGAACTGAACCTAACTAGATCACACAAACAAGGATTTGGATCTAAATATTATCAATTAGTTTAATCCAGTTCAATTGATTTCAATAAGATTCAATTAGGTTCAAGAAAATCATGCTAGCACACGATTGAGCCTAATGTTCTCCTTTAACAATCAATAATGCTTGTCTCGACTGAGCCAAATGTGTTTGGGCTCACTCAGGAATCTTTACTTAGTCTGATTGGTGCTTGTCCAGGTTAGAAAAGGGTTGTCTTAATTTATGAGATAAATTTGAGACAACACCTACCACTTTTCATCACCTACTAAATCTTGTCTTTGGACATTGATCAAATGTTGACCCTGGACACCTAGACATCTGCCCATATGTCATGCACCCATAGGAGAGTACTTGAGGACTTGTCTCCCTACTCAAAAGTGTTACATATATATGCCTTAGAAGCCAGAATTGGCTGACACTTGTAATACACTTCTAGGGCAAAATTATAATTTTGACTAAGATCAATAAAATGGGTTATTTTCTATCACATATGCGTATTTAGTGTCTGTGATACATCCTTTGAGTTAATGGTAATGATAATTCATATTTTCAAGAGTTGAAAATTTAAGACATGAATAATCATTATTAACTCATAAAATGCTCCCGACCATAGGATCATCACGAGGATGGTGATTGATCCGAAAGGTTGGTGTACAATCGCTTCTCTTTAGTAGATGAGTCTTGAGTCTATGGTGTGGAGACACTGGAGCGAGAGTATAGGTACTCGTTAGAGAACGAGGGCACTGAGCGTGACCACCTCGAGTAGTCATTAGGAAGTCTACCTTCTCGTCAATGACTGACTCGATGCTGCAGTGGTGTGTCTGGTTCTTTGACCTGAGGTGCATCGGCAGTTCACCTTGAGGGTGTTATAGTTTGACTACACCATTACTCGGTCTCCTAGCCATATGGAACCCTGAGGTGTATGTTGGCTATAGCATGTTCATTGTAGGAACTGGATTGCATCAAGATGGAATCTATCTACCTCGGTGGTAGAGGAGCAGCCCTATGATGATCATGAGAATCAAGTCCAGAAGTCCCATGGCCATGGCAGAGTGAAATAATAGAAAGAGTTTCTATTTAGATTTTCACATTGGACTTGAATCGAATGATTACATCATATGACAGAGACTAGGGTTTGACGAGTTCACCTTAACCCTAATCTGATCGGGGCTCAAGATAGAAGAACTTAATCACACAGGTAGCTGCACCAAGAGGTTCGCATTCAGCTCTGATGGGTTGCCACCATATACTGCTAGGTGTCACTGGTGGATTTTGGGAGCAATTAGAATGATTTAGATGATCGATCATTCTAGCTGTTCGAATCAGAAGAGTTCTGATCCATCGAAAGGAGTTTCGATGATGTCGATGATAGAGATCATGACATATCCCATTACCATACAGAACTGAACCTAACTGGGTCACACAAATAAGGGTTTGAATCTGGTGATCATCAATTGAACTGATCCAGTTCAATTGATCTGAATGAGATTCAATTAGGTTCAAGAAAATCGTGCTAGCACTCGATTGAACCTAACGTTCTTCTTTTACTATCATAAATAAGTTGTCCTGACTGAGCCAAAGGAGTTTGTGCTCAATCAGAGGCCTTCACTATGGTCTGACTGGAGGTTGTCCAAGTCAGAAAAGGTTGTCTTATTTTGTAAGACATTACCTACCATTTTTGGTCACCTGCCATTTCTCGTTCCTTTGACTTTGGTCAAAAGTCTGACCTTTGACTGGTCAAATGTTGACCATTGACACTTTGACTTCTTGATCCACATGTCATGCACCTATTGGAGAGCTGGTGGGGGCCTTGTCCCCCTGCCAGAACCTGGCAAGGAAGAGGGCGCACGCCACCCTTGGCGTGTGCCCAAGTTGGAGGCGCCTAGGAGTCCCTGTTGGATAGGGACTCCATCTCCTTTTTGGATTCCAATTAGAGTTCTCCTAAGAACCAACTTTGACTGGTCTTAGGCACCCTCTAAGGAGGAATCCAGGGGACTCTATTCCCACCAATCAGATTTAGATCTGATTTCACAAAGAGTTGTGATTGGTTGGGAAGAAGAGGAGTTGGATCACAATTAGTCTATAAATAAGACCCTGCGCCCAACTCAAAGAGGTATCTGAATTAATTGAGATCTCCATGCCCCAAGGCTGCCTCTCCTCTCCTTCCTCCATGCCAAAGCCATCTTCTCCCTCTCCTCTCCACGTCCAAAAGGGTTTTGGACCTTGGTTGGTGCAATCCAGATCAAGAGAAAGGCGAGTGAAAGCTAGAAGGCTGCACTGCTGCAAAGGACGACTGCTGATCTTCAAAAGGAGTTTTGAAGATCCTCCAGATCAGATCCAGATCTAATTTTTGGAGATGTGATAGAGAAGAAGAGGATCTCCAGATCCAGCCCGAGTGGATATCCGGTAGAGGCCAGGCACTTGCGTGGCTAGATCCAGAACCTTCCGCTGCATACAGGATCATCAACGGGTAATAGGATTACCCATATCAAGGTAAATTAAATTTGATTTAATTTATCTAATTTTATTTTATTTATAAAATAATAATAATTAGATCTAAAATATCTCAGATCTGATTAGGATCAAAGAAAAAATTTTTTTGAAATATATCTCTTGATCTGATCAGATCTGAACGAACCTGGATCCGAGAAATCAGGATTTTCCTTCAACTGGTATCAGAGCCAAGGTTCTAAAAGTATTTAGATCTAATTTTAAATTTATTTTAATTAAAAAATAAATGATTTTAGATGTCACATGAGATGTGATCAGATCTGAAAATCAGAAAAAATTAAAATTAAATGATTTGGATCTAAGATTAGAAAATATGCATGACTAGTTCTAAAATAGAATAGTTCTATAGAATAGTCTTGCATGTTTTTGATTTAATTTGATTAAATCATATTTTAGATCTATTTATTTACTATTTTTTGATATTATAATGGTTATAATAACATCTAAAAAATAGCAAATAAAAATTATTTAATTTTAAATATCATATGAGATATGATTGATGCATGTCTAGACTAGTTGTAGAATAGTTCTACATAATTATCTAGATTAGAATTTATTTTGATTAGATCAATTTAAATCTAATTTTTTAGATTATTATGAGATAATTTAGATCTGAAAAATATGCATGATTCGATACATGAGATGTATGCAAAATATGCCATGATTAGATCTAATTTGTATATGAGATATATGATATAGATCTAAAACTGTTTTGTAGTATTGCATGTTCCTGATTAAGGCGTTCCTCTTGGCCGTCCGGTCATAAGAATGAAGAAGGGTTTAAAGGCCCTCTCTTCCCATTCGATGGGGTGTTCTTATGATGTGTAGGGGTGCTGCGTGTTCGTCCTTAATCAGAAACCCAAAACTTACTTTCTGCAAAACCCTAGATCCTGAAACCCTAGGATTTATTGTGCATATTTTGTTTATGAACCCTACTTAATTAAAAATTAAGATTTATGGAATATTAATTAGGTCTAAAATTGAGAATTTCAGATCTAAGACATATTCATAATACTGGGTTCGGGCTTGGGTAGCTCAATTAGGTCTAAGCGGTTGATCAAACCGAATCAAGAGTTGGTTAGATGGGATCAACAATGCTTAAATTGACCAGCCTAATAGGATTAAGTCTGGGTCAAGATCGAGTCACGATCAAGCAAGACCTAATTAGGCTCAGAGGTTAGAGTCTGGATTGTAGGCTAACCCAATTGGTTCTGACTCAACAATTTGGTGTCTAAGGTAAGTTTGGCACATACGACCGACTGGTTTTTAATTGGAAGCTACTCGACCTGAATGCATTCTTGTACGAGTTAATGGCATATTCCTTCCACCGGTCTCACTTACCTGGCCATATCTGTTGACACAGTTCTGATCTGAGGTGGTCAATAATCCGAGCTAACCCATGCCACTAGGTTAGTCATAATTGTTATGACTATGACAAGTCTAGTTTAATGAGACCTGAATCAATTCTCCCTAAGAAAAGATTAAGTCTGAGGTCTTCCACCATTGTAGATGTGCGGGCCCTTCCCGGGGTTGATTGTTCTCGGCTGGATACAGTGGCTCAGTTGCACCGGAAAGATGCAACCATGTCTATTAGGCATTGGATGCTATGGGCTGGAGGATGAGTTGGGCTCAATATTTCGGATACGGTGAGAGACTCAATTAGGAACCCAGTCTATGCAAATGGTGGGTCTGACTTAACTAAGAAGTGGATCAATATTCCGGATACGGTGAGATTCATGAATTAGAGACCAAGTTTGGGTGCACCATGATTAGAGAATCATTGAACAAGAGTTGTTCACTCATTGGCTAACCCATCACCAATAACTGTTAGGTGAGGTGATGAGTCAGTTGGTGAGACCGCACCACCCACTAGAAATCATTAATCATGGAGATTTTTGCATCTCTACAGAGGGAGTGTAGGGATCCGAGAAAATAGTGGGAGCTAATTTATTTAAAAATAAAATTTCTAAATAAATTGGTCAAGTCATAATTACAGTATCTAACTAGAATCTTTGACTCTCTACAGAAAAATGTCTGCGTCCAACCCATTGGCACGTATCCTGGACACACATAGACTGACTGGACCCAATTATAAAGATTGGCTCAGGAACTACAAAATAGTTTTGGGTTCCGAGAAGTTAACCCATATACTAGGACCAGGACCCTCCCACCTTACCAGCCGTCCATCTATTGAACAGAGAGCATCTCTGGAAAAATGGATAGACGAAGATAATAAGGCCAGATATTACATGTTGGGCTCGATGTCTGATGAGCTCCAGCGCCAACATGAAGATATCGGGACTGCTCGCCAAATGTTGGCTCACCTGCAGGAGATGTTTGGTGAACAGAGTCGCGCAGCCAAATATCAAGTCACGAAATGACTTTTTAAGGCTAAGATGCGTGATGGGCAGTCAGTCCAAGATCACTGTCTGACAATGATCAAGGACATGGAAGAGCTTGAGAAGCTCGGTGTGAAGTTAGACTTGGACCTGCAGAATGATATTATTCTGCAATCCTTGACTGATGCATATGGGCAATTCATCATGAATTACCACATGCATAAACTTCAAAATTCCTTGGCCGAATTAATGAATATGCTGGTTACCGCTGAGCTTTCTATGAAAGGTTCTAAAGGCTCAGTTCTTGCTATGGAATGGACTTCTTCCAAAAGAAAGTCTTATGGAAAGAAAAAGAAGTCTGTGAAAAAGCAAAAGGTGGAAGGATCAAAGAAGAAGAAGGCAGAGCCGAAGAAAAAGGCCGATGTCAAAGGAAAGTGTTTCCATTGCAACAGCGACGGCCATTGGAAGCGGAACTGCCCTACTTACCTGGCCACCCTGAAGAACAAGAAGGAAGGTCCTTCTGGAGGTATGCTCGTTATTGAGTCTAACCTTACGGTTTCTTCTGCATCCAGTTGGGTGCTTGACTCTGGTTCTAGTGCTCATCTGTGCACTTCCATGCAGGGTCTTGAGGATAGCAGGAGGCTTGAGGGATGGAGACATGATCCTACGCGTCGGTAATGGAGCAAGAGTTGCTGCAGTAGCCGTGGGAACATACCCTCTTCGATTACCATCTGGTTTAGACTTAGTTTTGAAAGACTGTTATTATGTGCCTGCAGCTAGCAGGAATTTGATTTCTGTTTCATGCTTAGCACAAGAAGGCTATGTGATTACCTTCTTTAAGGACCATTGTAACATTCTTTATGAAAGAAATAAAATTGCAAATGGTTTCCTTATTAATGGTCTTTATCAGCTACATATTGATGTACCTATTCTAACTATCGAGCAAAACGTGAATGCCAAACGACCTAGGGATAGTCCAAACGACAGATATCTATGGCACCTGAGATTAGGTCATATAGCAGAAGATAGGATCAACAAATTGGAGAAAAATGGGCTATTGAGTCCATTGACTTTCGAGTCATATCCAACTTGTGAATCTTGTCTTCAAGGCAAAATGACTAAACTCCCTTTTGTTGGACATGGGGAGAGGGCCACAGATCTCCTTGCCCTAGTACATACTGATGTGTGCGGCCCATTTGATGTGCCGGCTAGAGGCAATTTTGTCTACTTCATTACCTTTACCGATGATCTGTCTAGGTATGGGTATGTGTATCTTATGAGACACAAGTCTGAAGCTTTTGAAAAGTTCAAAGAATTCAGACATGAAGTAGAAAAACAAACTGAAAAACCCATTAAGGTTCTTCGATCAGATCGAGGAGGTGAATACCTTAGCCGGAATTCCTAGACTATCTTAAGGAAAAATGGCATAGTCTCTCAATGGACTCCACCAGGAACACCTCAACTCAACGGGGTTTCAGAATGGAGAAATCGGACTCTATTGGATATGGTTCGATCCATGATGAGCTTCACAGACCTCCCTGATTTTCTTTGGGGACACTCATTGTTAACTTCAATTTATCTACTGAATAGGGTTCCCTCTAAAACCGTTCCTACCACACCGTATGAGATATGGCACGGTAAGAAACCAAGTCTGAGTCATCTCAGAATTTGGGGTTGTCCGGCTCATGTCAAAAGACAACAAGCGGACAAGTTAGAGTTTAGGTCCTTTAGAGCTCGATTCATAGGATATCCTAAAGAGTCATTAGGATACTATTTCTACATTCCAGAAGACCACAATGTGATTGTGAGTCGACATGCCATCTTTCTTGAAAAATAGTTTATTCAAGATAGCGGCATTGGAAAGCAGATCAAGCTTGATGAGAAAGTCTCACAAGTACAACGAGCTAAGGACCAATTGGAACCAAATCAGGTTGAGCCAATAAGAACACTACCTCCTCCACCTCGTAGATCGAAAAGAGTTTTCCATCCCCTGAAAGATACTTAGGTATTATTTCAGAGGAAGTAGAGAAAATGTTCCTCGTAGGTAATGGTGCTCATGGTGATGATCCCAAAACCTACAACGAGGCGATATCAGATATCGACTCCGAGAAATGGCTAGAGGCAATGCAGTCAGAAATTGACTCGATGCACTCAAACCAAGTCTGGACCTTGGTAGATCCACCAGAAGGTATAGTACCTATTGGGTGTAAATGGATCTTCAAGAGAAAGATTGGTGCAGATGGAAATGTGGAGACATTCAAGGCTAGACTAGTGGCAAAAGGTTATAGTCAACGCGAAGGCATTGACTATCAGGATACCTTTTCCCCAGTGGCTATGCTAAAATCCATCCGCACATTGCTTGCCATTGCAGCCTATTTCGATTATGAAATATGGCAAATGGACGTGAAAATGGCATTCTTAAATGGATATCTTGAGGAAGATATCTATATGGAACAGCCGCTAGGTTTCACATCCAGTGATACTGATCACAAGGTTTGCAAGCTGCAAAGGTCCATATATGGACTTAAGCAAGCATCTCGGAGCTGGAACACTCATTTCAATGATGTGATCAAAATGTTTGGTTTCATCAAAAATGAAGAGGAACCATGTGTGTCTTCAAAAAGGTCAGTGGGAGCGCTGTTGTCTTCCTCGTATTGTACGTGGATGACATCCTCCTTATTGGGAATGATATTCCCATGATGACAACAGTCAAATTATGGTTGTCCAAGGAATTCTCCATGAAAGACCTAGGCGAAGCATCCTTTATTCTAGGAATTAAGGTCTATAGGGATAGACCGAATAGGATGCTAGGACTTTCACAGAAGATGTACATAGAGAAAGTACTAAAGAGGTTTAGTATGGAAAACTCTAAGAGGGGATTAATACCCTTCAGACATGGTATTCATCTTTCCAAGAAGATGTGCCCTAGCACACCTGAGGAAATAGAACGCATGAGCAAGATCCCTTATGCTTCTGCAATAGGGAGCCTCATGTATGCCATGCTATGTACACGACCTGATATAGCCCATGCTGTGAGTGTCACAAGCAGATATCAGTCAAATCCAGGTGAAGAACACTGGACTTCTGTGAAATGTATCCTTAAGTACTTGAGAAGAACTAAGGATATGATGTTGGTCTTTGGTAACGGAGAACTCCAAGTCCAGGGATACACAGACTCGGATTTCATGTCCGATATAGATGATCGAAAGGAATCTATCTACCTCGTGGTAGAGGAGCAGCCCTGTGATGATCATGAAGAATCAAGCTCAGAAGTCTATGGCCATGGTAGAGTGAAATAATAGAAAGAGTTTCTATTTAGGTTTTTCACATTGGACTTGAAAATCGAATGATTACATCATATGACAGAGACTAGGGTTTGACGAGTTCACCTTAACCCTAATCTGATCGGAGCTCAAGATAGAAGAACTTAATCATACAAGTAGCTGCACCAAGAGGTTTGCATTTAGCTCTGATGGGTTGCCACCATATATTGCTAGGTGTCACTGGTGGATTTTGGGAGCAATTAGAATGATTTAGATGATCGATCATTCTAGCTGTTTGAATCAGAAGAGTTCTGATCCATCGAAAGGAGTTTCGATGATGTCGATGATAGAGATCATGACATATCCCATTACCATACAGAATCGAACCTAACTGGGTCACACAAATAAGGATTTGAATCTAGTGATCATCAATTGAACTGATCCAGTTCAATTGATTTGAATGAGATTCAATTAGGTTCAAGAAAATTGTGCTAGCACTCGATTGAACTTAACGTTCTTGTTTTACTATCATAAATAAGTTGCCCTATCTGAGCCAAAGAAGTTTGTGCTCAATCAAAGGCCTTCATATGGTCTGATTGGAGGTTGTCCAAGTCAGAAAAGGTTGTCTTATTTTGTAGGACATTACCCGCCATTTTTGGTCACCTGCCATTTCTCGTTCTTTGACTTTGGTCAGAAGTCTACCTTTGACTGGTCAAATGTTGACCATTGACACTTTGACTTTTATCCAGGTGTCATGCACCTATTAGAGAGCTGGTGGGGGCCTGTCCTCCTGCCAGATCCTGGCAAGAAAGAGGGCGCACGCCACCCTTGGCGTGTGCCCAAGTTGGAGGCGCCCATGAGTCCCTATTGGATAGGGACTCCATCTTCTTTTTGGATTCCAATTAGAGTTCTCCTAAGAACCAACTTTGACTGGTCTTAGGCACTCTCTAAGGAGGAATCTAGGGGACTCTATTTCCACCAATCAGATTTAGATCTGATTTCACAAAGAGTTGTGATTGGTTGGGAAGAAGAGGAGTTGGATCACAGTTAGTCTTTAAATAAGACCCTGCGCCCAACTCAAAGAGGTATCTGAATTAATTAAGATCTCCACGCCCCAAGTTCTTTTCTCCTCTCCTCCATGGCAAAGCATCTTCTCCCTCTCCTCCCCACGTCCAAAAGGGTTTTGGACCTTGGTTGGTGCAATCTAGACAAGAGAAAGATGAGTGAAAGCTAGAAGGCTGCCTTACTGCGAAGGACGACTGCTGATCTTCAAAAGGAGTTTTGAAGATCCTCCAGATCAGATCCAGATCTAATTTATGTAGACATGATAGAGAGGAAGAGGATCTCCAGATCCAGCCCGAGTGGATACCAGTAGAGGCCAGGCACTTGCATGGCTTGATCCAGAACCTTCCACTACATATAGGATCATTAACGGGTAATAGGATTACCCATATCAAGGTAAATTAAATTTAATTTAATTTATCTAAATTTTATTTTATTTTTAAAATAATAATAATCAGATCTAAAACATCTTAGATCTGATTAGGATCAAAAAATAAAATTTTTGAAATATATCTCTTGATTTGATCAAATCTGAACAAACCTGGTTTGGGAAATCAGAATTTTCTTTCAAAAAGAAGACAGGAAGGGGGCACACACCCAAGGAGGTGTGCACCCCATGAGGATAAAAGATGGAGTCCCATATAGATGGGACTCCAGTTGCTTCAGGGGATTAAATTGTGTGGTGCCAAGAAGACTTATTTGACCCA
Source organism: Cocos nucifera (assembly GCA_006176705.1). Classification (NCBI taxonomy): domain Eukaryota; kingdom Viridiplantae; phylum Streptophyta; class Magnoliopsida; order Arecales; family Arecaceae; genus Cocos; species Cocos nucifera. The sequence goes on along the minus strand of QRFJ01002334.1, from coordinate 207,509 downwards.
GTCTTGGCACCACCTAAGGAGAGTTTTTGAGGATCTCTAATCTGATTGGATTAGATGATGTCATCCCACTAATCAAATTTAGATCTAATTGCACAAAGGGCCGTGATTGGCAAGATGATGTGGCGCT
>QRFJ01002334.1:95897-207357 GCA_006176705.1 Cocos nucifera | reverse complement strand
GTCGACATCTAGGAGTCTGTTTGTGGTGCAATGGTGTGTGCTGTCAGCTAGAGTAGTTCCAAAGCAAACACTATCTCGCGGATTCCTACCATGGAAAGAAATATATCGCTGCCATCACGAGCGCTCACGAAGGAGCTTCCTGCGTACAAAGTTTACTCAGAAATTGTGTAATGCCATTAGATTGCCATTCCTCTATACTGCGCAACAATGGCACCACTGCCCTTGCATAAGGAGCCCGACCCCGGTCTCACCCAAAAATTCCAACGCATATTTGGGCGACGATACCACCTTAATCCACTGTTTACTCGACAAGAGTACATCGAGGTCAAGAGCAGTCAACTCCATAGATAATATGCGCAGACCCACTTACAAAGCCGTTGGGCTAATAGAAGATCGAAGCCCACCTTGAGAAGATGGGACTTAGACTTGTAGCCAATTGACTTTAGGACAAGTGGGAGATTGTTAGATATATGTGCCCTAGAAGCCAGAATTGGCTGACACTTGTAATACACTTCTAGGACAAAATTATAATTTTGACTAAGATCAATAAAATGGGTTATTTTCTATCACATATGTGTATTTAGTGTCTGTGGTACATCCTTTGAGTTAATGGTAATGACAATTCATATTTTCAAGAGTTGAAAATTTAAGACATGAATAATCATTATTAACTCATAAAATGCTCCCGACCATAGGATCATCACAAGGATGGTGATTGATCCAGAAGGTTGGTGTACAATCGCTTCTTTTTAGTAGATGAGTCTTGAGTCTACAGTGTGGAGACACCGGAGTGAGAGTACAGATACTCGTTAGAGAATGAGGGCACTGAGTGTGACCACCTCGAGTAGTTATTAGGAAGTCACCTTCTCGTCGATGACTGACTTGATGCTACAGTGGTGTGTCTGGTTCTTTGACCTGAGGTGCATCGGCAGTTCACCTTGAGGGTGTTATAGTTTGACTACACCATTACTCGATCTTCTAGCCATATGGAACCCTGAGGTGTATATTGGCTATAGCATGTTCATTGTAGGAACTGGATAGCATCAAGATGGAATCTATCTACCTCGGTGGTAGAGGAGCAGCCCTGTGGATGATCATGAGAATCAAGTCCAGAAGTCTATGGCCATGGTAAGAGTGAAATAATAGAAAGAGTTTCTATTTAGGTTTTCACATTGGACTTGAAATCGAATGATTACATCATATTACAGAGACTAGGGTTTTGACGAGTTCACCTTAACCCATCTTGATCGGAGCTCAAGATAGAAGGAACTTAATCATACAAGTAGCTTGCACCAAGAGGTTTGCATTTTAGCTCTGATGGGTTGCCACCATATATTGCTAGGTGTCACTGGTGGATTTTGGAGCAATTAGAATGATTTAGATGATCGATCATTCTAGCTGTTTGAATCAGAAGAGTTCTGATCCACGAAAGGAGTTTCGATGATGTCGATGATAGAGATCATGACATATCCCATTACCATACAGAATCGAACCTAACTTGGGTCACACAAATAAGGATTTGAATCTAGTGATCATCAATTGAACTGATCCAGTTCAATTGATTTGAATGAGATTCAATTAGTTCAAGAAAATTGTGCTAGCACTCGATTGAACTTAACGTTCTTGTTTTTACTATCATAAATAAGTTGCCCTATCTGAGCCAAAGAAGTTTGTGCCTCAATCAAAGGCCTTCATATGGTCTGATTGAGGTTTCCAAGTCAGAAAAGGTTGTCTTATTTTGTAGGACATTACCTGCCATTTTTGGTCACCTGCCATTTCTCGTTCTTTGACTTTGGTCAGAAGTCTACCTTTGACTGGTCAAATGTTGACCATTGACACTTTGACTTTTATCCAGGTGTCATGCACCTATTAGAGAGCTGGTGGGGGCCTGTCCTCCTGCCAGATCCTGGCAAGAAAGAGGGCGCACGCCACCCTTGGCGTGTGCCCAAGTTGGAGGCGCCCATGAGTCCCTATTGGATAGGGACTCCATCTTCTTTTTGGATTCCAATTAGAGTTCTCCTAAGAACCAACTTTGACTGGTCTTAGGCACTCTCTAAGGAGGAATCTAGGGGACTCTATTTCCACCAATCAGATTTAGATCTGATTTCACAAAGAGTTGTGATTGGTTGGAAGAAGAGGAGTTGGATCACAGTTAGTCTTTAAATAAGACCCTGCGCCCAACTCAAAGAGGTTCTGAATTAATTAAGATCCCACGCCCCAAGTTCTTTTCTCCTCTCCTCCATGGCAAAAGCATCTTCTCCCTCTCCTCCCCACGTCCAAAAGGGTTTTGGACCTTGGTTGGTGCAATCTAGACAAGAGAAAGATGAGTGAAAGCTAGAAGGCTGCCTTACTGCGAAGGACGACTGCTGATCTTCAAAAGGAGTTTTGAAGATCCTCCAGATCAGATCCAGATCTAATTTTATGTAGACATGATAGAGAGGAAGAGGATCTCCAGATCCAGCCGAGTGGATACCAGTAGAGGCCAGGCACTTGCATGGCTTGATCCAGAACCTTCCACTACATATAGGATCATTAACGGTAATAGGATTACCCATATCAAGGTAAATTAATTTAATTTAATTTATCTTAAATTTTATTTTATTTTAAAATAATAATAACAGATCTAAAACATCTTAATCTGATTAGGATAAAAAATAAAATTTTTGAAATATATCTCTTGATTTGATCAAATCTGAACAAACCTGGTTTGGGAAATCAGAATTTTCTTTCAAAAAGAAGACAGGAAGGGGGCACACACCCAAGGAGGTGTGCACCCCATGAGGATAAAAGATGGAGTCCCATATAGATGGGACTCCAGTTGCTTCAGGGGATTAAATTGTGTGGTGCCAAGAAGACTTATTTGACCCAGTCTTGGCACCACCTAAGGAGAGTTTTGAGGATCTCTAATCTGATTGGATTAGATGATGTCATCCCACTAATCAAATTTAGATCTAATTGCACAAAGGGCCGTGATTGGCCAAGATGATGTGGCGCTACATGGCGCAGTAGGATTTATATAAATCCTGTCTGTGCCTAGAATTTAATTCTTCTACCTTTAGCCCATGCCACATATCCCCTCTCCTTCTCCATGCCACCCTCTGGTCCTCTCTCTCGTCTCCATGCCCAAGGGCTTTCGGGCATTAACAAGGTGCGATCCAAGCAAGTGAAAGGCATCAGGAAAGGAAGAAGGCTGCACTGTTGCAAGAGACAATGACTGTTCTTCCAAAAGCCATTTTAAAGACCTTCAAGATCAGATCTAGATCTAATTTTTAGAGTTATTGATGAGAAGAAGAAGATCTTTAGATCTGCCCCAGTGAGGATATCGGTTAGAGGCCAGGCACTTAGTGGCCTACATCTAGAACCTCAGACAAACATCGAGATTATTATAGGATAATTGGATTATCTAAAATAAAGGTATAATTAAATTAGATTTAATTTTATATTTTTATTTTTATTATCAGATCAATAAAGATTAGATCTGAGGAGTCTCAAATCTGATTAGGATCTTAAAGAAAAAGTTTTTAAAATATCCCTTCTGATCCAATCAGATCTGAACGAACCTGATCCAAAAAATAAGTTTTTTCCTTCAGATGGTTCATTCCAACGTTGCTAGAGTAGGCGCAGGGTTGGTCTTGGTTAACCCCAAGGAAGTCATCATCGAATATGCCACTATGCCTTCAAATTCTCTGCAACTAATAATGGGGCTGATATATTAAGCTCTGATCGTTGGGTTAAAAAATAGCAAAAAGAGTTAGAGGCAGACCGTTTCTAAGCTTTTAGTGATTCTCAACTGGTGTCGCGATAGATTTATGGCAACTATGAAGCCCGAAAGAAAGCATGATAAGTATCTAATAGATTCAAGGGTGAAAAATACAAGAGCCATCCTTCGTCTGTAAATTGGCCACTTTAGCCCCGACCAAACTCTCCAAAAAAGTATTTTTTGAAATTCAAAGCTACCCAAGCTAAGAGGAGTCATAGCCTATTATGCAAGTTGAGCATGAGCCAAGCTAGATCAACCCATTAGTTGCCTACCTCAAGGATGAAGCTCTTCCTCATGATCCGATAAGAAGCTCGAAAACTCAGGAATCAGGCTTCTCGGTATGTTCTGTATGAAGGCAAGCCTGTATAAAAGATCATATTCTCTACCACTCTTGAGATGTTTTCGACCTTTAGAGGCTGGACTTTGCATTATGAAAAGTACATGAGGGATTTATAGAAGTCATATAGGAGCCAGATTCCTATCACAAAGGCTACTTCGGTAGGGCTACTATTGGCCGCATCTTGTACCACGACTCTATAAAGTATGTCAAGAAATATGACTGCTGTCAGAGAAATAAAAATATACAAATATAGCTGACCTCCGAGATTACTCACCAAGCGCACCTTGATCATTCGTGTGTGTGGGAATGGATATACTTGGTCCCCTTCCAATGGCATCCAGACAATGAAAATTCCTTCTGGTTGTGATCGACTATTTCATCAAATGGGTCGAGGCTGAACTATTAGTAAAATTACTGAGGTCAAAGATATAGAACTTCATCTAAAAGCTCAATCGTCTATTGGTTTGGTTTGCTCCAAACTCTTATAATAGATATACGGATGATAGTTTGCTACAATGGGTTCACTAAGTTCTATGAAGATCTAAATATCTTCCATCACTTCACGTCAGTGGCCCATCCATAGGCAAATGGTGAAGCAAAGGTGACCAACAGAATTTTACTATAGGGCATCAAGGCAAGGCTTGAAGGAGCCAAGGGGACTTGGTGGTCAAACTCTACCACGTCCTCTAGGCATACCAAACTATCCAAAGGCTACCAATAGAGAAATACCATTTGCCTTGGCCTTTAGAATAGAGACAGTATCCCAATCGAGCTTAAACTTTCGTCAGCATGGGTCGTTGGCATTTCAATGACCAATGTAACTCACAAGACCTAAGAGTCAATCTTGATCTATTGAAGGAAAGAAGAGAAGAAGCCAAGTTCGGTGATGGCAGCCTATAGACAAGAGTAGCTAGATACTATAACTTGAGAGTAAAAAGCAAAGCATTTAGGGTGTGAGGACTGGGTGCTCCGATGAGCATTCAAATTTGCAAGCCTTAAGATCAAGAAAAGCTTGTCCTAAATTGGAAAGGTCCGTATAAAGTAGAGGAGGTCGTTCGGTCTGAAACTTATCATCTGAAGGAGCTCGAAGGAACAACACTCCTATGTTCTTGGAATTTAGAAAATCTAAGAATTATACTATCAGTAACTTTCCTTCAATAAAACTTTCTATTTTGTTACTTCCTGGCTCAAAAATTACATGATGACAAATAACTCTCTGAAGCAACCTAAAGTGGTCCGTTAGAAATAGGAGGAGAACCTCGTCTTGATGTGAGCAAAGTCGAAGCCTCGTTTAATTAAGATGAGATGAGGGGAGAGGCCCTACCAATGGTCCTAATGTGTCCCTACAGCCGTTAGGTAATAGAAGGAGAATCTCGTCCTAGCATGAGCAAAGTTGAAGGTCTCATTGAACTAAATCGAGATGAGGGGAGCGGCCCTACCAATGGCCCTAATGTGCCCCTACAGTCCATTAAGTAATAGGAGGAAACCTCATCGTAGCATGAGCAAAGTCGAAGGGCCTCGATTGAACTAAGATGAGATGAGAGAAGAGGCCCTTTACCAATAGTCCTAATGTGCTCCTATAGCCCATTAGGATAGGAGGAGAACCTCATCCTAACGTGAGCAAAGTGGAAGGCCTCATTGAACTAAGACGAGATGAAGGGAGAGGGTCTACCAATGGCGCCTAATGTGCTCCTACAGCCTATTAGGAATAGGAGGGAGAACCTCTTCCTAGCATGAGCAAAGTCGAAGGCCCTCACTAAATTAAGATGAGCTGAGGGAAGAGTCCTACCAACAACCCTAACGTGCCCCATCAAGCCATGTTAAGAATAGGAAAAAAACCTCATCCTAACGTGAGTGAGAAGCCAGGACTTATTGACCAAAGACGAGGCGAAAGGAGAAGCTGACAGAGAATCCTTGTACATATTCTCTCGATGCACGACCTGACTACATCAAATATAAAAAGAAGGATCCTATCTCGGTTCATAGAAGAAATTTCAGCTTGGATCCACAAGAAGCATTTCATGAGAAGGCAACGCAAAGAAAAATGGAGTGAAGAAAAGTAAAGCCATGAGTTGGCCCAAAATTCATTCAAAACAAAAATAATGAAAATATACCATTTTTTATGAAAGTAAGTTTGTTACACGCAAAACATAAGTCTACGAGACCAATTTACACCAACAAAAAGAAAAAGGGGAGAGAGAAAGAGAAAGTCACTGAAATCTTAAGAAGGGTCAGACTCCTCAGATTTCGGGCTGGTGGCCATTACCAAAGATTTCTTAGATGATTCGACCTCATCCTCGAGCTCCCCTGCCTCATCATATTGTCACGAAACATCCTATCGGCTCGGTTGGTAGTTTTTTCTTGACTCTCACAGCCTCCTCCTTAGGACCTTGGACTCGGCCTCTGCATCCTTGGTAACTTGACACTCACAAGCCAGCTTGAGCTTTAGTCGTTGCACCTCGGCCTTTTCCACACCAACCAACTCTCAGAGGTCATCGATGGTCCTTTTCAAGAGGTGACCTCCTCAGCCTCCCTACTCATACTAGCCTGAAAGCCATCATCGAGTTGTTGCTGGAGCTAGGCTACTTCTTGTTGAAGGAATGAAGTTTTTCTAACGTGGACATCCTACCACTCCAGCCAGTCAGTAAAGTCTCATATGTAAGCTCGGCATCATGTAGCTACTTTGAAATGCAGAGAACCTCATCGGACTAGTCCCACTCAAATCATGCCTTATGGAGCGACCACGGTGAGCTCCCCTCTAGAAGCCTGAAACTTTCTCATTTGCTTCCTTGATTTCGAGTCTCGAGGGAGCCGATCTTTCACCATCATTGCCTAGATATCATTCACACTCTTTCGAAGTTTGGCCAGCTCCCTTCTCGAAGCTTCCCTTTTGAATGTTGAAACTAGCGATGTCTTTCATGTGCAAGTTTTGGAAGGTGAGTAACCTCTTTAGTCACCTCCAAAGCATTCTTTCTACAAAGCCTCGAAGGTCATCCTCTATCTTTTTAACTTCTTTCTTCAGTTGCATGACTTCTTTCTTCAGACTTTTTATTAAGGTTTTAGGGGAACCTCCTGAGGTAGTGGGTCAGCATCGATGGCGAGACTACATCAAGTGTATGAAAAACATTTCAAAGGTATGGACAAGAAAGAAATTCACACTCATTTAATCAAAAATTTTGAGTACAAAGCGAAAAAGGGTCGAAAAAGCAAAATGTACAACTATTCAGGATTTCAACTCGAAAGAGGTGATGGAAGATGAAATCAGAGCCGCTCTTGGCTGCCTTGGATGCCCGAACTGGCTCAGGTGCCTCTGTGGCAGACTCGAATGGACCAGACATAGGCTGACGAAGAAGGATTGACTGCAACATTGGATGGTCCCACGTCTACCTCATCTTCTCCTCTAGAAAGCTGAGGTCGAGTTCGGAGAACCTCCGATGTTGGAAATTATGTTCCAAAGTCAATCGTCAGTCTGTTGATGGTTGAGATATTATAATTAATTTATTAATTAATAAAAAAATATTTTGGCATCTTTTTCATCATAAGTTTATATCTTCTAATGAACTCTATTGTTATGATGAAGTCCTTAAGACTATTTAGTTCGATAAAGAGAGGATTTATCGAATTAGTCCTTAAATTTGCTACGACCAAATGATAGGCTGTTAATTAGGATGACAGCGTCTATCAAGCATAAGGTCGCTATATGTTCTCATATAGGTGTGGTGTCCTCTTAACCAAGATGTGTGAAGACACTGGCTATGGCATATATGTGAGATGTATGGATACATCATTATTGAACGTGACCAACTCCAGAGCATTCTACTGTCGAGAATGTCTTTGATGGGAATCTCTCTCTTGCGCTACATGGCGCAGTAGGATTTATATAAATCCTGTCTGTGCCTAGAATTTAATTCTTCTACCTTTAGCCCATGCCACATATCCCCTCTCCTTCTCCATGCCACCCTCTGGTCCTCTCTCTCGTCTCCATGCCCAAGGGCTTTCGGGCATTAACAAGGTGCGATCCAAGCAAGTGAAAGGCATCAGGAAAGGAAGAAGGCTGCACTGTTGCAAGAGACAATGACTGTTCTTCAAAAGCCATTTTAAAGACCTTCAAGATCAGATCTAGATCTAATTTTTAGAGTATTGATTGAGAAGAAGAAGATCTTTAGATCCTGCCCCAGTGGATATCGGTAGAGGCCAGGCACTTACGTGGCTACATCTAGAACCTCAGACAAACATCGAGATTATTATAGGATAATTGGATTATCTAAAATAAAGGTATAATTAAATTAGATTTAATTTTTATTTTTATTTTTATTATCAGATCAATAAGATTAGATCTGAGGAGTCTCAGATCTGATTAGGATCTTAAAGAAAAAGTTTTTAAAATATCCCTTCTGATCCAATCAGATCTGAACGAACCTGATCCAAAAAATAAGTTTTTTCCTTCAGATGGTTCATCCAACGTTGCTAGAGTAGGCGCAGGGTTGGTCTTGGTTAACCCCAAGGAAGTCATCATCGAATATGCACTATGCTTCAAATTCTCTGCAACTAATAATGGGGCTGAATATTAAGCTCTGATCGTTGGGTTAAAAATAGCAAAAGAGTTAGAGGCAGACCGTTTCTAAGCTTTTAGTGATTCTCAACTGGTGGTCGGATAGATTTATGGCAACTATGAAGCCCGAAAGAAAAGCATGATGAAGTATCTAATAGATTTCAAGGGTGAAAAATACAAGAGCCATCCTTCTCTGTAAATTGGCCACTTTAGCCCCGACCAAACTCTCCAAAAAAGTATTTTTTGAAATTCTAAAGTACCCAAGCTAAGAGGAGTCATAGCCTATTATGCAAGTTGAGCATGAGCCAAGCTAGATCAACCCATTAGTTGCCTACCTCAAGGATGAAGCTCTTCCTCATGATCCGAAAGAAGCTCGAAAACTCAGGAATCAGGCTTCTCGGTATGTTCTGTATGAAGGCAAGCTGTATAAAAGATCATATTCTCTACCACTCTTGAGATGTTTTCGACCTTTAGAGGCTGACTTTGCATTATGAAAAGTACATGAGGGGATTTATAGAAGTCATATAGGAGCCAGATTCCTATCACAAAGGCTACTTCGGTAGGGCTACTATTGGCCGATCTTGTACCACGACTCTATAAAGTATGTCAAGAAATATGACTGCTGTCAGAGAAATAAAAATATACAAATATAGCTGACCTCCGAGATTACTCCACCAAGCGCACCTTGATCATTCGTGTAGTGGGGAATGGATATACTTGGTCCCCTTCCAATGGCATCCAGACAATGAAAATTCCTTCTGGTTGTGATCGACTATTTCATCAAATGGGTCGAGGCTGAACTATTAGTAAAAATTACTGAGGTCAAGATATAGAACTTCATCTAAAAGTCAATCGTCTATTGGTTTGGTTTGCTCCAAACTCTTATAATAGATAACGGATGATAGTTTGCTACAATGAGGTTCACTAAGTTCTATGAAGATCTAAATATCTTCCATCACTTCACGTCAGTGGCCCATCCATAGGCAAATGGTGAAGCAAAGGTGACCAACAGAATTTTACTATAGGGCATCAAGGCAAGGCTTGAAGGAGCAAGGGGGACTTGGGTGGTCAAACTCTACCACGTCCTCTAGGCATACCAAACTATCCAAAGGCTACCAATTAGAGAAATACCATTTGCCTTGGCCTTTAGAATAGAGACAGTTATCCCAATCGAGCTTAAACTTTCGTCAGCATGGGTCGTGGCATTCAATGACCAATGTAACTCACAAGACCTAAGAGTCAATCTTGATCTATTGAAGGAAAGAAGAGAAGAAGCCCAAGTTCGGATGGCAGCCTATAGACAAAGAGTAGCTAGATACTATAACTTGAGAGTAAAAAGCAAAGCATTTAGGGTGGAGGACTGGGTGCTCCGATGAGCATTCATTTTGCAGCCTTAAGATCAAGAAAAGCTTGTCCTAAATTGGAAAGGTCCGTATAAAGTAGAGGAGGTCGTTCGGTCTGAAACTTATCATCTGAAGGAGCTCGAAGGAACAACACTCCTATGTTCTTGGAATTTAGAAAATCTAAGAATATACTATCAGTAACTTTCCTTCAATAAAACTTTTCTATTTTTGTTACTTCCTGGCTCAAAAATTACATGATGACAAATAACTCTCTGAAGCAACCTAAAGTGGTCCGTTAGAAATAGGAGGAGAACCTCGTCTTGATGTGAGCAAAGTCGAAGGCCTCGTTTAATTAAGATGAGATGAGGGGAGAGGCCCTACCAATGGTCCTAATGTGTCCCTACAGCCCGTTAGGAATAGAAGGAGAATCTCGTCCTAGCATGAGCAAAGTTGAAGGTCTCATTGAACTAAATCGAGATGAGGGGAGCGGCCCTACCAATGGCCCTAATGTGCCCCTACAGTCCATTAAGAATAGGAGGAGAACCTCATCGTAGCATGAGCAAAGTCGAAGGCCTCGATGAACTAAGATGAGATGAGAGAAGAGGCCCTACCAATAGTCCTAATGTGCTCCTATAGCCCATTAGGGATAGGAGGAGAACCTCATCCTAACGTGAGCAAAGTGGAAGGCCTCATTGAACTAAGACGAGATGAAGGGAGAGGCTCTACCAATGGCCCTAATGTGCTCCTACAGCCTATTAGGAATAGGAGGAGAACCTCTTCCTAGCATGAGCAAAGTCGAAGGCCTCACTAAATTAAGATGAGATGAGGGAAGAGATCCTACCAACAACCCTAACGTGCCCCACAAGCCATGTTAAGAATAGGAAAAAAACCTCATCCTAACGTGAGTGAAAGCCAGGACCTTATTGACCAAAGACGAGGGGAAAGGAGAAGCTGACAGAGAATCCTTGTACATATTCTCTCGATGACGACCTGACTACATCAAATATAAAAAGAAGGATCCTATCTCGGTTCATAGAAGAAATTTCAGCTTGGCATCCACAAGAAGCATTTCATGAGAAGGCAACGCAAAGAAAAATGGAGTGAAGAAAGTAAAGCCATGAGTTGGCCCAAAATTCATGCAAAACAAAAATAATGAAAATATACCATTTTATTATGAAAGTAAGTTTGTTACACGCAAAACATAAGTCTACGAGACCAATTACACCAACAAAAAGAAAAAGGGGAGAGAGAAAGAGAAAGGTCACTGAAATCTTAAGAAGGGTCAGACTCCTCAGATTTCGGGCTGGTGGCCATTACCAAAGATTTCTTAAGATGATCGACCTCATCCTCGAGCTCCCTCTGCCTCATCATATTGTCACGAAACATCCTATCGGCTCGGTGGTAGTTTTTTCTTGACTCTCACAGCCTCCTCCTTAGGACCTTGGACTCGGCCTCTGCATCCTTGGTAACTTGACACTCACAAGCCAGCTTGAGCTTTAGTCGTTGCACCTCGGCCTTTTCCACACCAACCAACTCTCAGAGTTCATCGATGGTCCTTTTCAAAGAGGTGACCTCCTCAGCCTCCCTACTCATACTAGCCTGAAAGCCATCATCGAGTTGTTGCTGGAGCTAGGCTACTTCATTGTTGAAGGAATGAAGCTTTTGTTCTAACGTGGACATCCTACCACTCCAGCCCAGTCAGTAAGTCTCATATGTAAGCTCGGCATCATGTAGCTACTTTTGAAATGCAGAGAACCTCATCGACTAGTCCCACTCAAATCATGCCTTATCGGAGGACCACGGTGAGCTCCCCTCTAGAAGCTGAACTTTCTCATTTGCTTCCTTGATTTGAGTCTCGAGGGAGCCGATCTTCACCATCATTGCCTAGGATTTATCATTCACACTCTTTCGAAGTTTGGCCAGCTCCCTCTCGAAGCTTCCCTTTTGAATGTTGAAACTAGCGATGTCTTTCATGTGCAAGTTTTGGAGGTGAGTAACCTCTTTAGTCACCTCCAAAGCATTCTTCTACAAAGCTCGAAGGTCATCCTCTATCTTTTTAACTTCTTCTTCAGTTGATGGACTTCTTTCTTCAGACTTTTTATTAAGGGTTTTAGGGGAACCTCCTGAGGTAGTGGGTCAGCATCGATGGGAGACTACATCAAGGTATGAAAAACATTCAAAGGTATGGACAAGAAAGAAATTCACACTCATTTAATCAAAAATTTTGAGTACAAAGCGAAAAAGGGTCGAAAAAGCAAAATGTACAACTATTCAAGGATTTCAACCTCGAAAGAGGTGATGGAAGATGAAATCAGAGCGCTCTTGGCTGCCTTGGATGCCCGAACTGGCTCAGGTGCTTCTGTGGCAGACTCGAATGGACCAGACATAGGCTTGACGAAGGAAGGATTGACTGCAACATTGGATGGTCCCACGTCTACCTCATCTTCCTCCTCTAGAAAGCTGAGGTCGAGTTCGGAGAACCTCCGATGTTGGAAATTATGTTCCAAAGTCAATCGTCAGTCTGTTGATGGTTGAGATATTATAATTAATTTATTAATTAATAAAAAATATTTTGGCATCTTTTTTCATCATAAGTTTATATCTTCTAATGAACTCTATTGTTATGATGAAGTCCTTAAGACTATTTAGTTTCGATAAAGAGAGGATTTATCGATTAGTCCTTAAATTTGCTTACGACCAAATGATAGGCTGTTAATTAGGATGACAGCGTCTATCAAGCATAGGTCGCTATATGTCATATAGGTTGGTTGTCCTCTTAACCAAGATGTGTGAAGACACTGGTATGGCATATATGTGAGATGTATGGATACATCATTATTGAACGTGACCAACTCCAGAGCATTCTACTGTCGAGAATGTCTTTGATGGGATATAGGTATAAGTATCCCTTAGACCTGAGATCACCTCAGTGACTTGCAAGCAACTCACTGTACTTTGGTACCAGACTAACTGAATTTTTAATTCAACGATGGAAGGCTTTTGGGCACAGTCAAGTACTTATGAAGTTGGAGTGTGATCAAGATGGAATTGACCACTCTAATTTAATATAGCAAAACCTTGGCCAGGGTAATCCATCAGATAGATTTGATATTTTAAAATATAATGTGGACAACCTAATCAGAGTTGACAGTTGAACTTTGATGTGTCCTATGAGCATTGTGGTCAAGAGGATGAATTATATGGAAACTATATCTATATGGGTTCTAAGGATGGTGTTCTACACCTTCGATCTATCCGGCTGTTGGGTATCATTGCTAGATGGTCACTTTGATTGATACAAAAATTTATTTTTGTGCTATCAACTTAGATTCAGACCTATAAGGTCACACACATTAGAGCTTATGATATGATCGAATGATTGATTTATGATTAAAAATTATTCTAGGATTAAACAATCAATACGATTGGTGTTTAACCTAGTGCAAGTGTTGTAGGAAGATCGATTAGTAAATAGATTGCTAATTGGCTTAATTTGATTAAACCAATAGGCTGAGATTAAGTCTAATTAAATATTATTTAATTAGATTTGGTTTGGACTTGATTGGATCAAGTTCAATTGATTTATTGTATAAGCCAAGTGCAATGAAGAACTAGTCCTAGTCTAACTAGGACTCAGATTAACCAAATTTTTTAATTTGATTAGAAAATAAATTAAAATTAAATCTAATTTAGTTCTTAAATGGGTTAGGGTATTATTTAATTGAATTGATTTAATCTTGATTTTATTTGGTTAAAAGATCTTGTTTGATCAAGTCAAAACAAGAGTCCTAGTGTGACTAGGACTCCCTATCTCCTTACGCCACCTTGGTCCCAACGCCCCCAATACCTATTTTTAGGTATTTTTCATGGAAAATCATTTTTTTCATATTTTTCATGCCCCCTCTCTCTCTCCAAGTCATATTTGGAAGTTAGGTGGAAGACCAAGTCAAAGGAGGATTCGGTTTTGCTTAGGATTCTATGAGATAGAATCCTTATTGACCAAAACATCTTCTCTTGAGTGCCACCCCTTCTTTTAATTAATTCTTCTCTTATTCCATGAAAATAATCTTTTTTTCTTGTGCACCCTCCCTTGCTGGTCCATGCCAAAAATTATGGAGGAGGCACCCAAGAGTTGGGCGGCCCAACAACTTTCCATGTTTGGATATTCCTAGTCTAGGAATTTGACCTAACTTAAATTCTTCTTTTTCTCTTTTTATTGGATGAATTTTATTCTAATTTTTTTATAAAATAAAGAGCTTTGAGAGAGATTTGGGGTGTGAGAAAATTAGAGGAAAAGGGTCTTTGGGCGTGGGGGTTCCATAGGCACGAAACTAGATGTCTAGGTGAGAGAAAAGAGAAGAAGAAGAGGATCTTCTTCTAGGGCTATTTTATTTTCAATCTCTCCTCCTTTCTTTTGAGTTATTTTAAGAGAATATCAGATCAGCAAACTCTCATCTATCTTCTCATATTTTGGAGAGTCAAAATTTTAAAGAAGGGAGAATTGGATCGACCGTCAAAGAAGGATCAGCACAGTACTAGCATGCTGTGCTAATTTCCTACATCAAATTTTAGTTCAGAGATCGTAGGCTCGTGTGGACGACTCCTAAAGGCTAGATGCATGTGCAACTCATGACTTCATCCTCAAACTTAGATCATTAAGTTAGAATATCTAAACTTGCTCAGGTAATAGATCTGATCTATAAACTTCATACCTGCATTTGATGTAATGTAGATCTAGGTTGATTTGATCAATCTTTTTCTTTCTTATTTAATTTTAATTTTTAATTTAATATCATATCTTAATCATGTAATAGATCTAAGATCTAGGTATTTATATGATTATTTAAATAAATTTTAGATTTATTTAAGTCTTCTACTGTAAGATTTTGAAAAAATTTTAAGATCTACCTATGAAACCCTAGATCTGGTTCCTTCAATTGGCATCAGAACAAGATTCATATTACATAATTTTTATGCATGACTAGATTATTTCCTAGATTAAATCTAATTTATAATTTAATTTTTAAATCTATAATTAATATATATATATTTTAGATTGCATGGACTGCCATAAAATTATCCTACTGTAAGGTTTATCCCTTATAGTGAATAGGTTATCCTAGTACGTACTGATCTAAAATATTGATCATAAAATTTTAGATTATATCTAAGAGATTTTATGATTTGATTAAAAATATTTTAATATAATTTTAATCATCATAAATATATTAGATTTGATCTAGGAAGATTTATGATTGATTATTATTGAAACTATTTCAATTACATGAACTAGTTTAGATTAGATCTAAAGTAGTTTTGTTTATTTTACTTGCATATTGATTATGAATCAAACATGCAACTTGGTTGATAGAATCATGTTGTAAAAATATTTTACAAATATAAAAATTATTTTTGAAAAGCCAAATCCCAACCCTCAGTCCAAAACTTAATTGAGAATTAAGAAGTTGATTGATTAGGATCTAGGATTGTGAATTGAAGAACCTAAGACACAAATCATAGCACATTGGGTTAAATGGATTAGTAGAGATTAGGTCCATTAATTAGGTTAGACCTAGGGTTAGATTAAAGAATGGACTTAATTAGAGAATTGACTAAATCTAATTAATTATTGTCTTAGATTAGATCAAGAATTCTCTAGATCAGTTACAATAGTTATAGTTGGTCAAGTCCATATCTTTAACAAGATCCAAGATGGACTTGATTCTTGGCTACACGGTCTAGCACGAACTGTTAGGTTGATCTAATTGAAACTAATTAAATTAGTTGGTGTCTAAGGTAAACCAGATTAGTAGTTTTTAATTGGCAGCCCGCTTACCTGGCCATTTCTGATGATGTGTAAGGCAAACCTGATGGATCCTTCCACTGATCAAACTTACCTAACCTCTTGGTGATATTATATTTTGATCGAATCGTTTGACTATTCAAGCTAATCCATGTCAGCTAGGTAAATCAGTTTGACTGATTTAGGTGCTCCTAGACCAGCCTATTAATGGTCTTCCTTAAGCTGACTTGGTGAAGTTAGTGGAAGGATCATGACAAGCTAGTTAATCTGACCTACTCACTTCTATAAATAAATCTTCTAAAATTATTATATCCCTAAAATGAAATAGTTATATGATAACTGAATCATAGCCTTCCATTAAAGTGAAATGATAATGGGTCCATCAGTTGGATAATCATTGGAGGCCCAAAGGTCTGGTGCTTATCGATTGAAGGAATTATCATTCATTATATGATCTCTCGGATACATCTATCAAAATGGTGGTCAATGGGCCAATCAAAGTTGGGCCTGATCATTCATTGGTTGGATAGGCTAAATATGGTCATTTTAATGGTTGGACCTAACTGAACCCTTTTCTGAGAAAGCCAAAGCCAACTGATCAAGGCCTGGAGCAAAATTTAATTATTAAAAATTATTTAAAAAATAATTGATTATGAACCTACCCTTAGATGTACATGGGTGGACCAATCAAAGTTGGACTTTTGTACAGTCTATGTGGATTCTAGTACCCACTAAGAAATTAGGATAATTCCTCGAATTGGAGGTAGAGGCTACCAATTCGAATAAAATAGTGGAAAAAATCTTTTGATTAAAGTCCAAATCTTTAGGTTTAATGAATCAATTACTAATTAGATTTTGGTTTTTCTTTGTGCAGACATGGCCACTTCTCTATCACTCTGATCATTGTTGGATAATGATAAGTTGGTGGGACCCAACTTTGATAGCTGGTACCAAAAGTTGAAGATTATCCTAGAGTATGAACGGATCCTAAATGTGCTGATGGATCTTGCACCTGAGGAGCTAGCTATCAATGCATGTGAAACTATCAGAGACACTTATCAGAAGTGGCTCAGTGATTGAACCATGGTGCACTGCATTATGCTGGCTATGATGAGCGATGAGTTTAGTCGTAAGTTTGAGACAGCTCAGCCAAATGAAATGCTTCAAATATTTGAGGATTCTTTTTGCACACCTGATGACGTTGGGAGGCACAAGACTACTTGTGCCATCTTCAATGCTGGAATGTAGGATGGTGCCTCTATCACTGATATGTATTATACATAATCGAGTTGATAGAGCGCTTGAGCAAGCTCGACTTTTTCTTATACAAACAACTTAGAAAAGATGCAATACTGAACTCACTGCCCAAGTCTTATCTCCCATTCCTTACACATTAAAGAATGTCAAAGCCTGAAGTGGACTACCATGGGTTACTGGGGTTACTTCAAAACTTTGAGAAGGATCACCAACTCCATAAGGAGTCGGTGAACTTAGTGGGAGGTTCGTCCTCTCGTTCTCGATCCTTTGAAAAAAGAAAGAAGAATAAGAAGAAGAAAGCCAAGAAGGTGCATGTTCATGCTAGGACACCTGTGCAGGCTCAAACCCCAAAGACCAAGCCCGATAAGAATCAAGCCGAATGCTTCTTTTGCAAGAAGCGGGAGCATTAGAAGAGGAACTATCCTCAGTACATTGCCTCCCTAGATCTGAATAGGCAGAGAAAGAAGCAAGCTATTGCTGGGCAAGAGCTTTATATGATAACTCTTTGCAATTTTTCTATTTATGATATTACTGACTGGATATTGGATATCGATAGTCTTTATCATATTTGTAATTCATTGTAGGGATTGCAGGTCAATAGAAGATTCGAGCAAGGTGAGAGATTTCTGAATGTTGGAGATGGAATACCAATTTTAGTTCTAGCTTTAGAAATTTTAAAACTTGTATTTAAATCTCATACCGTTGTTCTTAGTGATTGTCATTTCTGTCCTAATTTTTTTTAAAATATCATTTCTATAGGCCTTTTGGCCATGAACAATTATGAAATTTTAATAAGGAAATGAGTTTGTAATGTCATTATGAATGATGTTACTACTTTCTAAGGATAATTGAACAATGGTGTATGTATATTATCACAACCTATTAATGTAGTCTATTCTACTAGCAAGCACCCTAGATTAGATAGTGTATCAGATATCTACTTATGGCACTGTAGGCTAGGTCATATAAACAAGAATAGGATAAACAGGTTGACTCAGGAGGAAATCCTCAAAGTTAATGATTGTGAATCACTTCCAACCTGTGAGTCCTATCTTTTTGATAAAATGACCAAGTCACCTTTTACTGAAAAAGATGAGAGAGCCAATGAGCTCTTAGGTCTAGTACATACTGATGTATGTGGACTAATGAGCACAAGTGCCAGAGATGGATATGTCTACTTCATCACTTTCATAGATGATCTATCCAGATATGAACATGTCTATCTGATGAAACATAAGTTGGATTCTTTAAAAATATTCAAATGGTTCCGAAGTGAAGTAGAAAAATAAACTGGAAAGAGTATTAAAACTCTTTGGTTTGATCGAGGAGGAGAATACCTTTTTAGTGAGTTTCTCACATATCTAGGAGAGAATGAAATTCTCTTCCAATGGACTTCTCCTAGAACACCACAGTAAAATGGTGTGTTTGAGAGAAGGAATCGGACTCTATTAGACATGGTCCGATCCATGATGTGATTTGCCAGCTTGTCGATATCCTTTTGGAGATATGCACTCGAATCGACTTGTTATCTATTAAATAGGGTTCCAAGTAAGTCTATAGTTAAAACCCCATACGAGATATGGACAGGGCGTAAGCCAGTACTTTCACTCCTCAAGGTTTGGGGATGCCTGGCTTATGTCAAACAATTAGCTACAGACAAACTTGGACTTAGGTTTGACAAGTGTACATTCATAGGATACCCAAAAGAGATCAAAGGATACTATTTCTATCATACTGATGAACAAAACATGTTCGTCAGCCTTAGGGCAATCTTTTTGAAAAAGAAGTTCTTTGATGAAGGAACTGTTGCCTCTAAAGTTGAACTTGATGAAGTTCAATAGGTAGAAAGTTTAACACAGAATGTTGAACCTATGTTTGATTTGATCAGATCAGATCCGAAGCCTAGTGAACCTTCACCATCAAGGCGATTCGACAGAGTACCCCACCATTTGGATAGATACTATGGATTCTTGGTCTAGGATGGTGATCCCATCGAACTCGATGAGAATGATGAGGATCCGATCACTTATATGGATGTGATACAGAGATCCGACTCTGAGAAATAGCTAGAAGCCATGAGATCCAAAATGGATTCCATGAAGGTCAATGATGTATGGATATTAGTTGACCCACCTGAAGGGGTTAAATCCATTGGGTGTAAATGGGTCTTCGAAAGGAAGAGGGGCACAGACGGAAAGGTGGAGACCTATAAAGTCTGTTTGGTTACCAAAGGATATCGTCAATATTATGGTATTGACTATGATGAGATGTTCTCCCCTGTGGCAATGCTTAAGTCCATTCGGATCATGCTTGCCATTGCTAGACTATGAGATCTGATGGATGGATGTGAAGACAGCTTTCCTAAATGGAGAGCTGACCGAAGAGGTATATATGATACAATCTGAAGGGTTCACATCCGTAGATGAGTCTAAGGTGTGCAAGCTTCAGAGATCAATTTATGGATTAAAGCAAGCATCTCGAAGTTGGAACATGCATTTTGATAAAATGATCAAAACTTATGGCTTTGTTAAGAACGGAAAAGAATCCTGCATTTATAAATGGACAAATGGTCCAGCAGTGGTATTCCTTATTTTGTATGTGGATGACATTCTCTTAATTGGGAATGACATCCCCATACTACAAGGAATAAAAGTCTAATTGTCATCATAGTTCTCCATGAAGGACTTGGGTGAAGCATCCTACATCCTAGGGATGAAGATCTATAGGGATAGATCTAAAAGGATGCTTGGTATATTTCAATCCATGTACATAGAAATTGTGCTGAAAAGGTTCAGCATGGAGAATTCCAAAAAAGGCTATCTTCTGATAGGCCAAAAAATTTTTCTCTCTAAGAAGGATTGTTTGACAACTCTTGAAGAGAGAGAGCGTATGAGTAGAATTTCATATGCTTCGGCAGTGGGATCTATTATGTATGCAATAATATGTACGAGATCAGACGTGGCATACTCACTAGGAGTAGTGAGTAGATACTAGTTTGATCCTAGAGAAAATCACTAGAAGATGGTTAAAACCATCCTTAAGTATTTGAGAAATACTAAGGACCAATGGTTGATTTATGGTGAGTCAGATCTGAAGCTTGTGGGGTTTATAGACTTCAGCTTTCAATCTGATCATAATGACAGTAAAAGTGTGTCAGGATATATCTTTACTCTAAATGGTGGAGCCATCTGCTGGAAAAGTTTCAAGCAGCATATAGTGGCTGACTCTATTTGCGAAGCAGAGTACATGGCGGCATTAGATGCAGCAAAAAAAGTTATGTGGCTGAGGAAGTTCATCAACGAGCTCAGAGTAGAACCCTCCATTGATGGTCCAGTCTTGCTCTACTACGACAGCACTGATGCCATAGCTCAAGCAAAGAAATCGAAGGCACACCAACGAACAAAGTACATTCTGTGCTGCTTTCATTTGGTCCATAAGATTATGGATCATGGTAACATCGACCTTCAGAAGATCGATGGAAAGAAGAACCTAGCCGACCCCTTCACTAAAGCCTTAGCAATCAAAAAGTTTGACAACCATAAGTCGAAGATGGGTATTAAATACTATGCCAAGTGGCTTTAGGATAAGCATGAGTTATTGGAAATTGTGTTTCAAAGTCAATTATCAGTCTGTTGATGGTTGAGATATTGTAATTAATTTATTAATTAATGAAAAATATTTTGGCATATTTTTTCATCACAAGTTTACATCTTCTAATGAACTTCATTGTTGTGATAAAGTTCGAAGGACTATTTAGTTTTGATAAAGAGAGGATTTATCGATTAGTCCTTAAATTTATTCACGACCAAATGATAGACTATTAATTATGACGACAGTATCTATCGAGCATAGATCGCTATATGCCATATAGGTTGATTGTCCTTTTAACCAAGGTATGTGGAGATATTGGTATGGCATACAGATGAGATGTATGGGTACATTGTCATTGAACGTGATCAACTTTAGAGCATTCTACTATCGAGAATGTGTCTGATGGGATATAAGTATAAGTATCTCTTAGACCTGAGATTACCTCAGTGACTTGCAAGCAACTCACTGTGCTTTGGCATAGGACTAACTAAATTTCTAATTCAATAATGGAAGGCTTCTGGGCATAGTCAAGTACTTATGAAGTCAGAGTGTGATCAAGATGGAATTGACCACTCCAAGAGTTGGAGAAGAACGTATCAGTATATTTCAATATAGCAAAACCTTGGCCAGGATAATCCATTAGATAGATTTAGTATTTTAAAATACAATGTGGACAACCTAATCAGAGTTGACAGTTGAACTTCGATGTGTCCTATGAGCATTGTAGTCAAGGGGATGAATTATATGGAAACTATATCTGCATGGGTTCTAAGGATGGTGTTCTACACCTTCGACCTATCCAGATGTTGGGTATCATTACTCGATGGTCACTTTGATTGGTATAAAAATTTATTCCTATGCTATCAGCTTAGGTTCGGATCTATGAGGTCATACACATTAGAGCTTATGATCTGATCAAATGATTGATTAATGATTAAAAATTATTCTAGGATTAAACAATCAATACGATTGGTGTTTAACCTAGTGCAAGTATTGTAGGAGGATCGATTAGCAATTAAATTTTTAATTAGCTTAATTTGATTAAACCAATAGGTTAAGATTAAGTCTAACTAAATATGATTTAATTAGATTTGGTTTGGACTTGATTGGATCAAGTTTAATTGATTTATTGGATAAGCCAAGTGCAAGGAAGAACTAGTCCTAGTCTAACTAGGACTCGGATTTATCCAATTTTCTAATTTAATTAAAAAATAAATTAAAATTAAATTTAATTTAATATAATTTAATTAACTCCTTAAGTGGGTTAGGATCTTATTTAATTGGATTGGTTTAATCTTGATTTTATTTGGTTAAAAGATCTTGTTTGACCAAGTCAAAATAGGGTCCTAGTGTGACTAGGACTCCCTATCTCCTTGTGCTATCTTGGTCCCAATGCCCTCCATATCTATTTTTTAGATATTTTTCATAAAAAATCTCTTTCTTCTTAATTTCCATGCCCCCTCTCTCCATCCAGGTCATATTTGAAAGTTAGGTGGAAGACCAAGTCAAAGGAGGAATTGGTTTTGCTTAGGATTCTATGAGATAGAATCTTTATTGACCAAAACATCTTTCCTTGAGTGCCATCCCCTCTTTTAATT
Source organism: Cocos nucifera (assembly GCA_006176705.1). Lineage (NCBI taxonomy): Eukaryota > Viridiplantae > Streptophyta > Magnoliopsida > Arecales > Arecaceae > Cocos > Cocos nucifera. Next base: position 185,113 of record QRFJ01002334.1, on the reverse strand, counting down.
AATTCTTCTCTTATTCTATGAAAATAATCTCCTTTTTTGTTTACCCTCCCTTGCTGATCCATTCCAAAAATTATGGAGGAGGCATCCAAGAGTTGGGTGCCCCAACAACTTCCCATGTTTGGATATTCCTAGTCTAAGAATTTGACCTAACTTGGACTCTTCTTTTTTTCTATTTATTGGATGAATTTTTTTAATTATTTTATAAAATACAGAGCTTTGGGAGAGGTTTGGGTTGTACAAAAATTAGAGAAAATGGGTCCTTCGACGTGGGGGTTCCATAGGCACCAAACTAGGTATCTAGGTGAGAGAAAAGAGAAGAAGAAGAGGATCTTCTTCTAGGGCTATTTTATTTTCAATCTCTCCTCCTTTCTTTTGAGTTTTTTTAAGAGAGTCTTAGATCAGCAAACTCTCATCTTTCTTCTCATATTTTGGAGAGTCCAAATTTCGAAGAAGAGAGCATCGATTGATCGTCGAAGAAGGATCAGCATAGTACTAGCATATTGTACTGATTTTCTACATCAAACTTCAGATCAGAGATCGTAGGCTCGTGTGGACAACTCCTAGAGGTCGGATGCATGTACGGCTCATGACTTCATCCTCAAGCTTGGATCAGTAAGTTAGAATATCTAAACTTACTTAGATAATAGATCTGATCTATAAATTTCATACCTACATTTGATGTAGTGTAGATCTAGGTTGATTTGATCAACCTTTTTCTTTCTTATTTGATTTTAATTTTTGATTTAATATCATATCTTAATCATGTAATAGATCTAAGATCTAGGTATTTACATGATTATTTAAATAAATTTTAGATTTATTTAAGTCTTTAATTGTAAGATCTTGAAAAGGTTTCAAGATCTACCTATGAAACTCTAGATCTGGTTCCTTCATCCGAGCCATCCTCCCTTCGTAGAGCTCGAAACCCTTAATGAACACCTCCTGACCAAATTCGACGTTCAGGTTCCTCATCTTGGATGAAGCCTTGAACTCTTCCACAGTCCGAGTCATCACCTCCGAGATCGACTTCACCATTTGAGCCTCCAGTTCGGCGACCTTATTCTCCACTTCCTTCTTCCACTCCTCCACTAGGGCTAGTGCGGCCTTGAGTCTGATCGAGATGAACTCCTCTTTCTAAAGCGCCCCCTAAAGACTCTCGATGTCTGTCTCCTTCTCCTCTACAAAATGCTTGACCTCGATGATTCTCTCTTGAAGATGGCAGATCTCAACTCGAAGGCCATATTAGACCTTTTGTGCTTCCACCTCCTGACGGCGCACCCTCTTGATGTAGGCAAGCATTTGATGATCCGACTGCAACAAACGATTGATATTAAAAAAAAATGGGGGGGGGGAAGAAAAGAGAGGAGCAGAAAGGTCGAGCGACAGAGCAGTTACCTTGAGGATGGTTCCAAGAGAACTCCAAGCGAGCTACAGCAGGTCAAGGTCGGCCATGTGGTCCACCATCTCCAGCATGGCAAACCTATCAGCTAGATCCTAGATAGTCTTTGGGTTGTCGAAGGGATCCTCCCCTCATTCGTTGCTATCACCATCCAACCCGCTAAGGTGAGCCTTACAGGACGTCTTAGCGATAACTTTCTTCTTTTTCCTTCCTTCTCCTACCTCTCCCTCGGTAGGGGGCTCTGAAACCCGATCCCCACTGGAGGACCCGAGGGCATGGAAGGTATAGAGCTCGTGCCAGTGGTGCCAACCTCGGTAGCTAAGGCAACTTTGGTACTGGTGATGACCTCGGGCGCAATGGCAGTGGAGGTAGGGACCATGGTGTTGGAATCATCGACCTTCATCTTCTTCGAGCTATCGCTTGATGCCTTTTCTTTCCTCTTGTTGGTGTAAAGCCCTTTGGTAAGCATTTTGGTGGCTTTGGTATCCATTTCTACAATAGAAAAAGAAGTGTGGTCAGTGGCAATACACGTACAAATCCATGTGAATTCAAAAAGCAAAAGATGTATCAACGGGGTCAAGAGGACTCAGACCCAGGTTGAACAAGGTCTGTTCTTTCAGAAGGACGAGAAGGAGAGGAGTTCGGTATGCTTTGAATTTATGGAAGAAATTAAGGTCGGCTTCATCTAAGCTAGGAGCTCGGCAAACTAACTTTCTAATATAACCCCATGGAGGGAGATCTAAGAGCAAGGTTGGACAATACATAAAAAAGTATTTTTTCTTTCAGTTATGAATGAAAGAAGGGGCACCTTTTAATAACCCCTTCTTGCCAAACTAGGAAGAAAAATACCACTAGTCCTGCATGAAAGGATGGTGCTTGAAGGTGTAGAAATTTCTAAAGAGCGAATTGGTCAGTTGGACCTTGACCAGTTGATAGAGGGAAAGAAAATCAACAATGAACCAAAATGAGTTCGGCATGACAGATGTGAAAGAGATGTTCAAAAATCAAAAGGGGGCGACTATAAAAGGAGGCTGTGAGAGCCTAAGCCCAATACGCAAAGTTTTTAAGTACAAATAAAATCGACCAGTTGAAGGAGAGCTGACTTGATCATCGAAGCTAGAGAGTTCGAGATTGTATTTCTGGGGGATTCCATATTGGATTCGGATCAGAGAAAGATTGTCTGGAGTAAGAACAGATGGGATGGTGTCTGAAATGAAAGATGAGTGGGACATGTTCCTAGGATCTACCTCGGCCTGGGGTGCGGGATCAAGGAAGGTCGGTCTAGGTGAGCCCCAAGAATTGATGGAGTGGAAGGTTTCGGAAGACATCTGAATTGAAATAAAATCTCGAGAAAACCTCTAAAAAATAAGAAAAAATGTAGGACAAATGTTGCTACCAAAAAATTGGGAGAGTAAAAAGCTAAAAAAAAAGCATGAATGATCTAAGAGAAGGGATAGAAAATTGACCTAAGCTATCTGGGGAGAAAGAAAGGACGATGGATGCAATGAGAATCGATCGAAAGGGTGTTTGAAGCTCGAGAAGGTGAGGAAGGAGGCTAAGACCCTTGGGAAGAAGACGAACGGGACCGAAGGAAGGAGAAGATTCAAGCAAGAATGGCTTTCGGAGGAGAGGAGAAGGCCTTAAATAGCCGAAGGTAACCCAAGGTAGTTATGATTGTAGATCAACTTCAGCCAGTCTATGTGCACCGCGTGTCCCACTCATCATGACAAAGGAGTGGCGACGAGTGGGAGTCTTTATGGCTCCGTACCTAGGGTAGGATTCCAACAGAAGATTCGAAGGGCCGTCTTTTCAAACTTATTTCAAACTTAGAAAGCTTCGGTGCCAGGACGATAAACACCAAAATATTTCATCCTGACAAATGCGGGAACTTGAGATCGAACTTCGACAGTCACTTTTTTCCTTCCTTCCTTCGAATTTTGAACTCGAAAGTAGGAGGACTATTGTTGGGGATAAATCTCGCTCCCACTGAAGTCCATTCTGGTGCTTAGCCTGAAGTGATTGGTAATTATAGAAGAGCTTTGATTGCAAATTCTTTCTTTCGGGCCCCTCCAGTAGTCGAACTCCTTTCAGACCTCTCCAGCAGCTAAACTCCTTTCGGACTTCATCTTCTGTCGGATCCCTCCATCGAACAAATTTTTCTTTAGGTCTTTCCTCCTATGGATCTACATGTAGATTCCTCCAACAGACCTACTTTCTGATCCCCCCAATGGATCCATGTTTGGACATCTCCGGTAGACTTCTTTCAAAGATTCCTCCAGTCATAGGACTCTTGAACCCCTCCCGACCAAACTTTTGGTAGTCACCCAGAAAGATTGGTAAGTCACAACAATGGATACCACTCTCGACTGACAAGTCACGACAACAGACACCATCCTCTATAACAAACATCGCATGGCCTGAGCAACCCACTACCAGATGGTTATGGCTGTCGCTATCAGTTTGTTACTGGCTCTATCTATAAAAAGGACCCTCCAGATATGTTTTCACTAGACTCTCTTCTTCTTCCTAAAATTTTGCAACTTTCTCTACTGAGTACTCTATTTCTGTTGATCGAAAGAGCTGACTTGGTCATTGGAGGGTCTTGTTGAAGCCACCCCCTCGGACTCTGGATGAGATTTGTTCTACAGGTCACCAACGGTGACCTCATCTTCTCCGACTCCAGCGCTTCTCCAGTGATGACCAAATTTCACACCAACAAAAGCCAAAGTCATAATATAGACTAATTGAAGGTTTTCAGAAGGCTAAGGTTGAGGTCCTATTTTAGGTAGAACTTGAAGTCATCAAGAGATGGAAGTCAGGATCAAAATGTAAGCTGAATTGAAGGTTATCGAAGGCTGAGGTCGAGGTTCTATTTCAGGCCAAACTTGAAGTCATCAAGAGATGAAAGCCAAAGTCACAATATAGGTTAATTGAAGTCTTCAGAAGGCTGAGGCCGAGATTCTATTTTAAGAAACTTGAAGTCATCAAGAGATGGAAGCCAAAGTCACAATATAGTCTAATTGAAGGTCTTCAAAAGGTTGAGGTCGAGGTCCTATTTCATGCCGAACTTGAAGTCATCAAGAGATGAAAGCCTGTCATAATGTAGGCTGAATTAAAGGTCATCGAAGTTTGAGGTCAAGGTCCTATTTCAGGCTAAACTTGAAGTCATCAAGAGATGGAAGTCGAAGTCATAATATAGGTTGATTGAAGGTCTTCAGAAAGTTGAGGTCAAGGTCCTGTTTCAAGCCCAACTTGAAGTCATCAAGAGATGAAAGCCTATCACAATATTGGCTAAATTGAAGATCATCGAAGGCTGAGACCAAGATCCTATTTTAGACCAAATTTGAAGTCATCAAGAGATGAAAGCTAGGGTCACAATGTATGCTAAATTGAAGGTCATCGAAGGTTGAGGTCGAGGTCCTATTTTAGGCAGAACTTGAAATTATCAAAAGATCGAAGTCCCCACTCATAGCTCCAGGTTGTCAACTTTTTCCCTACATGTCATGAGGGGACAATATCCAACATGATTTCTGAGAATATTCTAGTGGATAAACAAAATATCTCTGATAACTCACTGTTCTTTCATGATTAACAATCCACAATCCATCCTAACAAACTCCGGACCCTTCTATAAAAGAAAAAAGGGAGATCCCAACGTACGCAAATTCTTCTCTCCAAATGCTCATCTTCTTTCTTCTGTTGGATAGAAAATTGACTTGAGCATCGGAGAGTTCCTGCTGGAGCCAACTCCAATCAAGGATTTCTCTTATAGGTATGGTCGCCTCCATCTTATCACCATCAACTCGTTGCCATCCTACAACTCCAGCCATCTAATCTCGAGATGGATTTCCATGCCAATAGATGGTGCTAGAGGATGGAACCTTGAGCCCATTTATGGAAAGAAATGAGTATCCAAAGAGAGAAGTGATAAGAGCATGATGCTATCGTTAAGATACCATATTTATTAGTTTAATTTTAATTTCTTAAAATAATTAAAAATAGATAGAAAGTAGTGAGTTAGGTTAAATCCATAGAGAATGTAGTGTTTTAACTTTAAAATCTTTGATTTTTAGAAAAAAATATTTAAAAAAGAATTTGAAGTCAAAAAATAGAATTAAATAAAGAGCAAAAATTAAACAGTATGAAAAATTAAACTTGGTACTAAGATCTACTAGTTAGATCTTAGCATCTACTTACAATAAAATAAAGAATAATAATTAAAGTATAAAAATTAAATTATAATAAAAATAAAGAGCATGAATTTAAAGTGCATAAAAATAAACTTTGCATTAATTTAAAAGTTTATAGTTTAAATACATAAAATTTAAAAAATAAAAAAATAAAAATAGTTGATCTCTAATCTTAGATCAGCGTCGGCTTTGAGATGGTGTAGAACCCAGCTCTTCTTCACAGCATCTATTATCTTGAAGCAGCCTCTAACCCAAGTATGGCTCTAACCTTTACCAAACTCCATCTCATAATCAAAGATAATTAATTTTGGAGGTCTGGAGTCCTTTAAATAGGGTTAGGAGGCTTGGATCCTTTTATTGCAGGCAATATGGGAATAAGAAAGACTTTGATCATAAAAAAAAATGACATTTGAGTGAAAATTGGATTAAAATAGCATCTAGATGAATCTAGTGAAGTCTGGTCATTCAATAGGAATCCGACGGTCCAAAAAATACCAAAAATGGATGTATAATGGCCCAGATTAGGTCAGATTAAATTTTGGCCATCTGATCACATTAATCAAGAGAAAATTTTGCCATTGATCAGAGTTTTAGGTGTTTTAATCAAGTCGGGAGCTTCCTAGACCATCGGATCTAAGGTTGGAGCACTGTCCGCCGTCCGATCGTGCATTTGGTGAAGTCTGAAATCCAATCAAACAAGGAATAAATAGCAGTTGTTGGATCTAGTTTTGGAAGAAATCCAGCCATTGGATCAAGGTTTGGAGCATCCAAAATTGTTGGATCATGTAGTGGAGAGCTAGAAAATCTAATCAAAGCTGGAAACATCCCCCACTGTCCAATCTTCACCAACAATGATGATCATGCTTTACTGTTCATATGAACCATGCTGGACTGGATTTTCTGAAGACCATAATGAATCAACATGAACTATGGCCCAAAAATTATCAAAAAATCCCTCCTTAAGGGTCTATCGTGAGCCACATCATTTTTGACGTGAGCCTAATGGCAGTGACGATCGTGCTTTACTGTTCATATGAACCATGCTGGACTAGATTTTGTGAAGACCACAATGAATCAACGTGAACGATGGCCCAAAAAATATCAAAAAAAATCCCTCCTTAAGGGTCTATCGTGAGCTGCATCATTTTTTACGTGAGCTTGACATCAGCAACTCACGGCTAGGTCGGCTTGTTGGCGCACGGGCTGGCTTATGGCGCGCCGACTTGCGGGCTGAGTTGGCTTGGCTGGCTGGTTGGACGCGTTTGGATGTGCCAGTTGATTTGAGACGGCAGCTTGAGCTAGCTGAGCCATTTTTCTTTTTTATTTTATTTTATTTTATTTTTATTTTTTTAAAAATTAATATCTAGTCCATTTTAGCTTCATTTTGCTTCAAACTTATTTCGTTGTGACTAAAAAATAAGCTCTTTTTATTGATAATAATATTTTATTTTTATATTTTTATTATTTTTTAATTAATTTTTTAATTATTAAAAATATTAATTTCTTAAAAATATATATAAATTAATTATTAATTTTTAAAAATAAATATAAATTAATTTATAAATTAATATTTTTATTGATAAATTTATGGTACTTATCACATCCCTTAACTTAAGCTTTGTTCGTCCTCGAGTAAAGAAAGAATTTAGTTTTAAATATCTTTTAACTAGAGTTTCAAATTTTATCTAGGTAATTTTAAAATGACCATTGATATTCAGTAGAGCATAAGTGAGATATATCATTAAGATATTAATACTTATCAATATAAAAAATTAAGTGAAGAATATTAAATTTTTTTAAATTTTTTCTAAATTATTCCTATCTTTATCTCTTAATCATCTAAACTTTTATATGGACAAGTGTATTGCTATTTCCATCCTTTATTTATTAAAATTTTTATTCATATTATCCACTTTTTGATGTGAATATCATTGTTTACTTAGTCAATGGGACTCGATTACTTGGTGAAAAATCAATATTGTTTCTTTTTTTAACATTGTACCACTATTGAATGTCTTAATTCTTTAAGCTTTCTATTTGATCCATGTAGCGAGTCTTGGGCCAATGACTTCTAAACTAGTTGGCTTTAGGACATTAGGTATAAAATACCTCTCGGGCTTACTAGCTCAAATCAAATAGGCTACGAGTTAAGACTAGCTTTACAATGAACTTCTTCATCCTTTTCATCTTTTGATGCAAAACTCAATACTTGCTTAGGCAAAGCGGCCAGATTACTCAGTGAGAAGTACTTAAAAACTATTTTATTTTTTAATATTTTTCATTATTATGAAGAAACATATAGTTATCCTACACAAGCCCATAAAAAGTAGACTTTTCTTTGATGCTGATAGAAAAAATCAAAAGTTCTCAAAGAAAAATTATTTATGTTCTAGACTTAACTCTTTATTAGATTTTCTTAATACTTGATCCTTCAATATCTCATAAATTGTCTGATCTGTGCATCAATTTTCGTTTAAAAATGCTTAGTTCAACTCAATTTTTAAGCATAATTGAATGTTTAAATGCTAAATACTAACTTCTTTAAGAACTTAAAAAAAAATTTAAAAAATTTATTTTTCTTCCCCCCAACTTAATCAACATTCTCCTCAATGAAGAAGAAAAAAATAAAGGGTGTAATAAAGAACTGGAAAGAATTCACCTATTTCAATGTATTTTTATGGTTCAGCACATACCTTTAAAAATTTGGGCTCTTCCTCCAACTTATTCAAAATATTCTAAAATAAAAATAAACTAAAAATATAAATTAGATGAAAGAAAACTAAATATTGAATTGCCTTTCAACAAGTGTTAAGTTTACCATCTTCAGCTAGATACAATGCAGCTTACTATCTTACATCAAAAATTGGATTGATAAATTTTAATGATTTTGGATTGTCAATCTCAGAGAGATAATTTGTTATCCCATTATTGATGTATTCATTATTAATTTTGGGAATATAGTTTGTTACCATATTCTCAGATCCTTGTTTATTAAGAATTTCTCCTATTTGTTCGTCTAAAATACTTATATTTTATGTTATTGTATTAGGAGTTGAGTTTAATGCAGTAGGTACCAGAAGGATGACTAAAGGTGGTTTTAGTTGTAGAGATAAATTAATATGATCTCGTTTAAACGACTTGATTGGCTTTTCATTACATGCCTCTTGATTTTTATAAGAAGAACTGACTTCTAGAGGTGAAGAAAATAGGATTTCAAGTTTATAGGTTTCAGATAAATCATCTATTCTTTTTTTTCCTAAGTTTATCTCATTGGAACCAGCATCAGTATTAGTTTCGGGCTCAGATTCTTCTATGTGATTAGCTTCAATACTAACCTGTTCTTTTAAATTTTTATTTTGACCGAAATCAATACTAGCCCCTATCACCTAATCTTGGTTTGGGTCCATAAGAATCCTATAACTTTTAAGTTCAGAAATTACTTTGGCATTCTCTAATTGAGGATTCGTAGATGGAATATTAGATTGATAATTAAATCCAGGTGGTTGATGGATAAAGATGGGTTGTTTATAAGAATCAATTGGCTCGATAATTGACCTAGTTCTCTCCTCATGTTAGATTCAGCTAATTATCCTATTTGAGCTTCTAGTCTAGCAATAGATTCTTATTGAGTCAGAATTAATTGTTGAAGTTGATTAAATCTATCATCAGCTAGATTGATCTATTGAGGGATGGGTATAATGGTTGATTAAAATGTAATAGCTGGAAAGACTGACTAGGCTGACCCTTATTATAGGCATAATTTTGATATTGGATTCGAGCCTGAGTCTGTTGGAATATCCAAGAAAAATTGGAATGATTTCTCCAATCTGGATTATATGAATTTAAAAAAGGATCATTAACCGACTTGGAGTAGCCTTATGTAATTTGAACTTGTTGTTGGATAAAAGATGAAAACTATGCAACCATGGGACATTCACTCACACGATGGATTGGGCTAGCATAAATTGAATAAATCTTCTGATAATTAGAAGATGATGTGAATTGTGTAGGAGATTGTTGATCTAGAGTTAGGAGTTGATCTAATTTTTGGGCAAGAAGATCCGTTTTATCTATCAAATTCAAATCAACCATAGGACTAGATTCTAGATGTTTAAATTCATGGATCTCTGCCCAAGTTTGGTAGAAAGATAACGAAGCATGGTTGATTGAGCTTTCACTCAGAATTTCAAATAAAATATAAGCTTCATCCTCACTTTTATTCATAAATGCACCTTCACAGGATGCATCTACCAACTATCTATACTGATCTCCTAAATCCTTATAGAAAGCTTAAACTATTTGCCACTTAGATGGACCATGGTGTGCGTATTTTCTAAGAAGTTCCTAAGTCTCTCCCCTGACTCATGAATTTATTTTCTTAAAAGCTGAGCAAATCTAGTAATAACTTGCCTCATGATGTTGGTTCAGTCTATGAAATAAAATTTCTTAAGAAATTCACATTGTAATTCGGTCTTAGTTTTAATTGATCTTTCTATTATGCCAAGCCAGTACTTGGCTTTGTCTTTTAATGAAAAGGAAAATAAGATTAGTCTAAAGATATCATTAGTTAAATTTTGAATTCTTACCATAGAGTAGACTTCTAAAATTTATCCAGATGCTCATAAGGATCTTCATCGGTGTTTCCATAGAAAGATGGAAGCATTTGGATTATGATCGATTTGATCTTATAGTGGGTAGCATGGATATCAGGTAATTGGATATAAGTCAATGGATTATAGATAAAAAGAATAAAATATTTCTTCATCTATCTAGGTGGTTCTCTAAAATTTTTAGCCATTTGACTATTATATTTAATATGGTTCAACCATTCAATTTTTATGGTTGAATTTAACTAGATCGAAAAAAGCAATCTCCTACTATGCATGTATTAGTGCAACCCTATCGTATGGTCCAAAAATTTTTTAAATTTTTTTTATTTTTTTAAAAATTATTTTATTATTTTTAAAGATTTTTTAAATTTTTTTATTTTTATATAATTATTTTTTAAAGAATTTTTTTAATTATTTATTATTTATTATTATTATATTATTACTTTATTTATTTAAAAAAATTAATGATTTTTTAATGATTTTATTATTTTATTTATTTTATTTATAATTTTTATTTATTAAAATTTTTTAAATTATTTTTAATATTTTAAATATTTTTAATATTTAATTATTATTTTTTATTATTTTTAATTTATTTTAGTTTAATTATTTTTGAAAGAGAAGAGGAGAAAAGAAGAAGAAAGAAAGAAGAGTTCTAAAGAAGAGGTCCTAATGAGTCATAGAGCTAAAAAGAGAGAGGATTAGTTTTAATTAGATTTAATGTTGGTTAGCAATCAAGTTAGAAAAGTAATCCTAACTATGGGTTGACCTAAATCTAGATAGCTCCTAACTACCAAGGTCATCTTGAAGCCCTCTAAGTGTAAGATCAGTTAATCAACTGGCTAGATAAGTGTAAGATTGGTGGGAGTCTCCTCGTTGCTTGTCTTAGACACTAATTATACTTGGCTAGGTAAGCTAATGGAATCAATTATAAATCACATTTCTTTGAACCCAATCATCCCTGAACTACTTTTTTAGATATCAGTTAAATTGACTAATCCTAATCCGATCTAACTTTTAGGATTCTTTGTCCTATTAAGCTCGAGTTCCTAGGACTGATGTCTAATTAATTTTAATTTAAAGACTTCAGTCAATATCAGATGCAGATTGATTGTTTGTGGACCAAGAAAGGGTGATCAAATTTTCATCTTATGTTATTTAATAAGTTGTGCCTTTAAGTTGATTTGATATGAATATGCACCAAAAAAATTTTTCAAGCAAGGAGTTCTATGCAATTTAAACTAGATGCATGCAATTAATTGAAGTGAAAATACTCACCTTGCCTCCAGCAATCACTAAAAGAAATAAAAATAAAAATAAAACTAATATGATATATGCTATAAGCAGTTAGGATTTTTAATCTTATTATGAAGCTTTTAATTAGGTTTAAATAGATATTTTTTAATTAATTTAAAAATAAAATAAATAATAATAAAAAATTTAGGATTAAGATTGATCTCATTAAGCAAAATTGGAAGTTTTCCTTCTTGCCCTAATTTGGTTCTTTTCCTCTTTTTTCTTTTTTCTTTTTTCTACAAAATAAAGCAGAAAAAGTTAGTAAGTACTATTTATAGAAAATTAAAGAAATTAAAACTTTATTTATAATTATTTTATAAAAAAATCAAAGAAATAAAAATATTTAACGCTCTTGCCTTTCTCGGTAATGATACCAAAAACTTGATAAGAGTATGATATTGTCGTTAAGATACCATGTTTATCAATTTAATTTTGACTTCTTAAAATAATTAAAAATAGATAAAAAATAGTGAGTTGGATCAAATCCATAGAGAAAGCAGTGTTTTAATTTTAAAATTTTTATTTTTAAAAAAAGAAAAAAAAGATTTGAAAAAAAATTTGAAGACAGAAAATAAAATTAAATAAAGAGCAAAAATTAAATGGTGTGAAAAATTAAACTTAGTACTAAGATCTACTAGTTAGATCTTAGCATCTACTTGTAGTAAAATAAAAAGTAATAATTAAGGTATAGAAATTAAATTATAATAAAAATAAAGAGCATGAATTTAAAGTGTATAAAAATAAATTTTGCATTAATTTAAAAGTTCATAATTTAAATACATGAAATGTAAAAAGAAAAAAATAAAAATAGTTAATATCTGATCTTAGATCAGTGTCGGCGTTGAGATGGTGTAGAAGCCTACTCTGCTTTGTAGCATCCATTGCCTTGAAGCAGCCTCTAATCTAAGCATGGCTCTAACCTTTACCAAATTCCTCCCCATGACCAAAGATAATTGATTTTGGAGGCCTGAAGTCCTTTAAATACAGTTAGGAGGGCTGGATCCTTTTGTTGCAGGCAATATGTGTCTAAGGAAGACTTTGATCATCAAAAAATAATGAAATTTGAGTGAAATTTGGATTAAAATAGAATCAGGATGAATCTAGTGAAGTATGGCCGTTCAACAAGAATCCAGCGGTCCAAAAAAAGCCAAAAATGGATGTGTAATGGCTTAGATCAGGTCAGATTAAATTCTAGCCATCTGATCATGTTAATCAAGAGGAAATCTAGCCATTGATTGGAGTTCTGGGTGTTTTAATCAATTCGGGAGTTTCCTGGACCATCAGATCTGAGGTTGGAGTGCTGTCCACCATCCGATCGTGCATCTGGTGAAGTCTGAAACCAAATCAAACAAGGAATAAACAACAGCCATTGGATCTAGTTTTGGAAGAAATCTGGCTGTTGGATCAAGGTTTGGAGCATCTAGAACTATTGGATCATGTAGTGGAGAGCTAGGAAATCAAATCAAAGCCGAAAACGTTCCCCGCCATCCGATGTTCACCAACAGCGATATGGACCGTCCGATCATGCTTTACTATTAATATGGACCGCATTGGACTAGGTTTTGTGAAGATTGTAGCAAATCAACGTGAACCAAGATCTAGAAATTACAAAAATGCCCCTCCTTAAGGGTCTACTATGAGTCACGACATTTTTTATGTGAGCTTGATGTCAGTGGCTCACGACTAGGTCGACTTGTTGGCGCAGGGGCTGGCTTGTGGCATGCCGACTTGCGGGCTGAGTTGGCTTGACTGGTTGGCTGGGCACGTCTAGACATGCCGGCTGATTTGGTGCGATGGCTTGAGCTGGCTGAGCCATTTTTCTTTTTTATTTTATTTTTTTTATTTTTATTTTTTAAAAAATTAATATCTAGTCCATTTTAGCTCCATTTTGTTTCAAACTTATTTCGTTGTGACCAACAAAATAAGCTCTTTTTATTGATAATAATATTTTATTTTTCTATTTATATTATTTTTTTAATTAATTTTTAATTAATAAAATATTATTTTCTTAAAATTATATATAAATTGATTATTAATTCTTAAAAATAAATATAAATTAATTTATAAATTAATATTTTATTAATAAATTTATCTTGCATTGCTCTAATGTCGACAATCCAGATCCTATCCAGGCTCAATCTGGAAGGCTCCAAACAAGAAAAAAATTTCAATCGGAGAGAAAAGCTTAAGTAAGGAAGGTGATAATGATAAGGATGATCTAAATCAACAAAGATGCCATAAGATCTAGATAAGAAATATAATTATAAATTTTTTTAGTCATATTATACTTTTATTTTTTCGTCCGTTCTTTTGAATTGTATATAGAATCAAACATTAAAAAGGGGATCATCATTTGCTCTCTGATTTGCTGGGCAGAATCCAGTTTGAGAGCTTCATAAATGAGAGCAAATTGGATGCCCAGTAGAAAGCTCCTCATCAACAGCATCCCATAAAAAGGGGGTTCGATTTTCTTGATTCGCAAAAAGAAAGGAAAAAGAAAAAAAAAAGAGAAGAGGGAGTTTGTTAGTTTTCTATTTCAAATAAAATAAAATAAAATAAAAAGGGTTTTTCAATTTTTTGTTAAAAAAAGGGCAAATGGAAAAGCAAAACGTAGATAAAGAAGAAGCAAAGGCAGGGTCAGTGGCTTTCCCCTCACCCATCGCACGTCCGGCCAGCCTCCCCCGTGCCCGTCGTGCATCTAGCCGACCTCCCCCTCACCCATCATAGCTATCCAACTGGCCTCCTCTTAGCTCACATGTTCGGGCGCACCCCTCTGGTCTCCTTCGAACCCATGGTGCCCCCAGTCGTGGCCAAGTTCTTCCCCTGCGAGCCCAAATGACCTCTGGCCAATCTTCATTCTCCTTATGCGATGGCTCCAGCAAATCTCCTCCCTATGCCATGACCTTTCCTTGATCCTATATGCTCATGACCTCCTCCCTCGCACTTCCAGGAATGGCCCATGATGGCAAGGGCCCTCCCTAGTGCCTGCATCTCTGACCGACCTCCCCGCACGGCGACCTTCTCTCTATCCTGGACCCTAGCAACCTCCTCCTAGTGTGCTCTGAGAGGAGGTCTATAGCGACACGGTCGATCTCCTCCCTTTCTCCCATGTGCCCCTTGCAGTCGAGCTCCTCTCCCGTATGCCCATGCATCTCCAACTGAGCTCCTCCCATATGCTTCCAGGTGCAACCTACAATGGCTCCGGCCTTCTTCCCCCTCGCGATCCCATGGCAGCTCCAACCTCCTCCCTTGCAATCCCAAGCGGCACTGACCTTCAAGAAAAAAAAGGAAGAAGAAGAGGTTCTATTTCAAAAAACAAAGAAGAGGACTATTGAGCAGCTATGCAACCCAAGAGGGGGGAGGGTGAATTGGGCTTTTAAAATTTTAAACCTAAATTAAGATTACCAAGAATATGTGATGATATGTAAGTTGTATGTGGTGAGTAATTTAAGTGAGTTGAAAAGATAAATAGTAAGAGAGCAAGTATTTAACATAATAAAGATGGAGAGAGAGAGCAAGCACATAACAAATAAGTAAAATTTATAGTAGTTCGGTGCCAATCTTGCACCTACATTCATTCTCCAAGCTTCTACTTAGAAATTCAAATCCACTAACCGTATTCAAACTGAATACACCATTGGAAAACTTCAACCCTAGCTATCCCAAGCTAGCACGCTTGTTTTTTGGGTACAAGCTAATCTTACACACTCTGATTCAAGGTTTGAGAGATCTTTCCAAGTTTTGGAATCCTTCCAAAACTTAAAATAATATAAAACAGAGTATAGGAGTCAATGATAATGAAATACAAGTTTAGCTTCCTTAATAAGCAAATAAAACCTTAAGAACATTTTTCACAGCAAAGAAGAAAGCTTTTCTGATTTTCCTCAAGGTTGTTGGAGACTTGAATGAGCTCTTGAGAGGTTGGTGAACTTCAAAAATGAAAGTTTATTTTGCTTGAAGAGGGTTTTTTACTTAGGGTTGAAATGAATGCTTGAATTTTTTGATTTCTTCCCTCCTTTTTGAGCCTATATATCTTCAATAAGTGTTAGAGAAAAATTTGGATAGGATTAGAGCTTTTAGGGGATTTTAAACATACATTAAATATGGCTAAAATGGATAAAAAAATAGCCATTGCAGAGATTTTCCATCGCAAAGGTCGACCCCGAGGTCGTCCCCTGCATATGGGTCAACCTCTGTGGTAGAAGTCAGGAAGCACTCCATTTCTATTTTCTGGCTTGTAGAAATAGTAGAGGTCAACCTCAGAGTCTTCCCCTTTGGCATAACAGCCAAAATATAGTGTGCCAATCAATCTTTTTTGACAGGGATCAACCTAAGGATCGATTCTTTTCTTAAAAGTTAATTTTCTCTCAAAATATAAATTCAAAAAATATGAAATTACCTCTAATAGATCATAAATCTTTTATTCTTGCTCTTGAGGCTTTCGAATCAAAACTTGATAAAATTATGATTTTGCCCCTAAAATATAATAAATCTTTTTTCAAGTCAAAATCATTAGTAATCTTCTCAAATATTTTGTAATCATCAAAATCAATTCTTGGAGCAACAATCTTTTTCTTTTTGATGATGATAAAATACTTGAGCATAAGCAAAAGTAAAATATGTAGAAGCATTGATTAAGAGTTTCAAGTATTTGAAGGAACATGATGCATCACTTATTGGAATATTATATTCAATTATTTGACTAACATGCATACAAAGTAGTAAGGAGCATCATGAGTAGCTTGATAATTAAATTACTTGTTGTCTTTGTAAATTTTGTTTTTGTTTAATGCCCAATTTTGTTTGTCAATTTTGCTTTGCTTATTGCCTTAATTTGTTTGTCAATTCTGCTTTGTTTATTGCCCAACTTTGTTTCTCTACTCCTCCCTTTTGACATCATCAATTAAGATCTTAAGAAATTTTAAAGAAAAAGAGGAAAAGCCTCCCCGTTACATTTTGCCATATGTTTTCCTGTTAAAATAAGAATTTATGAACAAAACATATACCAATCATATAGGTCAAGCAAGATAGTGTTCATAGCATACTTTAATAGACATTTAAACCATTCATAAGAGTTAATTCATCCAAATAATGTCATCATATAGACATTCCATATACAACAAACTATAACATAGAGTTATCAAAACATATAGAAGTCAGAACATAAAATCATATAAGTCATCAATACATATAGAAGTCATGGGTATCCAAAAAATACAACCAACCATGACTTAATCACTAACACATATAAACAACTAGGAGATACAAGGCCATAGACCAACATAGGGATGACTAAACTAGATCTACTAGAGGTCATGACTGGATGCATTGGAATCAGATGAAGAGTCTGAAATATGATGAGGAGTATCAGGATCAAAGCCAGGAGCACGTCCTCGACCATGAGTACATCTACTATGGCCATGAGTAGAGGTGTGGGCATGAGCAGCTGAATGAGATGGCCCAGGAGCCTAAGAAGAAATAGCCTAGGCAAGAAGAGCAATCCTAATGGTATCCAAGTGACCCAAGGCTCTCGACATGGACTGCATAAGGGAGCCGATCTAAGTGGAAATAGTCTCATTAGAATCTTTGAACTCTCTCCTCAGGAAATCAAAACCACCCTCCAGAATGCCACAAAGTCTGGCTGCCTCTATAGAAAGGTTTGATATCTTTGAGACATCTTCTTGAGGCTGGGGATGGGCCAAATCTAATACTTGCCTTTGAAGATCTAGGACCCCATCGGTCAATCTCAAAATACATCCCTCAAGTTCCTCAATTCGTGTAGACTGAGTAGAAAGCATATGGAAAATAGTAGAGACATGAGGAATCAAAGTCTGATCAGTCGGTGGGGCAAAATGATAACTCTCCTCCTGAGAAGAACTAGCCATCTGCCAAGATAGGAGATTTGCCATCCACTAGGATAAGATGTCGGCATTCGACTGAAACATCTGATTGACGATCATCCTAAGCTGGTCATCAAAAAAATTGGCAACTGAGTCTTTGCTCCCTGATGGTGGAACCAGTGCATCCCTCCTCACAGACTCTAAGGGACCAGCCTTGTGATCAGATATAAATTGAATGTCAGGAGATGCTATGTGATCATGAGGAGGTGAAGATGGTCCCTCCTCCTCTACTCTCTTCTCCTCCTCCTCAACATCTTTAGACCAACCGCCATCAGTCTTAGAAAAAACCATGCGATGCAGTGTGTGGCAGTTGATGGTATCTGTGTGTGATAATCTTATGACTACCTCTTCCTCAAAACTGACTCCGAACCTTCTAAAGATTAAAGTAAGGGCCATACCATAAGGCAAGTGATCCTTTGAACTATTCAGTATCTCTCTCATGGCCTCAATCATCAAAATAAGAAGATTCAAGGGGGTCTCAATGATCACATGATACATGATGCATATGTCCCTACTAGACAAGAGATTATGCCTACCACTCCTAGGGACAAATAATTTGGTCACCATGTGATGCAATAGTCTTATCTCCACAGAAAGAATTTTTGCCTTCAATTTATTCAAATTTTCTTCAAATTTCCTTCCTAAAATAGCTCTAAGTCCCTCCTCCTTATGAGTAAGTTCTATTTCTTTGTATCCCTCACAAGGTAAATGTAAAATTTCTCCTAAGTGGATTGGATCAAGTATAATCTTAATACCCTTAACAAAAGATTTTACTGTTCCATTGGAGTAACTTAGATTTAGATAAAATTTTCTGACCAAATCAACATACATAGCTTCCTTCAACTTATAGTAAAAAACCCATCCTTGACTCTTAATTTTTGAAACAATAGAAAACCCTTCTTTCTCAAAGAATCCAAAGTCAATATTCTACCTTGGTTCAACTCTTCGATCGAAAAGGGGGACCTTAATTGGAGTGAGAGAGGATGGTGAGGAAGCTGGAGCAGGATCGCAAGCAAGGGTAGGAGTAGTAGAGGGTTTGGCTGCTGTTCTTTTTTGGTGAACATCTTTCTCTATGCCGTGGATGGACTTCCTCCTTTGCGGCCACTTCATCTTGGACGCCATTGAGAGCAAAGGAACCTTGAATCCCACTAGAGAGACTCAAGGAGAAGTGGAATGAAGAAGATTTTGAGAGAGAGAGGAAGGATTTTAATGGTGGTAGCTGATGGTGGATTTTGGAGTGAGGGTTTGCTAGAACCTTTGAATCCACCCGAAAAGGAAGAAAATGGAGAGGGATTTTGGGTCCTTAAGGGGAGATTTGGAGGGAGAAATCGGAGAAATGGTGATTTTTGTAGGTTTTTTTTTGCTGATTTAGAGGTGGAATAGATGTGGATTTTGGATGGTTGAACGATGGAATAGGGGAAGGAGATGAAGAGGGGTCGGCCTGTTTGACTGGAACTTCCCAAATAAAAGGCCCAATGGGTTTTTAAGAAAAAGACTAAACTACCCTAGGGTCACCCCCTAGGTCGACCCATGGCACAGAAAGTTCAAAAAAAGATGAAAAATTTCAAAAAAATGTGAAACTTGAAGGATGGAACTTCATTCATAAGCTTGATCAAAAGAAGCGCAAATTTGAGCTTTTCAAAAGTTGAAAGATGAGAACAATGCTTAAGATTTATTTCAAGGTGATTTTGATAAAATGAACTTGGAATCATAAATATGCTTAGGCTAAATGATCAAGAATTTCTAATTCTCTCCTAATTTCATAAAATCTATCCTCACTTAAGGCCTTTGTAAATATGTTAGCCAATTATTTTTTAGTACAAATATAATCAAGAAATATGTTATTATTTTGGATATGTTCTCTTATAAAATGATGCCTAATTTCAATGTGTTTTGACCTAGAGTGTTGAATTGAATTTTTAGTTAAATTGATGGCACTAGTATTGTCATATCATATGAGAGTTTTGTTAAGTTTGATGCCAAAGTCCTCAAGTTATTGCTTAATCTACAAGATTTGTGCACAGCAACTTCCGACTGTAATGTATTCGGCCTCGGTCGTAGATAGTGCTATCAAATTTTGCTTCTTGCTAAATCAAGAGATTAAGTTAACTCCTAGAAATTGGCAAGTTCTACTAGTGCTTTTTCTATTTAATTTATATCTAGCAAAGTTTGCATCTGAATATCCTATTAAGTCAATTGATGAATTTTTTGAATATCATAACCCTAAGGTTTGTGTTCCTTTTAAGTATTTAAGTATTCTTTTACCAGCATTTAAATGTGATTCGTTTGGATTAGATTGAAAATGAGCACATAAACATACACTAAACATGATATTTGGTCTACTAGTAGTTAAATACAATAAAGAATCAATCATGCCTTTATAAAATTTTTGATCAATACTTTTACCTCCTTCATCCTTATCAAGATTACATAATGGGCTCATGAGGGTACCAATGGCTTTGGAGCTCTCCATCCCAAATCTTTTGAGTAGCTCTCTTATGTACTTGCTTTGGATAATGGAGATTCCTTCCTTTGTTTGCATAATTTGGAATCCGAGGAAGAACATTAGTTTACCCATCATGCTTATCTTGAACTCCCCCTGCATGAGCTTAGCAAAATCTTGACAAAGAGTTTCATTAGCAGATCCAAATATAATATCATCAACATATATTTATATAACTAGGATATCATCATGATCCTTTTTAATGAAAATGATTGTATCTATATTTGCTCTTAAAAAATCATTATTAAGCAAGAATTTACTTAACCTTTTATACCAAGCCCTAGGTGCTTGTTTTAAACCATATAAAGCTTTGTTTAATTTAAAAACATGATTAGGAAAGGCATGGTTTTCAAAACTGGAAGGTTATTCTACATAAACTTCTTCAGTAATATATCTATTTAAGAAAGCACTTTTAACATCCACTTGAAATAGTTTAAAATTCATAAAGTATGAATAAGCAAGTAAAAGTTTAATTGCTTCTAGTTAGCAATAGGTGCAAAGATCTCATCAAAATCATTTTCCTCTTCTTGATTATAATCCTTTGCAACTAATCTTGCTTTATTCCTAATTATATTTTCATTTTCATCCAATTTATTCCTATATACCCATTTTGTACTAATTATTGGATGATTTTTAGGTCTTGATACTAAGGTCCATACATTATTTCTTTCGAATTGATTAAGTTCCTCTTGCATTGCATTTATCTAATTATAATCTTTTTTAGCTTCATCTATAGTTTTAGGCTCAAAATGAGAAATAAATGCAAAATGATTGTATGCATCTCTAAGTGAAGAACGAGTTCTTACCCCATGTGTAGGATTACCAATAATTAATTTTTTGGGATGATTATGGTCATACCTCTATTGTCTTGATAGATCATTCATACCTTGAGGTTGTTCAAGTTATTCTTCACCTTCATCCTCTTATTTATTCTCATGTTCTTCTTTATTTTGAATTGTTGAGTCCTTCAAGATGAGCTCTTTCATCCCATCTATAATAGGACCTGCATCATTAATATCTTAATTCTTTCTTGATGGAAGATCATTAGTTTCATCAAAAATAACGTGTATTGACTCCTCTACTACTAAAGTTCGTTTGTTAAAAACTTTAAATGCTTTGCTAGAGGAGTAACCAAGAAAAATAGCTTCATCAGATTTTACATCAAAATTTTCTAATCTCTCTTTACCATTATTCAAGACAAAACATCGACAACCAAAAACATGAAAATATGCAATATTTGATTTTCTTCCTTTGCATAGCTCATAGGATATTTTCTTCAAAATTAGTCTAATTAAAACACAATTTAAGATGTAGCATGCTGTGTTAATTGCTTTCATCCAAAAGTATCTTGAGAGGTTGCTTTCACATAGCATGGTGTGGACCATTACTTCTAGTGTTCTATTTTTTCTTTCTACTATTCCATTTTATGGAGGTATCTTAGGTGCTGAAAAGTTATGGTCTACACCTTTTTCATCATAAAATTTTTCAAAATCTTGATTTTCAAATTCGGTTCCATGATCACTTCGAATACTTTGAATTGAAAATCTTTTTTTATTTATAATTTTTTGATAAAACTTTGAGAAAATATGAAAAGTTTCATCCTTATGTGCCAAAAAAAAAATCCATGTAAAATATGAAAAGTCATTGATAACAATAAAACCATAATGCTTTCCACCTAAGCTTGTATTTCTTGTAGGACCGAACAAATCCATGTGCAATAATTTCAATAGCCTAAAAGTTGAAACAATATTCTTAGATTTGAATGAAACTCTTGTTTGTTTACCTAGTTGGCATGCATCACAAATTTTATTTTTTTTAAAATTTAATTTTGATAAACTAGTAACTAATTTCTTTTTAATAAGCTTTGAAAGTGAATGCATGCTAATATGTGCAAGCCTATGGTGCCAAAGCCAACTAGTCTCGTTAATTTTGGCATTCATTGCTACTAGACATTGCATGTTTATCATAGAAAGATCATTCAAATCTACCATATAAACATTACCATGTCTATGCCCAACAAACTTAATGTCATCATCATTGGGATTAGTTATAATGCATAATAAAGATTCAAAAATAACTTTATAATCCTTGTCATAAAGTTGACTAATGCTTAAGAGATTATGTTTCAAACCATCCACTAATAAAATATTTTCAATATACTTGGAGGGAGTGATACCAATGTTATCTATATCAATGATCTTTTCTTTGCCATTATCTTCAAAGATGACCATCCCTTTATTTTTAGCATCAAGTGTGAGGAATTGGGACTCATCATCGATTATGTCTCTTGAGCATCCGCTATCAAGATACCATCTTCAATATTCTTCTTTAGATGCAAGACACACCTACAAGCAAAATCAAATCTTTACTTTAGATACCCAAGTTTTTTTGGATCTTTTAAGATTAGTCATAATGATTCCTTTTGGAACCCATATTTTCCTTACATTTAAATTGTTAGAGAAATATGTATAAGATTTATGTCCTAGTTTACCATATTTAAAGTAAGTAATAATTAAAAATTTATTACTCTATAAATTTATAAAAATATTTTTTAGAAAATTTTATTTTCTTAGGGGATTGAAGCTTAGACCGGCTTTATCATAAATGATCTTTCGATTTTCAAGAATCATATGAAGTTTATTTGAACTCAAAGTAAATTTTTCAACTATCGATTTTAACTTATTGATTATATTTTATAAATTTAGGTTCTCTTGAGTTAAAGCTAGTTTTTCACTTGAAATACTTTTATTTTCTTTTAGTAAGGATTGATTCTTTAACTTGAGTTCTTTGTTTTTAGTCTCTAACTTCTTTAAATTATCTACCAAATCATAAAGAGCTTTTTGAAGTTCTTCAAAAGTTAATTCATTTGAAGTTTCAGCATTTACCTCATTTTTATGTGTCATAAGGCACAAGTTGGATTGTTTATGTGACTCTTCTTCTTTAAAGCTCGAATCATCACAATCACTTCATGTAGCCACCATAGTCTTTTTCTTGTACTTCTTGGGATCTTTCTTGAGTTGTGGACATTCAGACCTAAAGTGCCTTGGCTTCTTGCACTCATAGTATATTAACGGTTTCTCCTCATCTTTCTCCTTGCTATGCTCTCTTTTTGTAGGTGGTCTCTTTCTCATCTCTTATTTTCTTTTCTTTAGAAATCTCTTGAATTTTCTAGTAATGAGGGCCAATTCTTCATCTTGATCTTTATTTTCTACTTCATCAGATTCCTCCTCTAGTTGAATAGTGGATTTGAGTGTGATTGTCTTCTTCTTCTTGACATCTTCTTCTTGATATTGTTCCATGCTTAATGTTGAAAAATGTATCCTAAAGCCAATCATCTAAGTGATAGATGATTGAAATTAGTATATGAATTATCTAATAATAATAATTATTTGGCTAATTCATCATAGAAGTTTAATCTTTTTTAAATAAACTCCTAAATTATGATGAAGTTCTTAGAACCATAATTAATCGATAAAATAAAATTTATCTGATGGTTCTTAAACTGTTCATGATCAAATGATAAATTATTAATAAAGATGATAACTTATCGAGTGTAGGTCGCTATACACCATATGCATTGGTTGTCCTCATAACCAAGTGGTATGGAGACATTGGTATGGCATTCAGATGAGATATAGGAGTACATCTATACTGAACATAATCAATGTAGCACTCTACTATCAAGATTAGCTAGCTAAGGTCAATGGATATAAATATCTCTCTGACCTGAGATCACCACGGTAACTTGCAAGTAACTCAATGTACTTTAGTGCTGGACTACCTATATTTCTAATATAGATTTGAAAGATTTTTGGATACCGTCAAGTACTTGTGAAGTCGGTGTGTGAGTCAAGATGGGATTGATTACTCCTGATTAGCTTCAGTAAGAGAATGTCTTATTGTGTTTTAATTTAATGAAACCTAGGCCTGGGTAATCTTCGTGAGGTGTCACAAAATTCGCAAAATTTTAAGACACAATAGAGATAACTTGTATGAGTATTTGACAACATACTCAAAGTCATCTTAAGAATTATTGGTCATAGAGATGAATTATATGGTGACCATGGGCCAGGATTCTAAGAATGTTGTTTTGCATACATTCGACCTATCCAAACGTCGAAAATCATTGCTAGATGATAACTTTGATTGGTACAAAAATTGATTCTTGTACTATCAGCTTAGGTTCAAACCTATGAGGTCATACATATTAGAGCTTATAACCTGATCAGATAGTTAATCTATGATTGAGAATCATTTCGAAGTCAAACATTCAATGTGATTGATGTTTGACCTAATGTAAATGTTATGGAAGGATCGATTAGCAATTGGATTGCTAATTGGCTCAATTTGATTGAGCAATCAAATTAAGATCAAGTCTAATTAAACTAAATTAAATTAGAATTAGTATGAACTTAATTGGATTAGGTCTAGTCGGTTTATTGGATAAGCCAATTGCAAGAAAGAATAATTTCTTGTTTGAGTAGGACTTGGGTGCACCTAATTAATTTTGGATTTAAATCAGATATAATTTTTTATTTAATCTAATTTAATTAGGATCTTAATTGGACTAGGATCACCCTTAATTGGGTTGTATTTAATCTAGCTTAAATAAGATTTAAATTAGATTCAAACCTATTTTGACCTAGTCAAACAAGGGAGTCCCAGTTAGATTGGGACTCTCTCTCTTTCTCTTACGCCTAATAAAGCACACGCCCAATATTTAATTCTAAATTTTTTCTATGTTTTCTCATGCCTAATAAGCTTCTCCATGCTCCATAGTTCTGATTTTTGGGAGTTTGTTTTGACTTGGTCAAAACTAGAACGTGGTTAGGATTTATTTCCTACTTGAAAGAGTCTCCTTTGACCTAAACTCTTTCCTCCGCTTGTGCGCCCACTTTTCCCATGCCATGATTTTTGTTTCACCCTTTCTTCCCTTGATTTTATCATGAGTTTCATATTTCTCATGCCTAAAATAAAGGAAGGGGCATCCAAGAGTTGGACGCCCCATAGGAGTCCTCCTTTGACTAGGTTTTGACTTAGTCTTGCAATAAAAGGGGGGGTGCCTCCTATGAGATGAGAAAGGATGTGATAAATCCATAAAAAATCATGAAAAATTAGAGAAAAAGGAGGAAAGGCATGGGTGTTGTTGCACCAAGATTCTTGGAGAAGAGTCTTCAACTAAGACATCAAAGGTTGACATCCTGAAGAGATAAGGTAAGAAAAGATTGTCTTCTCTTCATTTTTCTTTTATGTATTTTTTTTCTATTGTTTATTCTTTATGATTTTTATGTGATAAAAATATGAGAGAGAGAGGAATAGGGTGTGGGGATAAGTGCTCCAAGTTGTTGGGGCATGATGTTCTTTTTAGATATGATTTGATCATGTCCTGATGAGAGAAGGAGAAGAGAAGAAAGGTCTTCTCTTAGGATTTCTTGGGGAACTCTTCTTCTCCAATTTTTTGAAAACCTTATATGAATAAAATTAGAGATATTAGATCTAAAAATATAGAAAAAATTTTAGAGGAGAAGGTCTCCTCTTGTCCTAACATAGAGATGTTTTTATGAATCAATCATTGATGTCCTGAAAGAGAAGATCTATCTTCTCTTAGGATGTGTTTTTTTTATTTTTATTTTTTGATTTATGAGAGGTCCAAGGGTTGGATTTCTTCCTTATTCCTTCTCATGTTCTTCATCTCTTGGAGTATCCAAGAGATCCGAAGAACATGTATTTGATTGACCATCAGGAGGGATCCGCAAGAAGCTAGCACTTCGAGCGGATCTTCGTTCGACGAACCTCCAATTTGTGTTGCAGGTTCATATGGAATACCCGTAGAGATCAGACATATGTGTAGCTCCAAAGGCAACAACGAGATTTGACCATAGAGTTCTCGATCTATGCAAGGTAAGAGATCTGATCTCTTGGTGACTTAGATGCGATCTAGGGTTAGATTTAGAATTATTCTAGATCTTGGTATTGATATGATCAATACCACTTATGATTAATTTAATTTTAGATTTATATTTGCATCATGATATATTATATTTTAGATTTAATTACATGCATATTATAGATTAAACTATTTAATCTATGTCTTCCACTACTTTTATTTCGAAAAAAGTTTTGAAATCTATGAATGAAACCCTACATGTTTTCCTAGCTGTGGTATTAGTGCATCCAGGTTCTTTTATAACATGTTCATGTATGCTTAAGAATAAATTTAAAATTAATATTTATTAAAGATCACACATACTATCATAAGATAGTCCTATTGTAAGGCTAACCATTACAATGAAAAGGTTGTTCTAGTATATGCTGATCTGAATTTGAATCATGAACAAGTTAGATTAGATCTAAGCAAATTCATGATTTAATTTTTTAATTTAAATATAAAATTAAATAGATATTAGATCTATTTTAGATTATTTAGATTAGATCTAAATAATATCAGAATTGCACATACTGCCATAAGATTGTCTTGTTGTAATGTTTATCCTTTACAGTAAAAAGGTTATCCCAGTATGTGCTGATTCGAGAAACCTAAATCATAAATATGTTCGATGATATCTAAAATAATTTATCATTTATTTTTAAATTTTAAATTTAATATTAAAAAATTTATGATCTGATTTTGATCATTTAGATGAGATCCATGTGATATATTTCATATTTTGATCTAGATCTTTATATTGCATATGTTGATATGTAGCTTCATTTTTGAACCTAGTTTGCATATGTATGATATATAAGTTTTGTAGAATTTAAATTATGAACTTACTTTCTACAAAATTTTAAATTCAAAATCCTAGGACATGATCAAAATATTGAAATAAATAAGATCTAAAACCATCATTTGAATTTGATTCAATGTAAAGTGTTTATAATTTAAAAATATTTTAAATAATAAAATCAAAAATTAGTTCTAAGGTTTTATAAATCCATACTCATAAGCTTGAACTTAATTGAGAATTAAGTGATTATTTAGGATCTAGATTTATGATTTGAAGATCCTAAGATAATTTCATAAAACATGGGTTAATAGGTAATGGGTTAGCTTTGATCAGTTCCTTAACTGGGTTAGACCTGGGGTTAGATTAAATATGGACTTAGTTAAGAAATTGATCAAATCTAATTAATAGTTAATCAAGATTAGATCATTTCTTTAGATCAATTCAATAGTTGTAGTTGATCAAAGTCTATACATCTAACAAATATATACTGATCATGGCTCAGTGGTTGAGCTTGAGTCTTTAGGCAGATCAAATCAAAATTGATAAATCCATTGGTGTCTAAGGTAAGTCTGGCATCTTAGATTGGTGGTTTTTAATTGGTAGCCTGCTTACCTGGCCATTTCTATTGGTGTCTAAGGCAAGCCTTGGCAGATCCTCCTATCGATCTCAATATGGTTAATTAGTTTTTGATTAGGTTGCTTATTGATTCATACTAATCCATGTCACATAGAAAATTGATGAGACTGATTTCATTCAGTGAGACTGATCAAGGTGCCCATGGACTGAAATTGATCCTAGTCCTTATTGATGACTTAAGAAGTTGGTGGAAGGACTTGACTTGGTAAAGTCTGTGGGAGCAAATTGGTCCATGTCCTTTCTATCCTTAAATCACTAATAATTTAAATTATTTAAAATTATTAGATCCTTAAAATAATAAAGTTATGGAGATAACTGAGTCATAGCCTCCCATTAAGGTGTTTGATAATGGGTCCATTAACTCAATAATCATTGCAGGGCCAAAGGTCTGGTGCTTGTTGATTAATGGAATCATATGATGACTTGTATGTGTCTCTCTAATGGTGATTAGGTTGACCAACCAAAGTTGGGCTTAATCATTCATTGGTTAGATGCACCAAGTATGATCATGTTAATGGTTGGACCTAATCGGATCCTTACAATGGCAGCCAAAGCCTACTGATTAGGTTTCTGGGGCAAAATTAAATTACTAGAAGTTGTTTGGAGAAATAATTGGTTATGAACCTATCCTTAGATGTACATGGATTAGCCAACCAAAGTTTGGCTCGTGTGCAGTCTATGCGGATTCTAGTATCTACTAGAAAATTAAACTAATTTCTCGAATTGGAGGTAGAGGCTATTAGTTTGAATAAAATAGTGGAAAAACCTTTAGACTAAAGTCCAAGTCTCTAGGCTTAATATAATTCATATACTTAGGTCATTATTCTCTTTTCTCAAAATAAGGCTAAACCCTAATTGCTCCTATCACTGTTAGACGGTGTTGACTTATGGGACCCAATTTTGATAATTAGTACCGAAAGTTAAATTTGATTTAGTAGTATGAATGGATTTGTACTGAGGCCTCTTAGTCCAGTAAAAATAATTAGTCCAAAATTGATCCAAATCAGGCATAGTGCTTCTACTGTTAGAAGCAAGGTCATAGGAAGAAGAATTGTCTTGGTTTCCTTGACCATAACAGGCTGAACACGAGAAATGAGCAAGAGTTGCTTATCAAGGATGTTATATGATAATACCTTAAAATTTCTCTATATATAATTATACTACATGGGTATTAGATGCCGGTAGTCTTATGCAATTTGTTGCAAAGACTATAAGTGGGATATTTGAAAATGATGAGAAATATCTGAACGTTGGGGATGGAAGTCTTATTCCAATTCTAGCTTTAGAAATTATTAAGCTTATTTTTAATAGATGATATTTTGAGTGATAATCACTATTGTCCATCGTTTATGATAAATGTGATCTTCGATGGCCTTTTTGAAGGAAAAAACCTATTTTCTAGATCAGGTTCATTCAGACCTGATTAGATCAGGAGGGATATTTCAAAATTTTTTTTTTTGAGATCCTAATTAGATTTGAGATTCCTCATATATGATCTTATTGATCTAATAATAAAAATAAAATAAAAATTAAATCTAATTTAATTATACCTTTATTTTGGGTAATCCAATTACCTTGTGATGATCCTGATGTTTGCCTGAGGTTCGGGATGTAGCCATGCAAGCACCTGACCTCTACCGATATCCACTTAGAAAGAATCTATAGATCTTCTCCTTCTCAATCAATCCTCTAAAAATCAGATCTAGATCTGATCTAGAAGGTCTTCAAAACTTCTTCTAAAGAACTGTCATTGTCTCTTGCAGCAGTGCTGCCTTCTTTCTTTCCTGGCGCCTTTCACTTGCTTGGATCACACCTTATTCATGCCCACAACACCTTGGGTGTGGAGAGGAGAGAGAGGACCAGAGGGTGGCATGGAGAAGGAGGGAGAGAGGCTTTTTGGTGTGGGCTAAAGGTAGAAGCATTAAAAACTAGGCGTAGATAGAGTTTATATAGACACTACTGCGCCATGCGGTGCCACGTCATTCCGACCAATCATGGCCCTTTGTGCAATCAGAACTAAATCTGATTGATGGGATGACATCATCTGATCTAATTAGATGAGGGACCCTCAAAACCCTTCTAAGGTGGTGCCAAGACTGGGTCAAACAAGAGTTCTTGGCATCATAGAGTTTAATCCACTAAAGCAACCCTAGAGTCCCATCTGTATGGGACTCCTCCTTTATCCTCATGGAGCGCATGCTTCCCTAGGCATGCACCCTCTTTCTATCTGTATTTTAGCAGGGGACAAGGCCCCAGGTACTCTCCTATAGGTGCATGACACATGGGCAGATGTCCATGTGTCTAGGGTCAATATTTGAGCAATGTCCAAAAACAAGAATTAGTAGGTGACCAAAAATGGCAGGTGTTATCTTAAATTTATCTCATAAATTAAGACAACTCTTTTTGGATTTGGACAAGCTCTAGTCAGACCATATAAAGGTTCTTGAGTGAGTCCAAACACATTTGGCTTACTTGAGACAAGCTATAATGATTATTAAAGAAGAACATTAGGCTCAATCGTGTGCTAGCATGATTTTCTTGAACCTAATTGAATTTTATTCAAATCAATTGAACTGGGTTAGTCCAATTGATGACATCCAGATCCAAACCCTTATTTGTGTGATCCAGTTAGGTTCAATTTTGTATGGTAATGGGATATGTCACGATCTCTATCATCGACATCATCGAAACACCTTTTGATGGATCAGAATTTTTCTAATTCAAACAACTAGTATGATCGATAATCCAAATCATTCTAATTGCTCCCAAAATCCACCAGTGACACCTAGCAGCATATGGTGGCAACCCATCAGAACTAAAAGTGAACCTCTCAGTGTAGTTACCTATGTGATTAAGTTCCTCTATCTTGAGCTCTGATCAGATTAGGGTTAAGGTGATCTCGTCAAACCTTAATATCCGTCATATGAATTAATCATTCGATTCAAGTCAAATATAAAAACCCTAATAGAAACTCTTTCTAATATTTCACTCTACCATGTCCATGGGCTTATGGACTTGATTCTCATGATCATCATAGGACTGCTCCTCATCTACCAAGGTATATAGATTCCTTATTGGTGCAATCCAATTCGTACAATGAACTTACTATAGCCAACATACACCTCAGAATTCCGAACGACTAGGAGATCATGTTATGGCATAGTCAAACTATAACACTCTCAAGATTAACTACCGATGTACCTTAGGTCAAAGAACCAGACACACCACTATAATTTTAAGCCAGTCATCGATGAGAAGTTAGACTTCCTCATGACTGCTCAAGGTGGTCACGCTCAGTACCCTCATTCTCAAACGAGTATCTGTACTCTCACTCTGGTGTCTCTACACCATAGACTCAAGACTCATCTATCCTAAAGAAGTGATCGTACACCAATCTTCTAGATCAATCACAATCCTCATGGTGATCCTACGGTCGGAAGCATTTTACGAGTTAATAATGAAAATTCATGTCTTAAATTTTCAACTCTTGAAAATATGAACTATCATTACCATTAACTCAAGGGATGTATCACCAACACTTTCAAATACACACTATGATAGAAAATAACTCATTTTATTATTTATAGTTAAAATTATAATTTTGTCCTTAGTAGTGTATTATAAGTGTCAGCCAATCTGGCTTCTAGGGTACATATATCTAACAAACTACCACTTGACCTAAAGTCAATTGGCTACAAATCTAAGTCCCATCTTCTCAAGGTGGGCTTCGATCTTCTGCTGGCCCAACAGCTTTGTAAGTGGGTCTGCCATATTGTCTGCGGAGTTGACTCTCTTGACCTCGATATAACCTTTATCAAGGTAATCGTGGATGAGGTGGTATCGTCACTTGATGTGCTTAGATATTTTGTGAGACCTCAGCTCCTTAGCAAGGGCTTTGGCACCATTATTGTCATAGTATAGAGGAATGGCATCCGATGGCATCACTCCGATCTCTGTGGTAAACTTTTTATACCTAAATGCCTCCTTCACAGCTTCTGACGCAGTGATGTACTCTGCTTCCATGGTGGAGTCTACTATCACTATTTGCTTGGAACTCTTTCAACTGATAGCACTACCATTACACACAAATAGACTCCTAGATGTTGACTTTTTATCATCTATATTGGACATAAAATCTGAGTCTGTATACCCCTAGACTTGGAGTTCTCCATTACTAAAAATCAACAACATATCCTTAGTTCTTCTTAAGTACTTAAGGATACATTTCATAAAAGTCCAATGTTTTTCATCTGGATTTGACTGATATCTGCTCGTGACACTCACAACATGGGCTATGTTAGGTTGTGTACATAACATGGCATATATGAGGCTCCCTATTACTGAGGCATAAGAATCTTGTTCATGCGTTCAATCTCCTCAGGTGTGTTGGGATACATTTTCTTGGAGAGATGAATGCCATGTCTGAAGGATACCAATCTCATCTTGGAGTTTTCCATGCTAAACCTCTTTAACACTTCCTCTATGTACATCTTCTGTGAAAGACCTAGCATCCTATTCGGTCTATCTCTATAGACCTTAATTCCTAGAATGAAGGATGCTTCTCCTAGGTCTTTCATGGAGAATTCTTTAGATAACCATACTTTAACTATGGTCAACATGAGAATATCATTCCCAATATGGAGGATATCATTCATGTACAGTACGAGAAAGACCATAGCGCTCCCACTAACTTTTTTGAAAATACATGGTTCCTCCTCATTCTTGATGAAATCAAATAATTTGATCATTTCATTAAAATGAGTATTTCAGCTCTGAGATGCTTGCTTAAGTCCATATATGGACCTTTGCAACATACATTTTGTGATCAGCATCATTGGATGTGAAACCTAGCAGCTATTCCATATAGATATCTTTCTTAAGGTATCCATTTAAGAATGTCGTTTTCACATCCATTTGCCATATTTCATAATCGAAATAGGCTGCAACAGCAAGCAATGTGTGGATGGATTTTAGCATGGCTACTAACGAAAAGATATCCTGATAGTCAATGCCTTCACACTGACTATACCCTTTTGCCACTAATCTAGCTTCGAATATCTCCATATTCTCCTCTACACTAATCTTTCTCTTGTAGATCCATTTACACTCAATAGGTACTATATCTTCAAGTGGATCTACCATGGTCTAGACTTGGTTTGAGTGCATCGAGCCAATTTCTGACTTCGTTGCCTCTAACCATTTTTTGGAGTCGATATCTGATATTGCCTCATCATAGGTTTTGGGATCATCACCATGAATCCCATTACCTACGAGGAACATTTCTTCTACTCCCTCTGAAATAGTACCTAAGTACCTCTCAGGAGGGACGAAAACCTCTTTTCGATCTACGAGGTGGAGGTAGTGATTGTATTGGCTTAACCTGATTTGGTTCCATAGGATCCTTAGCTTGTTGCTCTTAGGAGACTTTCTCCTCGAGCTTGATCTACTTTTCAATGCCACCATCTTGAATAAACTATTTTTCAAGAAAGATAGCATGCTGACTCACAATCACATTGTGGTCTTCTAAAATGTAGAAATAATATCCTAATGACTCTTTAGGATATCCTATGAATCGAGCTCTAAAGGACCTATAGTCTAACTTGTCTGCTTGTTGTCTTTTGACATGAGCCGAATAATTTTAAATTTTGAGATGACTCAGACTTGGTTTCTTACCATGCCATATCTCATATGGTGTGGTAGGAATAGTTTTAGAGGAAACCCTATTTAGTAAATATATAGCAATTAACAGACTATGTTCCTAAAGAAAATTAGGAAGGTCTATGAAGCTCATAATGGATCGTACCATATCTAATAGGATCCGGTTCCTCCATTCTAAAATCTCATTAAATTGAGATATTTTAGATGGAGTCCATTGAGAGACTATGCCATATTGCTTGAGATAGTCTAGGAATTTTTGACTAAGGTATTCATCTCCTCGATCTGATCGAAGAATCTTAATGGATTTTTTAGTTTGCTTTTCCATTTCATGTCTAAATTCCTTAAACTTTTCAAAGGCTTCAGACTTGTGTCTTACAAGATATACATACCCATACCAAGATAAATCATTGGTAAAGATTATGAAGTAGACAAAGTTGCCTCTCGTCGGCACATCAAATAGGCCGCACACATTAATATGTACTAGGACAAGTAGATCCGTGGCCCTTTCCCCATGTCCTACAAAAGGGAGCTTAGTCATTTTGCCATGAAGACATGATTCATAAATTAGATATGACTCAAAAGTCAATGAACTCAATAGCCTGATTTTCCTCAATTTGTTAACCCTATCTTCTACTATATGACCTAGCCTTAGGTGCCATAGATACCTATCATTTGGACTATCCCTGGGTCATTTTGATCCTATGGCATTCACATTTTGCTCGATATTAAAGATAGATACATCAATATATAACTGGTAGAGACCGTTAATAAGAAAACTACTTGCAATTTTATTTCTTTCATAAAGAATATTACAATGGTCCTTAAGAAAATTAATTACATAACCTTCTAGTGCTAAACATGAAATAGAAATTAAATTTCTGCTTACAGTAGGCACATAATAACAATCCTTGAGTACTAAATCTAAGCCAGATGGTAGTCGAAGAGGATAGATTTCCACGGCCATAGCAGCAACTCGTGCTTTATTTTCGATGCGTAGGATCATCTCACCATCCCTCAGTCTCCTGCTATCCTCAAGATCCTGCATAGAAGTGCACAAATGAGCCCTAGAACCAGAGTCAAGCACCCAATTGAATATAGAAAAAATTGTAAGATTAGATTCAATAATGAGCATACCTCCAGAAGGACCTATCTGCTTCTTATTCTTCATGGTGGCGGGGTATGTAGGGTAGTTCCGCTTCTAGTGGCCGTCAGTATTACAATAGAAATACTTTTTTTTGTTAGCAGTCTTCTTCTTCAGCTCTGCCTTCTTTTTTTTCCATCTTTCATCTTCTGCTTTTTCACAGACTTCTTCTTCTTTCCAAAACCTTTCTCTTAAAAGAAGTCCATTTTATAGCAAGTATTGAGCCTTTAGAATCTTTCATAGAAAGCTCAACAGTAACCAGCATATTCATAAGCTCGGCCAGAGTATTCTAAAGTTTATGGATATGGTAGTTCATGATGAACTGCCCATACGCATCAATCAAGGATTGTAGAATTATATCATTCTATAGATCTTGGTCTAACTTCACTCTGAGCTTCTCAAGCTCTTCCAAGTCCTTGATTATCATTAGACAATGATCTTGGACTGACTGCTTATCATGCATTTTAGTCTTAAATAGTCATTTAGTAATCTGATATTTGGCTGTGCGACTCTGTTTACCAAACAACTCTTGTAGGTGAGCTAATATTTGGTGGGCAATCTTGATATCTTCATGTTGGCACTGAAGCTCATCAGACATCGAGTCTAAAATGTAGTATCTGATCTTATTATCTTCATTCATCCACTTGTCAAGAGATGCTCTCTATTCAGTGGACAAACGAGTTGATAAGATGGGGAGATCCTGGTCCAATACATAAGTCAACTTCTTGAAATCCAAAATAATTTTGATGTTTTGGAGCCAATCCTTGTAATTAGGTTCGATCAGTCTATGGATGTCTAGGATACTGGCTAGTGGGTTGGATGCAGATATTTTTTTTCTATAGAGAGTCAAAGTTTCTAGTTAGATTTTGTAATTAAGACTTGTCCAATTTATTTAGGAGTTTGATTTTTAAATAAATTAGCTCCCACTATTTTCTTGGATCCCTACACCTTCTCTGTAAAGATGTAAAAATGTTTATGATTACTGATTTCTAGTGGATAGTGCAGTCCCACCAACTGGCTCATCATCTCACCTAATAGTTATTGATGATGGGTTAGCTAATTAGTGAACAACTCTTGTCCAATAATTCTCTAATCATGGTGCACCCAGACTTGGTCTCTAATTCATGAATCTCACCATGCCTGAAATATTGATCTACTCCTTAGTTAAGTCAGACCCACCATTTGCATAGATTGAATTTCTAATTGGGTCTCTCACCATATCCAAAATATTGAGCCCAATCCATCCTCCAGTCCATAGCATTCAATGCCTAATAGACATAGTTGCATCTTTCCGGTGCAACTGAACCACTATGACCAGCTAAGAACAATCAACCCTAAGAAGGGCCCGCACATCTACAATGATGGAAGACCTTAGACTTAATCTTTTCTTAGGAAGATTTGATTTAGGTCTCTTTAAACTTGACTTGACATAGCCAAAACCATTATGACTAACCTAGTGGCATGAGTTAGCTCGGATTGTTAGCCCCCTTAGATCAGGACTGGACTGATAAATATGATCAGGTAAGTGAGACCAGTGGAAGAAATATGCCATTAACTTGAGAACAATGCATTCGAGTTGAGTAGCTCTCAATTAAAAATCAGTCAGTCGTATCTGCCAAACTTATCTTAGATACCAAATTGTTGAGCTAGAACCAATCGAATTAGCCTACAATCCAAGCTCTAACCATTGAGCCTAATTAGGTCTTAACTCGATCGATCAGTCATGTGACTCGATCTTGATCCATACTTAATCCTATTAGGTTGGTCAATTTAAGCACTCTTGATCCCACCTAACCAACTCTTGATTCGGTTTGATCAACTGCTAGACCTAATTGAGCTACCCAAGCCGAATTTAATTTTATGAATATGTCTTAGATCTAAAAATTTTTAATTTTAGATCTAATATATTTTATAATCTTAATTTTTAATTATATTTAGGATTCATAAATAAAATATGTATATAAAATTTTAGGGTTTCAAGATCTAGGGTTTTACAAAAAATAAGTTTCTGATTTCTGATTAAGATCGAACGTGCAGCACCCCTGCACACCATAAGAACATCCCATCGAATAGAAGGTGAGGGCCTTTAAATCCTACTTTGTTCTTATGATCGGACGGCCAAGGAGAATGCCTTAATCAGAAACATGATAAATCTACAAAATTAGTTAGATCTACATCATATATCACATATATAAAAATTGATCTAATTAAAAATAAGTTTTGCATACATCTCATGTATCATATCATGCATATTTTTAGATCTAAATTATCTCATAAATATCTAAAAAATAAGATTTAAATTTGATCATATCAAATTAAAATTTATTCGAGATAATTTTGTAGAACTATTCTACAACTAATCTAAACATGCATCTATTATATCTCATATTAATAAATTAAATAAATTTATTTTTTATTTTTTAGATCTAATTATAATATTTATAATATCAAAAAATAATAAATAAATAAATATAAAAATTATAAATAATTAAATTAAAATTATGATTATGCTAGACTACACATAGAATAATTCTATTCCTAGTAGTCATGCATCTCATACATCTTAGATCTAGATTATTTAATTTTTAAGTTTCTAATTTTAGATCTAATCACATATAACGTGACATCTAAAATCATCTAATTATAAAATCAAAAATAAATTAAAATTAAATCTAATGAATTATCAGAACCTGGCTCTGATACCAGTTGAAGAAAAAAATCTATTTTTCAGATCAGGTTCATCCAAATCTAATTGGATCAGGAGGAATATTTCAAAATTTTTTTCTCTAAGGTCCTAATCAAATCTAAGACTTCTTAAATTTGATCTTATTAATCTAATAATAAAAATAAAATAAAAATTAAATTTAATTTAATTATATCTTTATTTTGGATAATCCAATTATCCTATGATGATTTTGATGTTTGCTTGAGGTTCTGGATGTAGCCACGCAAACATCTGACCTCTATCAGTATCCACTCGAATAGGATCTATAGATCTTCTCCTTCTTAATCAATTCTCCAAAAATTAAATCTAGATCTAATCTTGAATGTCTTCAAAACTCCTTTTAAAGAACTATCGTTGTCTCTTGCAGCAGTGCTGCCTTTTTCCTTTCCTAGCGCCTTTCACTTACTTGGATCGCACCTTATTCATGCCCACAACCCCTTGGGTGTGGAGAGGAGACAGAGAGGACCAGAGGGTGGCATGGAGAAGGAGGGAGAGAGGCTTTGTGGCATGGGCTAAAGGTAGAAGCATTAAAAACTAGGCACATATAGGGTTTATATAGACCCTACTGTGCCATGCAGTGCCACATCATCCCAACCAATTATGGTCCTTTGTACAATCAGATCTAAATCTGATTGGTGGAATGATATCATTTGATCCAATTAGATGAGGGACCCTCAAAACCCTCCTAAGGTGGTGCCAAGACTGGGTCAAACAAGAGTTCTTGGTGCCACAGAGTTTAATCCCCTAAAGCAACCCTAGAGTTCCATCTATATGGGACTCCTCCTTTATCCTCATGAGGTGCACGCCTTCTTAGGCATACACCCTCTTCCTATCTACATTTTAGCAGGGGGACAAGGCTCTAGGTACTCTCCTATAGATGCATGACATATGGACAGATGTTCAAGTGTCTAGGGTCAACATTTGACCAATGTCCGAAAATAGGAATTAGCAGGTGATCGAAAATGCCAGGTATTATCTTCAATTTATCTCATAAATTAAAATAATTCTTATCTAATCTAGACAAGCTTCAGTCAGACCAAGTAAAAGTTTTTGAGTGAGTCCAAACATATTTAGCTCAGTCGAGACAAGCTATAATAATTATTAAAGGAGAACATTAGGCTCAATCGTGTGCTAGCATGATTTTTTGAATCTAATTGAATCTTATTCAAATTAATTGAATTGGATTAGTCTAACTGATGACATCCAAATCCAAATCCTTATTTGTGTGACATAGTTAGGTTCAGTTTCGTATGGTAATGGGATATGTTGTGATCTTTATCATCAACATCATCGAAACACCTTCCGATGGATTAAAACTTTTCTGATTCAAACAATTAGTATGATCAATCATCCAAATCATTCTAATTACTTCCAAAATCCATTAGTAACATCTAGTAGCATATGGTGGCAATCCATCAGAATTGAAAGCAAACCTTTCGATGCAGTTACCTATGTGATTAGATTCCTCTATCTTGAGCTCCAACCGGATTAGGGTTAAGGTGATCTCGTCAAACCCTAATTCCATCATATAAATTAATCATTCGATTCAAGTCCAATATGAAAATCCTAATAGAAACTCTTTCTATTATTCCACTCTGCCATGGTCATGGGCATATGGACTTGATTCTTATGATCATCATAGGGCTGCTCCTCATCTACTAAGGTAGATAGATTCCTTATTGGTACAATCCAATTTCTACAATGAACATGCTATAGCCAACATACACCTCAAGGTTTCGATTGGCTAGGAGATCGAGTTATGGTATAGTCAAACTATAACACCCTCAAGGTGAACTACCGATGCACCTCAGGTTAAAAAACTAGACACACCACTATAGCTTCAAGCCAGTCATCGATCAGAAGGTAGACTTCCTCATGACTACTTGAGGTGGTCATGCTCAGTGCCCTTGTTCTCTAATGAGTACCTGTACTCTCACTCCGATGTCTCTACATTGTAGACTCAAGACTCATCTATCCTAAAGAAGCAATTATACATCAACCTTTCGGATCAATCACCATCCTCATGATGATCCTACGGTCAGAAGCATTTTATGAGTTAATAATGAAAATTCATGTCTTAAATTTTTAACTCTTAAATATATGAATTATCATTATCATTAACTCAAGGAATATATCACAGACACTTTCAAATACACACTATGATAGAAAATAATTTATTTTATTATTTATAGTCAAAATTATAATTTTATTCTTAGAAGTATATTACA
Organism: Cocos nucifera; assembly: GCA_006176705.1. Lineage (NCBI taxonomy): Eukaryota > Viridiplantae > Streptophyta > Magnoliopsida > Arecales > Arecaceae > Cocos > Cocos nucifera. The sequence continues at coordinate 146,099 of QRFJ01002334.1, read as the reverse complement.
AGTGTCAGCCAATCTAGCTTCTAGGACACACATATCTAACACTTTTGGTTAGAGATGGTTATTATTTATCAATAAAGAGGATTGTTATGATATTATTATGAATAATATTACAGTAATACATTGATAATAAAAAATTAATATTTAATATTTATATAGTCTATTAAGTGTAATGTACATATCCAAGTTAGATTATGTCATGGATATCTATCTTTGGCATTATAGGCTTAGTCATCTTGATAAGAATAGGATAAATGGATTAGCTTGAGAGAAAAATCTTGACATCAATGATTGTGAATCATTGATAGTCTATGAATCTTATCTTTTTGGAAAGATGATAAAGTCACTTTTTACTAGAAAAGATGAAGGAGCCGATAAAGTTCTAAGTCTCATACATAATGATATATGTGGACCTATGAACTTAAGTGCCAAAGAAAGATATTAATATTTCATTATAGACTATCATTTGGTCATGGGTGCGTCTGGGATGAATCATTTAAAATGTTCAAATGATTCAATAATGAAATAGAAAAATAAACTGGATAAGGTATTAAAACTCTTCGATCAGATCGAGGATGCAAATACTTATTCAATAAGTTTGTCACATATCTAGGAGAGAATAGAATTCTCTCTCAGTGAATTTTTTTTGAAATATAGTGTATCTGAAAGAAGAAGTCAAACTTTATTAGACATGGTTCAATCCACGATAGGGTTCACATGCCTGCCTGCTTTAGGGTTATGCTCTTATGGCTACTAGTTTTACTCTGAATATATACCAAGTAAATCTATTGTAAAGACTCCATATGAGATATGGATCAGGTATAGACCTAGACTCTCTCACTTTTGGGTTTAGAGTTAATCAGCCCATGTCAAATATTTGCACACAAATAAACTTGAATCCTGATCCAATAAGTATTTAAGGGTGATTAATTCTACCATACTGAAGAGCATTAGATGTTCATTAGTAGTAAGGACATTCCTTTTGAAAAGGAGTTTCTTAAAGAAGGAACTGATGTTTGTAAAGTTAAACTTGAAAAGTTTGACTGGTAGAAAAGAACCGACATAATCTAGTAAACCTATAGAACTGGATTTGATCAGATCAAATCTTGAGGCCCATTAAAGTAGCACCTTTAAGAAGATCCGATAGAGTACCATGTTAGTAGAATAGATACTTCAGTATCTTGATCCAGGATGGCAATCTTATTGAGCTCAATGAGAATAACAAGTATCTGATCACCTATAGGGATGCAACGCAGTGGTCTATCTTTGAGAAGTAACTTGGAGTCACATGATCTAAATTGAAGTCTATGAAAATCAATAGTGTATGGACACTAGTTGATTCACCTTAAGGGATAAAATTCATTAGGTGTGAATGAATTTTTTAATAAGATTAGAGTAGCATAGATGGGAAGGTAAAGATCTATAAAGCCCATTTGGCTATTATCTCAGTTTTGGAACATATGTTTTGAATGTATATCTTTGTTATGAACAAAGATAAACCGTGCATTTGTGATTGGGCAAAATCTTCTACAGTATTATTTCTTATGTTGTTTGAGGATGAAATTCTCTTAATCGAGAATGGCATTCTAGCATTGCAAGGAATAAAGATTTACCTATTATCTTATTTCTCCATGTACGAGATCAGACATAGTATACTCACTAGAGGTAGTGAGCAGATACCAGTCTGATCCAAGTGAGAGCCACTGAAAGATTGTATAGACAATTCTTAAGTATTTGAAAAATACTAAGGTTCAGTAACTTAAATATGGAAGTACTGACTTAAAACATATGGATATTTTAATTTCTATCAAAACAAGATGACAATAAGAGAATGTCAGATCATACCCTAATTATACGAGCAATCTACTAGAAAGGTTTCAAGCTGTATACTTTAGCCTATTCAGTTAGCAAAGTAGAGTATATCATGGCATATGATGCTGCCATGTAAGCTGCGTAGTTGCTGAGGTTCATTAGTAGATTGGGAGTGGCACCCTCCACCAATAGTCCAGTCCTATCATAGCACTGGAGCTATAGCTCAGGCTAAAGAACCAAAGGACAAGCATATTCTACATTGCTTTCATCTTAGATATTAGATCTAGGTGACGTCAATCTTTAGAAGATCAATGTAAAAGGAGAAGCTGATCGACCCATTTGCTAAGGCCTCAGAACTATGGAGTTCTATGAACTTAATGGAAGATAGGATATTTGATATCATTTTGATTGGCTTTAGTCCAAGTGAGAGTTGTTGGAAAATGTATCCTAAAGCTAATAATCTAAGTGGTAAAGATCGACATAAAAGGAGAAGCTGACTGACCCATTTGCTAAGGCCTCAAAACTAAGGAGTTCTATGAACTCAGTGGAAGATAGGATATTTGATATCATTTTGATTAGCTTTAGTCTAAGTGAGAGTTGTTGGGAAATGTATCCTAAAGCTAATTATCTAAGTGGTAGATGATTGAAATTAGTATATGAATTATCTAATAATAATAGTTACTTGACTGATTCATCATAAAAGTTCTATCTTCCTTAAATGAACTCCTAAATTATGATGAAGTCCTTAGAACCACAATCAATCGATAAAGAAGGATTTATCGGATGGTTCTTAAACTATTCATGATCAAATGATAAGTTATTAATAAGGATGATAACTTATCGAGCGTAAGTCGCTGCATGCTACATGCGTTGGTTGTCCTCATAACCAAGTGGTGTGGAGACATTGGTATGACATCCAGATGAGATGTAGGAGTATATCTATACTGAACGTGATCAATGTAGTACTCTATTGTCAAGAGTAGCTAGTTAAGGCCAATAGATATAAGTGTCCTTCTGACTTGAGATCACCATGGTGACTTGCAAGCAACTCACTGTACTTTGATGCCGGACTATCTATATTTTTAATATAGGTTTGAAAGATTTTTGAGTATAGTCAAGTACTTATGAAGTCAATGTGTGAGTCAAGATGGGATTGACTATTCCTGATTAGCTTAAGGAAGAGAATGTCTCGTTGTGTTTTAATTTAGCAAAACCTAAGCCTGGATAATTCTCGTGAGGTGTCATGGGATTTTCAAAATTTTGAGACACAATAGAGATGACTTGTATGAGTGTTTGACAACATACTCAAAGTTGTCTTGAGCATTATTGGTCATAGGGATGAATTATATGGTAACCATGGGCCAGGGTTCTAAGAATATTATTTTGCATACATTCGACCTATTAGGATGTCGGGAACCATTGCTAGATGGTAACATTGATTGGTATAGAAATTGATTTTTATGCTACTGACTTAGGTTTGAACCTATGGGGTCACACATATTAGAGTTTGTAATCTGATCAGATGGTTAATCGATGATTGAGAATCATTTCGAGGTCAAACATTCAATGTGATTGATGTTTGACCTAATGTAAGTATTGCAGGAGGATCGATTAGCAATTGGATTGCTAATTAGCTCAATTTGATTGAAAAATTAGATTGAAATCAAGTCTAATTAAATTAAATTCAATTAGAATTGGTTTGGACTTAATTAGATTAGGTCTAGTTAGTTTATTGGATAAGCCAATTGTAAGAAAGAGTAATTCCTTATTTGACTAGGACTTGGGTGCACCTAAATGATTTAGAATTTAAATCAGATTTAAATCTTAATTTAATCTAATTTAATTAGACTCCTAATTGAACTAGAATCACTCTTAATTAGGTTATATTTAATATGATTTAAATAAAATTTAAATTAGGTTCAAACCTATTTTGACCTAGTCAAACAAGAGGAGTCCCAGTTGGACTGGGACTCTCTCTCTTTCTCTTACGCCTATTAAAGCCCACACCCAATATTTAATTCTAAATTTTTCTATGTTTTCTCATGCCAAATAAGCTTCTCCACACCCCATAATTTTGATTTTTGGGAGTTTGTTTTGACTTGGTCAAAACTAGAAAGAGCTTAGGATTTATTTCCTACTTGGAAGTCTCCTTTAACCTAAACTCTTCCCTCCTCTTGTGCGCCCACTTTTCCCATGCCATGATTTTTGTTTTTCCATTTCTTCCCTTGCTTTTGTTGTGAGATTTAGATTTCTTATGCCTAAAATCAAGGAAGGGGCGTCCAAGAGTTGGATGCCCCATAGGAGTCCTCCTTTGGCTATGTTTTGACATAGTCATGCAATAAAAGGTGGAGCGCCTCTTATGAGATGAGAGAGGATGTGATAAATCTTAAAAAAATCATAAAAAATTAGAGGAAAAGGAGAAGAAAGTGTGGATGGTTTGTGGTGCTAAGATTCTTAGAGAAGAGTCTTCAACTAAGACATCAAAAGTTGATGTCTTGAAGAGATAAGGTAAAAGAAGATTATCTTTTCTTCATTTTTCTTTTATGTATTTTTTCTCTTATTTATTCTTTATGATTTTTATGTGATAAAAATTTGAGAGAGAGAGAGGAATAGGGCATGGGGATAAGTACTCCAAGTTGTTGGGGCATGATGTTCTTTTTGGATATGATTTGATCATGTCCTAACGAGAGAAGAAGAAGCAAAGAAAGGTCTTCTCTTAGGGTTTCTTGGGGAACTCTTCTTCTCTAATTTTTATGAAAATTTTATATGAATAAAATTAAATTTATTAGTTATAGAAATATAAAAAAATTATAGAGGAGAAGGTCTCCTGTTGTCCTAACATAGAGATGTTTTCAGGACATCAATGATTGATGTCCTGAAAGAGAAGATCTGTCTTCTCTTATGATGTTTTTCTTTTGTTTTTATTTTCTAATTTATGAAAGATCTAAGGGTTGGATTCCTTTCTTATTCCTCCTCATGTTCTGCATCTCTTGGAGTATCCAAGAGATCTAAAGAACATGTATTTGATTAACCATTGGGAGGGATCCACGAGAAGCTAGTACTTCGAGCGGATCTTCATTTGATGAATCTTCGATCTGTGTTACAGATTCGTGTGGATCACTTGTAGAGTTTGGATGCATGTGCAGCTCCAAAAGCAACAATAGGACCATGGAGTTCTCAACCTGTGCAAGGTAAGAGATCTAATCTCTTGTTGACCTAGATGCAATCTAGGGTTAGATCTAGAATTATTCTAGATCTAGGTATTGATATGATCAATACTACTTATGATTAATTTAATTTAGATTTATATTTATATCATAATATGTTATAGATCCTTGATGCAGGATTTTATAATTTGATTATATGCATATTGTAGATTAAATTATTTAATCTATGTCTTCCATTGCTTTTATTTTGAAAAAAAGTTTTAAAATCTATGCATGAAACCCTACATGTTTCCCAACACTTAGCTCATGTGTCAATTGTGATCCTAGAAGCTCCTACAAGGATAAAATATTTAGATCTTTGGCTTCTTAGATAGTGGTCACTTTGGCCTTCCAAGTCCTTGGTAAGGATCTAAGAATTTTTCTCACAAGGTCACTGTTAGAATAAGAATTACCAAATTTTTTAAACCATTAATAATATCTATAAAATGAGTAAATATTTTAGTTATTGATTCATCATTCTCAATTTTAAAAAGTTCATATTTGTGCATAAGCATGTTAATTTTTGACTCCTTAACTTGATTAGCACCTTCATGAGTTACTTCTAACCTATCCCAAATTTTCTTAGTAGACATGCATGTTAAAATGCGATTAAATTCATTAGCATCTAAAGCATAATATAAAATATTCATGGCTTTTGTATTGAGTTGAACCATTTTCTTATCAACCTCATCCTATTCTCTTTTGGGTTTGATTGATTCTACACCATCAATTATCTTAGTAGGTGTGTGTGGTCTATTAATTATGATACTCCACATATCATAGTCAAGTGCTTGTATGAATATTCTCATCCAAACTTTCCAATAGATATAGTTTGACCTATTGAAAAGTGAAGGTCGATTTATGGACTACCACTCGGCTAGAGAGATACCAACTTGGATTGCTATAGATCTTTAGCTCTTTAATGATTAAATCAAAATAGTACTAGAGCATCGGGCTCTGATATCACTTATTGCCCAACTATGTAACCCGAGGAGGGGGTGTGAATTGGGTTTCTAAAATTTTAAACGTAAATTAGGATTACCAAGAATATGCGATGATATATAAGTTGTATGTGGTGAGTAATTTAAGTGAGTTGAAATGATAAATAGTAAGAGAACAAGTGTTTAACACAATAAAAATGGAGAGAGAGAGTGCAAGCATGCCATAAATAAATAAGATTTATAGTAGTTCGGTGCCAACCTTGCACCTACATCCACTCCCCAAGCTCCTACTTGGAAATTCAAATCCACTAACCATATTCAAACTGAATACACCATTGAAAAACTCTAATCCTAGCTATCCCAAGCTAGTATGCTTGTTTTTCAGGTACAAGTTAATCCTACACACTTCGATTCAAGGTTCAAAGAGATCTTCCCAAGTTTTGGAATCCTTCCAAAACTTAAAACAATACAAAATAGAGTATAGGAGTTAATGAAAATGAAATTCAAGTTTAGCTCTCTTAATGAGCAAATAAAATCTTAAGAACACTTTTCACATCAAAGGAGGAAGCTTTTTTAATTTTTCTTAAGGTTGTTAGAGACTTGAATGAGCTCTTGAGAGGTTGGTGAACTTAAAAAATGAAAGCTTCTTTTGCTTAAAGAGGGCTCTTTACTTAGGGCTGAAATGAATGCTTGAATTTTTTGATTTCTTCCCTCCTTTTTTAGCCTTTATATCTTTAATAAGTGTTAAAGAAAAATTTGGACATGATTAGAGCCATTGGAGGGCTTTAAATGCATATTAAATATGGCCAAAATAGATAAAAAAATGGCCATTATGGAGATTTTCCATCGCAGGGGTCGACCTTAGGGTCGTCCCCTATGCAGGGGATGACCTCTATGGCAGAAGTCAAGAAGCACCCCATTCTACGGTAGAAGTCAGGAAGTGCCTCATTTTTGTTTTTTGGCTTGCAGAAATAGCAGAGATCGACCCTACGGTCAACCCCTGGCATTGGGATCGACCTTAGGGTCTTTCTATTTTACGTGCCAGCCAAAAAATAGCATGCCAATCAGCCCCTTTTGATAGGGATCGACCTAGGTGTTGGGGATAAATCCCGCTCCCACCGAAGTTCAGTCTGATGCTTAGCCTAATATAAATATTAATCATGGAAGAGCTTCCATCAAAAATTCTCCCTTCAGCGGTTGAACTCTTTTCGGACTCCTCTAGCAGACGAACTCCTTTCGAACTCCTCTAGCAGTCGAACTCCTCCTAGACTCCTCCAGTGGTCGAACTCCTTTTGAACTCCTCTAGTGGTTGAACTCCCTACAGTGATCCAGAAAGGTCTCTGCACAAGTCCGATCTCGTGCATGGCATGAACCGACCCACACTCAGACTACCTTAGAGGAGTCCAAACTCTTCTAAAATTGATACAGCACAAAGATTATCACCAACCGACGCCCATCCCTCCAAACTTTTACTATCAAATCTCAAATAAACTGGCATCTCATGACAACAAACACTATCTTCCATAACAAACTCCATGTGGTCCCGAGCGGCCCACTACCCAATAGTTATGGTTGTCACTATCAGTTTATTATAGACTCCATATATAAAAGGGATCCTCCAGATATATTTTCTCTAGGCTCTCTTCTTCCTCCCAAAAGCTCTGCAACTTTCTTGACTGAGCACTCCACTTCTGTTGGCCGAAAAAGCTAACTTGACCATGGAAGGGTCTTGCCGGAGCTGCCACTCTGGGCTCTGGACGAGATTTATTTTGTAGGTCACCGATGGCGACTTCATCTTCTCCGACTCCAGCACTTCTCTAATGGCAACCAGAATTCGTACCAATAGGATTGGCGCTAAAGAAAGGGCAGCTTCGAGAAGGAGGTCATCGAACACAAAAGAAATACTAGCGACAAGTCCTGGGCACTAATAGTGAAGATCAATTCTCTTGAAGCCAACTAGAAGGATGCCGGGGAAAAAATTTGCCTTCTAGAAGGGAGCTCACCGTGGTCTACCGACAAGGTTCGGTATGACTCGGACTGGTCAATAAAGTTCTTCCAGCTTCAAAAGTAGCTGCAAGATACTGAGGACCAGCATAATAGCTTCCGAGTGACCTGGACGGAGAAGATGTCCAGGCTTAAAGACAAGCTCAAGGTTATCAGAGATGAGGCAGCTCATCTTCGGAAGCGACTGCACAACAACCAGGGAGCCAGTGTGAGTGATGAGTCGAAGGACATTGCCTCCTTGAAGAGGACCATTGGCGAGCTTTCAGAGGCGGTTGGGATGGAGCAGGCTGAGGAGGGTTAGAAAACTGACCTAAACTATTCGAGGAGGATGAAAGGATGATGGACGCGATGAGGATCAATTGAAAGGGTGTTCGAAGCTCAGGAAGGTGAGAGAAGAATGAGACCCAGGAGAAGAAGGTGAACAGGAGCCGAAGAAAGAAGAAGACTTGGGTAGGGATGACTTTCGAGCAATAGGAGAAGTTCTTAAATAGCCAGAGACAATCCAAAGTAGTTATGATTGTGGATCAACTTTGGTCAGTCTGCATGTGCCACATGTCCCACTCATCATGATAGAAAAGCGGCAACCGATGGAGTCTTTATGGCACCATGCCTTTAGAAGAGTTTTGGCAGGAGATTCGAAGCACCATCTTTTTGGACTCATTTTAGACTAAGAAAGTTTTAGTGCCAACATGGTAAACATCAAAACATCTCATCCTGATAAGCATGGGAACCTAGGATCGGACATCGACCATCGCCTTTTCTCCTTCCTTCAAATTTCAAACTCGAAAGTAGGGGGGCTATTATTTGGGATAAATTCTGCTCCCATCAAAGTCCAGTCTGATGCTTAGCCTAATGTAACTATTAATCATGAAAGAGCTTCGATCGAAAATTCTTCCTTCAGCAATCAAACTTCTTTTGGACTCCTCCAACAGCCAAACTCCTTTCGAACTTCTCAAGCAGTCGAACTCCTTTCGAACTCCTTCAATGATCAAACTCCCCATAGTCATCTAGGAAGGTCTTCGCATGAGTCCGATCTCATGCATGGCATGAACCGACCCACATCCGGACTATCTTAGAGGAGTCCAAACTTCTTTAGAATTAATACAGCTCAAAGGTCATCACCAACCGATGCCCATCCCTCCAAACTTTTACTATCAAATCTTAAATGGACTGGCATCTCATGACAATAAATACTATCTTTCGTAACAAACTTCACGTGGCTCCGAGCGGCCTACTACTTGATAGTTATGACTATCATAATCAGTTTATTACAGGCTCCATCTATAAAAGGGATCCTCCAGATACATTTTCTCTAGACTCTCTTCTTTCTCTCAAAAACTCTGCAACTTTCTTGATTGAGCACTCCATTTCTATTGGCCGAAAAAGCTAACTTGATCGTCGGAGGGTCTTACCGGAGCCACCACCCTGGGCTCTGGATGAGACTTATTTTGCATGTCACCAGTGGTGACCTCATCTTCTCTGACTCCAGCACTTCTCTGATGGTGACTAGATTTCACACCAACACTAAGGATCGATCCTTTTCTTAAAAATTTATTTTTCTTAAAATATAAATCTAAAAAATATAAAATTATCTCTAATAGATCATAAATCTTCTATTCTTGCTCTTGAGGCTTTCGAATCAAAACTTAGTAAAATTATGGTTTTACCCCTAAAATATAATAAATCTTTCTCCAAGCTAAAATCATTAATAATTCTCTCAAATATTTTATAATCATCAAAATCAATTCTTGGAGCAACAAGGATAGGGAGGGGTTGGCATCTGCAGGCCTCTCAGTCCATGCGCGTTCAGCCTCCTCCGACCTTCTCATCCTAGGTTTAACCTGAGTGACCCCCCTCTGATCTCCTCCTGTGCATCTGAGCTTGCCCCTCTGGTCTTCCTCCTCCCTCGCACTCCTAGGTGTAGCCCCTAGTCATGGCCAAGTTCCTTCCTCGTGCCCCCAGGTGCAACCCGCGACACCCCCAGTCACAGTAGATCTCCTCTCCTTGTGCTTTTAGGCATAATCCGTAATGACTCTGGATGTCTCCTCTTAGTCGAGCTTCTCCATTATGCATCTGCACATCTCTGGTGCTGATGTCCTCCTACCCCGTGCCCCTGGGGGTGGCCCACGATGGTGCCGATGTTCTCCTTCCCCATGATCCTAGGTGCCGCCCGCGATGGCACATGCATTCTTCTCCATCACAATCCCAGGTGGCATTGATCTCCCTCATGATCCCAATGGCATCGAGGTCCTCCTTCACGATATCTGGTGGTGATCACTTTCCAAAAAAAAAGAAAAAAAAAAGGAATAGAAAGAAGAAGAAGGAGACAAAGTTTGATCTGAACTAGGGTAGTCAAATAGAACCCAAGATTTCCCAAATGGAGATCAGATGATAAGAGACTTTTAACCTTCTATCCATTATTTTTTCTTCTCCTTCTCTCATGACTATAAGATACAAAAATTGAGGCCACACCCAAAGTCAATCAAGACTAAGTTCAAGAAACTAAGGCTGAAGCTGAAGTCAAAGGCTGAAGCTGAAGTTAGAACTCAAACCAATCCGAGGTCAAGCTCAAGATCAATCCAAGGTTAAGTTTAAGATCTATCGAAAGTAAAAGCAAGATAAATTCGAGGCAAAGATCATATAAGTTCGAGGTCTACATAAGATCAAGCTCAAAAGATTGGGACCAATAGAAATTCAACCCTAGTAAGCCAAGCTCATCAAAAGAACCAATCCGAGGTTAAAGTCTAAGCCAAGCTAAGGTCAGATTTAAAACCAAGCCAAGGTTAGAATCAAGGATAAGTTGAAGTTAAAATCACAATCAAGTTGAAGTTAAAATCACAGCCGAGTCAAAGTCAAAATCACAACCAAGATCGAACTACCAAGCCCAAATTCAAGCCAAGAAAAAATTAAGGCCAAGGAAGCAGACTTAATAAGAACATCAACCAAAGAAGACCTTTGATTATTTAAGATAGAAAGAGAGAAGAGGCCCTTTTAATGGTCCTTTTGTTCTCCAATGATCTTATTAGGGATAGGAGGAGGACCTCACCCTAACAAAGGTAAAGACCAACCATGTCAGAAATAGGAGGAAGATCTGATCCTGACATAGGTCAAAGGGGAGAGGTCCTCTTAATGATCCTTTTGTATCTCGATGATCTTTTTAGGAACTAGAGGAGAACCTCATCTTAACAAGAATAAAGGCCAACCATATCAAAAATAGGAGGAGAATCTCGTCATGACATGGATGAAGACCTTTAATTATTTAAGACAAGAGAAGGGGAGAGGCCCTTTCAACGATCCTTTTATACCTCAATGATCTTGTTAGGGATAAGACGAGGACCTTATCCTAACAAAGATAAAGACCAACCATGTTAGGAATATGAGGAGGATCTCATCCTGATATAGGTCAAAGGGAAGAAACCCTCTCAACGATCCTTTCGTATCCCGATGATCTTGATAGGAATAGGAGGAGAACCTCATCCTAACAAGGGTAAAGACCAACCATGTCAGAAATAGGAGAAGAATCTCATTTTGACATGGATGAAGACCTCTAGTTATTTAAGATAGGAGGTAATGGAAAGAGGTCCTCTCAACGGTCCTGTTGTACCTCGGTAACCTTGTTAGAAAAAGAAGGAGGATCTCATCCTAATAAGAATAAAAGCCAACTACATCAGGAATAGGAGGAGGACCTCATCCTGATATGGATAAAGACCCTTATGAGGGATGTGAAGACCTTCGATTGATAAATCTGAGGTTAAATATCAAGGTTTGCAAAAATTCGAGCTCAAAATATCAACATGTACATAAATTCAATCTTAGAAAGCAGAGATCTACATAAATTCAAGCTTAGAATATCAACATGTATAGAAATCTGACCTTATAAAGCAAAGAACTATAGAAATCCAAGCTCAAAATATCAACATATGCAGAAATCCAACCTTAGAAAGCAAAGATCTGCAGAAATCTGAGGTTAGAATATCAACATGTGTAAGAATTCGACCTTAGAAAGTAGAGGTCAGCAGAAATCTAAGAACAAAAAGTTAAGAATAAAATTGAAGCTTTTTGAATAATTTAAATAAAAAACCTAAAGATTCTAAGTCTAAATGATAAAAAAGGACATGTCTTCGGCAATTCCAATTTGGTATACTCCTTTCGTCCAAACCAAGGCTCGGACTCGAAAGTAAGAGGGCTATTATTAGGATATTTTTATGCCAACTGAAGATATGAGAATATAGGCTAATTGAAGGTCTTCAGAAGGCTGAGGTCGAGGTCCTATTTTAGGCTGAACTTGAAGTTGTCAAGAGATGAAAGCTTAAGTCACAATATAGGTTGATTGAAAGTCTTTAGAAGGCTGAGGCCGAGGTTCTATTTCAGACCGAACTTGAAGTCATCAAGAGATGGAAGCCAGGGTCACAATGTAAGTTGAATTGAAAATCATCAAAGGCTGAGGCTGAGGTCTTATTTTAAGCCAAACTTGAAGTCATCAAGAGATGGAAGCCAAAGTCACAATATAGACTGATTGAAGATCTTCAGAAGACTGAGGTCGATGTCCTATTTTAGGTCGAACTTGAAGTCATTAAGAGATGGAAGCCAAAGTCACAATATAGTCTGATTGAAGGTCTTCAGAAGGCTGAGGCTGACGTCATATTTTAGGCCAAACTTGAAGTTATCAAGAGATGAAAGCCAATCACAATGTAGGCTGAATTGAAGGTTATTGAAGGCTAAGGCCGAGGTCCTATTTCAGGCCGAACTTGAAGTCATCAAAAGATGGAAGTCAAAGTCACAATATAGACTGATTGAAAGTCTTCAAAAGGTTGAGGCCGAGGTCCTATTTTAGACCAAACTTGAAGTCATCAAGGGATGAAAACCAGTCACAATGTAGGCTGAATTAAAGATCATCGAAGGCTGAGGCCGAGGTCCTATTTTAGGCCAAACTTGAAGTCATCAAGAGATGGAAGCCAGGGTCACATTGTAAGCTGAATTGAAGGTCACTGAAGGCTAAGGCTAAGGTCCTATTTCTGGTCAAACTTGAAGTTATTAAAAGATTGAAGTCTCCACTCTTGGCTCCAGGTCGTCAACTTCTTCCCTACATGCCATAAGGGGACAATACCTGACATCATTCCTGAGAATATTCTACTGAAACAATAAAATATTTTTGATAACTCACTGCTCTCCCATGATTAACAATCCACAATCCATCCTAATAAACTTCGAATCCTTCTATAAAAGGAAAAAAAGAGGAACCCCAAGGTATGCAAATTCCTCTCTCCAAACACTCATCTTCTTTCTTTTATTGGATAGAAAACTGACTTGAGCATCGGAGGATCTCCCCCGAAGCAAACTCCAGTTGAGAACTTTTCTTGTAGGTATGGTCACCTCCATCCTATTACCATCAACTGGCCATCATCCTACAAATCCAACCATCCAACCTCGAGATGGATTTCCACACCGATATGTTCCAACCAAATTTGATTTAGTTGGAGCCAAATAGATAAGTCCAACCCTAATCTAATTAGGCATGAAACCAACTAAGTTAAATCTTAATTAAATTAGAAATTGATGGAATCTAAGTCCTAATCAAATCAGGAATCAATTTCTCTTAGCGATCATGTCATCTCATAATCTAATTAGGTCAAACCAAATTGAATCTAATTCAATTAGATTTGATCCAAAATACTTTGCTTAACCAAATTGAGCTAATTAGCAATCTTATTGCTAACTAATCCTTCAATAATGATAGAGTTTCAGTCATGTAAGACTCTTCATAATAGAGTCCCAGTCCAGTGAGACTCCTGATCATAGAGTCCCAGTCTAATAGAACTTTTCATTATAGAGTCCCAGTCCAGTAGGACTCTTGATCAGCCACATAATTAGATAGACATTTTTTTTGAGTAAGATTTCATAGGTTTGAATCTAAGCTAGTAGAACAGAAATAAATTCGTGTACCAATCAAAGTGACAATCTAGCAATGGTACTCCACATCTGAATAGGTCGAATGTATGTGAAGTAACATTCAGAACCTACTAGAATATGGTTACCATTTAATTTATCCCTTTGATGTCCTTGTTAAAGATGAATCAGAGTTAAATTGTTAGCTTTTATCAGTACATCCATAATGTGTTTTAACCCAATTGATCCTATGACTCCTCACGAGGGCTACCTTAGCCAAGATTTTATTAAATTGAAATACAATGCAACACATCTTTTAAAGTCAAGAGTGGTCAATCCCATCTTAACTCACACATCAACTTCATAAGTACTTGACTATGCACAAAAATCTTTCATGATTGAATTAAAAATTTAGGTAGTCCAGCACTAAAGCACAGTGAGTTGCTTGTAAGTTGCCATAGTGATCTTAGGTTGGAGGGGCACTTATATCCATATTGAAGGGAGCATGCAGGGTTTCTAGCTCTACTTTCAAAAATATTTTTCAATAAATACATAATGGATAATATTATTAATCATAATAATAATGAAAAGCAATAGATCTAATATGAAAATACCATATGCTGTAGGATCTAATGTATTATATATGCATGCATATCCGAAAATAAAAATAAGATCAATAGTAAAACTATTTTACTGCTCTACGTGTTCAGAATATGTTACTTTTCCATGGGTAGAAGAATGTTGTAATCTGATCTCCTTAGTATAGATCAGAATACCGTGATGCAGCCACACACACATTTGGCCTCTATGGGCAATCCACATAAGACCCTGATCCCGATCAGTTCCTTCCGAGTGCTAGCTCTGTAGAAACCTTCAATGGTTGATTTAGATCAAACTTCTTTTGATCTTCTTCTTTGGGTCTTCAGATGCTCTAGATCCCAATGAATGTAGATGAGAAGTTGAGGAGGTTTTCTGCCTGGATCTATAAAGTCACAACCCTCATAACTCACAGATCTAAATCCCAAATCCTAGATAGATTCTAGGGTATGCTCTCATCCAAAACCTTTACACCTAAAACTCTCTTACTTTTTCACACACGCAGAGAAGAGACTTTCTCTTCTCTCCTTTCGATGATCCTCTCTTTCTCTCTTCCTTTTTTTTTGCACGTCCATAAAATCTAGCATTTTATAGAAGCATAGAAAACATGGGAGGCATGAGGGGTTGGCTTAGATCAAGTGGTTACCCATTCAAATTTAAATCCCATTCAAATTCAATTGGTAACCTGATCAAACCAATCCATAAGGCATGTGAGAAGGGAGAACACATGCCCTCCCTTGCATGGAAAACTTCACGAGAAACCTTTTCTCATAGAGGAAGGATTTGGTATAGATTTTGATGATGTGGCACATGGGAAGACTAGTCAAACTAGTCTCATTATTTATCCTCCAATCGAACCAATCCAATCCAAATTGATTAGGCTCAATTAGACCAAATTAAACCCAACTTATTTGAGCTTAATTAGGTTCAGTTAAATCCTAATCAAATAAGGAATTAATCAAGCCAAATCCTTGATCAAATCAGAGATTAGACCTTCTTGACGATTAGATCATCTTATAACCTAATCGGGTCAAATCCAAATGAATCTAATTTAATTGCTCTTGATCTACAACTAATCACTCAATCAAATTAAGTTAATTAGTGATAAAATCACTAATTAAACTTCTCTTGATCAGCTATTAGATTGGATAGGAATCTTTAGTGTGTGTGACCCCATAGGTTTGAACCTAAGTCGGTAGCATAGGAACCAATTTTCTATACAAATTGAAGTAACCATCTAGCAATGATACCCAATGTCCGGATAGACCAAATAGTACAATCACAATATTTAGAATCTACATGAATATGATTACCATATAATTCATCCCTTTGACCTCTGTGCATAGGATGACTCAGGTTTAAACTGTCAACCCTAGAAGATATATCTAAATCATGTCTCAAAGCAAGTAGTCCTATGACCCCTCA
The DNA here is from genome assembly GCA_006176705.1 of Cocos nucifera. Classification (NCBI taxonomy): domain Eukaryota; kingdom Viridiplantae; phylum Streptophyta; class Magnoliopsida; order Arecales; family Arecaceae; genus Cocos; species Cocos nucifera. Next base: position 130,231 of record QRFJ01002334.1, on the reverse strand, counting down.
CTAGGACTATCCTAGTCAAGATTTTGCTAAATTAAAATACTATTGAATATAGCTCCTAAGTCCAGGAGCGATCAATTCCATTTTGACTCACACACCGACTTCTCAAGTACTTGACTGTACCCTAAAATCTTTCATCACTAAATTAAAAAGTTAAGTAGTTTGGCACCAAAGCATAGTGAGTTGCTTGAAAGTCACCGTGGTGATCTTAGGTCGGAGGAACACATGCTCGTATTCTATTAGAGCAATTTTTGATAGCAGAAAAGTTCTAGAGTTGATCACGTTCAGTACAGATGTACCCCTACATCTCACCTAACATACCAGTGTCTTCCCACTCCTTGGTTAAGAGGACAACCAACCTATGTGGCACACAATGATATATACTCGATAAACATTTGTTAGATGTGTGCTCTAGAAGCCAGATTGGCTAACACTTGTAATAGACTTCTAAGGATAATTTTATAATTTTGACTATAAATTAATAAAAAATATTTTTTATAATACTGTGTATTTAAAGTATGATATATCATTTGAGTTAATGGTCATGACAGTTCATATTTTCAAGAGTTAAAAATTTAGACATAAATTTTCATAATTAAGTCATAAATTACTTCCGACCGTAGGACCATCACGAGGATGGTGATAGATCTGAAAGGTTAGTGTACGATCATTTTCTTAGGATAGATGTGTCTTGAGTCTATGGTGTGGAGAAATCAGAGCGAGAGTACAGATACTCATTAAAGAATGAGGGCACTGAGCATGACCACCTCAAGCAGTCATAAGAAAGTCTACTTTCTCGTCGATGACTGACTTGATGTTATAGTGGTGTGCCCAGTTCTTCGATATGAGGTGCATCGATAGTTCACCTTGAGGGTGTTATAGTTTGACTACACCATAACTCGATCTCCTAGCCATTTGGAATCCTAAGGTGTATATTGTCTATAGCATGTTTATTATAGGAATTGGATTGCACCAATAGAAGATCTATCTTTCTTAGTAGATAAGGAGTAGCCTTATGATAATCATGAGATTGTGCCCTTAAGCCCATGGCCATGGTAGAGTGAAGATGATAGAAAGAGTTTCTATTAGGTTTTCACATTTAACTCAAATCAAATGATTAATTCATATGATGGATTGCCACCATATACTGCTAAGTGCCACTGATGGATTTTGGAAGCAATTAGAATGATTTAGATGATCGATTATTCTAATTGTATGAATTAGAAAAGTTCTGATCCATTGAAAGGTATTTCGATGATGTCGATGATAGAGATCACGACATGTTTCATTATCATACAAAACTAAATCTAATTGGATCATACAAATAAGGGTTTAGATCTGGATGTCATCAATTGGACTAACCTAGTTTAATTGATTTGGATTAGATCTAATTAGGTTTAAGAAAATCATGCTAGCACACGATTGAGCCTAACATTCTTCTTTTGTAATCATTTTGGTTCATCTCGATTGAGCCAAAATTATTTAGGCTCACTCAAAAATCTTATCTTAGTCTGACTGGAGCTTGTCTAGATTAATAAAGGGTTGTCTTAATTCATTAGATGGATTTAACACAATATTTGCCAATTTCTATCACCTGCTAATTCCTATTTTTGGACATAGGTCAATAGTTGACCCTAGACACTTGGACATAGGACCATGTGTCATGTGCTTATGGGAGAGCACTTGGGGATCTTGTCCCCCTACTAAAAGAGGTAAGAGAGAGAGTGCACACCACCCTAGGCACATATGGATAAGGGATGGAGTCCCATATAGATGGGATTTTAGGGTTTCTTGATGATTTTAAATACCTAGGCACTAAACAGTTTTGTTTTATCCAGTCTTGGTGCCACCTATGTAGATTATTGAGGGACTCTCATCTGATTGGATTAGATGACATCATCTCACCAATAAAATTTAGATTTGATTAAATGATGGCCTCTGATTAGTTGGGATGATGTGGCACTACATGGCGTAGTAGGGTCTATTTAAACTTTGTTTGCGCCTAGGGTTAAAAAGTTTTTGCATAATTTCCATGCCCCAAGGCTACCTCTCTCTCTCACTCTCTTTTCCATGCCCCATTTGATTCTCTCACTCATTTCTCCATGCTCAAGGAGTTGGGCATGGGTTCAAGTGCCATCCAAGGAAGAAAGATGCCTAGATCAGGAAGAAGGCAGCACTACTGAAAGAGATGACTGTTGCTTCTTCAAAAGAAGTTTTGAAGAACTTCAAGATCAGATCTAAATCTAATTTTTGAAGTGTTGATTCAAAAGTAGAAGACCTCCAGATCCTACCCAAGTGGACATCGGTAGAGGTCAGACGCGTGCATGGCTCCTTCCAGAACCTCAGAAACAATCAAGATCATCATAGGGTAATCTAATTATCCAAAATAAGGTATGAAATTATCCAAAATAAGGTATGAAATTAAATTAGATTTAATTTTTTTTAATTTTAATATTAAATCTTTAGAATCAGATCTAAGATGTCTCAAATCTAATTAAGATCATAAAATTTTTTTTTGAAATATTTCTTCAGATCCAATCAGATCTGAACGATCTTGTGTCAAAAAAATAGAATTTTTTTCCTTCAACATTGTCATCCTTAGTAACAATATATCATTTGGTCGCAAAAATATTTAAGGACTAAATGATAAATTCTCCTTTGTCAATTCTAAATAGTCCTAAGGACTTCATCACAACAAATAGAAGTTCATTAAAAGATGAAAGATTTATGATAAAAAAGCTAGAATAATTTTTATTCAATTAATAATTCGTATACAATTACATAAAATAGCTCAATTGTCAACAGGCTGATGATTGGCTTTTAGACACTATTTTCAACAATCTTTCACTTGGCCTAAAGCCAATCGATGCAGTATCGTATACCCATATTCGACTTGAAGTCGTCGAACTCTTTCACCATAATGGCTTTAGTAAATGGATCAGCTAGGTTCTCTTTCTCATTGATCTTCTAAAGATCGACATCACCTTGGTCCATGATCTCCTGAACAAGATGAAAGTGGCACGGAATATGCTTCATCCATTGGTATGCTTTTGGTTCCTTCACTTGAGCTATGGCTCCAGAGCTATTGCAGAAGAGCAGAACTAGACCATCTAGAGAGGGTGCTACTTCGAGTTTGGTGATAAATATTTGAAGCTACACCACTTCTTTGGCAGCATCTGATGCAGGAATATTTTTTGCCTCGCACACTGAATCGATCATGATGTGCTGCTTGAAACTTTTTCAATAGATAGCACTACCATTAAGGATAAATATATATCCCGACATACTATTGCTGTCATTGTGATCAAACTGAAAACTGAAGTCTATAAACCCCACAAGTCTCAAGTTTGACTCACCATAAATAAGCCACTGGTCGTTAGTATTTCTTAAATACTTCAGGATGATTTTAAAAATCTTTTAGTGGTTCTTTCTTGGATTAGATTGGTATCTACTCACTACCACAATGAGTATGCCACATCTGATCACATACATGTCATGGCATACATAATAGAATCCACTACTGAAGCATATAAAATTCTACTTATACGCTCTCTCTCTTGAGGTGTTGTCGGACAATCTCTTTTTGAGAGAAAAATTTCATAGCCTATCGGTAGATAGCCCTTCTTAGAATTCTCCATCCTGAACCTCTTCAGCACAATGTCAATGTATATGGATTGGAACAACCCAAGCAACCTTTTAGATCTAACTCTATAGATTTTCGTCCTTAAGATGTAGGAAGCTTCTCCCAGATCCTTCATGAAAAACTGTGATAACAGTCAGATCTTTATTTCTTATAATACAGGAACATCATTTCTGATTAAGAGAATGTCATCCACATACAAAATAAGGAATACAATTACTGGACCATTAGCCCACTTATATATGCAGGGCTCTTCTTCATTTTTAACGAAGCCATATATCTTGATCATCCTATCAAAATATATGTTTCAACTCCAAGATGCCTGCTTCAGTCCATAAATGAACCTTTGAAACTTGCATACCTTAGATTCATCCATGGATGTGAAATCTTTAGGTTATATCATATTAATAGGAATGCGATGTTGTCATTAAGACACCATGTTTATCAGTTTAATTTCGACTATTTATTTTTTTTAATTAATATAAAAATTATGAAGAGTGTAGTGAGTCGGGTCGAATCCACAGAGAGGCAATGATTTATTTCTAAAATCTTTGATTCTTTTATTTTTTTTATATTATTATTTTTTTAAGAAAAGAAAAGAAGGATTTTTTTTAAGATTAAAGTCAAAAAAATAGATTTATAAGTAAAAGTAGAATTTAAATTATGTAAAAATAAATTTGGTACTAAGATCTACTATTTAGATCTTAGCAGCTACTTATAATAAAATTAAAGAGCAATAAAGAATAATTAATTTAAAGAACTAAAATTGAAAAGAGCAATAAAGCTTTCTTTACTCGGATGTAGAATTTAAATATAAGAAATTAAAGAAAATTTAGAATTTAAATATAAGAAATTAAAAAAAAAAGAGAAAAAAAACTAGGAGGAGATCGCAGATCAACGTAGGCATGAAGATGGCATAGAAGACTGGCCCTTCTTCTCAGCACTGTAGCTTCGAAGCAACCTTCAACCCAAAGCTTAGCTTCCACCCTATACCTTAGCTTCCCTTCCACCCGATCTATTCATTTCTGGAGGTCTGGGGTTCTTTTTATAGAGCTAGGAGGGCTGGATATTTTTTTCTGGAGGCAATGTAGGACTAATAACCTTTTTACTCATCAAAATATGAAGAAATTTGAGTAAAATTTAGATTAAAATAGCTCTAATATGAATCTAGTAAGTCTAGTGAAATCTAGCCATTCAATAGAAATCCAACGGATCAAAAATCATCAAAATTGGATGCGTATTGGCCCAGATAAGGTCGGATTAAATTCTGGCCATCCGATCGTCCGTTGACGGAGGAAATCTAGCCGCAAATCATGCGTCGGGAGTCTTGATCACCATCGAGAGTGTTCTGGACCATTGGATCTTCATCAGCTAATTTTTTGGCCATCGGATCGCGTCAGATTGCTAATAGAATTTGAATCAAACCCAAAATTAACCACCGCCGTCCGATCTTGATCGCAATCAACCACACCCATCCGATCGCGCAATTACTATTCCCATGGACCGTGTGGATCGGCCGCACTGCACACTGCAACCAATCAGCGCTCTTGTTGCTAAATGAAAAGACCAAAATATCCTGTGAGCCACGATAAATTTCTGTAGACCCTTTAAGGGTCTAGGTCCGCCACGTGTCGCGCCTTGATTCGCCGAATTTTGTTGAGCTGGCGGTCCATGCCTGGATCGTGGACCGACTGATGGCTTAAATGGCTGAGTCAGCTTTAATGGCTTGGCTTGCAGAACTGGCTGAGCCATTTTCTTTTTTTTAATTAATTAATTTATTTAATTATTTTATTTCTTTAGAAATTCATATCTTCTTTGTTTTAGCTCTATTTTACTCAAAATTTATTTCATTATGATCAAAAAATTAAGCTCTTTTCATTAATAATAAAATTTTATTTTTTATTTTTTATTATTTTTAATTATATTTTTAATTAATAAAAATATAAATTTCTTAAAAATTATATATAAATTGATTATTAATTCTTAAAAATTAATATAAATTAATTGATAAATTAATATTTTTATTAATAAATTTATGATACTTATCACACCCCCCAACTTAAGCTTTGCTCGTCCTCGAGTAAAGAAAGAATTTAATTTAGATCAAGTACCATATTTCGTTGAGATCCTCCTTCACAAGAATAAATCTAGGATTTAAGATCAAAAGTTTAGACAGTATCACTAACTAAGTATTGAGTTTCAAAAGTAAATTTTATGGCAGATTAATCAGAAACTTTTTAGAGTTCATCTAAAGATTTTCAGCACTGATTTTGTGAATACAAACTTAGCATTTGGGTGTTGATTCAAAGGACAAACGAATCTTCTTTTATCACCTATTTTGGTTAGTTTTCTATATACTCCCAAGTTAAGTGCATGAATTAAGGTAGCTTTCACACTACTTTTTTTTTTTCTTTTAAATTATGCTGAGCATCCTAGCCTTTCCTTCACTGTTTGATGTGAACTTCTACACTTGACTTAAGGTGCAGAGTTCTAGCTTAGGACAATCCACATATACTCGGTGTTTTGCATTTTTTTTTTTATTTAAGCAAGTAGCTCTTTCCTTAAATTCAAGTTTCTTTAATTAAAAAATATATATAAGCCATCAATTTTTAGTGATAATTGAATTCTCAATTTAGCCTTATAATCAACACCTACTATGCTTCATTAGTGTGCATGTGCAATTAAAAGTGCTGTTAGCCTTTAAATGACCTAATTAGGCTGCTAATGGTTTGACCAAGTAATTTGCTTCTTAACTCGCTACCATTATTAGTTAATACTTTCTAACTTTATTACTTTTTCTAGTTTATTTTGCTTAAGATTCTCTTTCCTGAAATATAGTTTATCCAAAATTTTCAAAATTTGATTATTATTATATATATATATTATTATTTATTATTATTTTTTATTTATTTTTATTTTTTTATATTATATATATATTTATTTTATTATTATTTTTATTATTTTATTATTTTATTATTTTATTTTTATTATTTTTTTATTTTTTATTTTATATATACATATATATATATATATATTTTTTTTACCCTCCAACTGAATTAACATTGTCCTCAATGGAGAGGGAAGATAAATAAAAGGATGAAAATTATGTTTGTTTATTTAGTATGGGTTTTGAAGCTTATGATCCTTCTCCAGCTTTTTGGTCCTTCTCAAGCTTAGCCTAAAAAGAAACTAAAATGAATAAATTAGATTCAAGAAGTATTAGGTTGCCTCCCAATAAGCGCTAAGTTTATTGTCTTCAGCCAGACAAAATGTAGTTTAATTCATTATGGTTCTATTAATTGTACTTGGTTAATATTTTGATTTAATTATATCCCTTCAATATATAGTTTAAGCCTTTGGCCATTTACCTTAAAAAAATTTTTAGTCCTGGGATCATAGAGTTTAATTACACCATATGGGAATACGTGATTAACTATATAAGGTCCATCCCATCTGGATTTTAATTTTTCAGGAAATAATTGAAGCCTTGAGTTAAATAACCAGACTTGTTGATTTGGTTCAAAGGTTTTCCTTGAAATATGTTTATCATGGAAGGCTTTCATTTTTTCCTTATAGATTTTTGAATTTTCATAAGCTTCTTGCCTTAATTCTTCTAATTCACTCAATTGTAACATCCGATTGGAACCAGCTTTGTTTAAACTAAAATTTAATTATTTTATTATCCAATATGCTTTATGTTCAAGTTCTACTGGAAGGTGACATGCTTTTCCATAGATTAATCTATAGGGAGACATTCCAATAGGGGTTTTATAAGCTATCCTATAGGCCCATAATGCATCATCTAATCGATCTGACCAATCTTTTCGATCAGGCCTAATAGTCTTTTGTAAGATATTCTTAATTTTTCTATTAGATATTTCTACCTGGCCACTTATTTGTGGATGGTATGGTGTAGCTATCTTATGTGTCACCCCATATTTTCGTAATAAAGTTCAAAATTAGTGATTTGTAAATGGGTACCTTCGTCACTAATGATAGCACATGAAAATCCGAACCTGAAAAAGATATTCTTCTGAATAAATTTTAAGACTACTTTATGATCATTGGTTCGTGTTGCTATTGCTTCAATCCATTTAGAAACATAATCGACAGCTACCAAAATATATTCAAATCCATTGGAAGGTGAAAAAGGTCCCATAAAATCAATTCCCCATACATCAAAAATTTCTACTACTAAGATGGGGTTTAAAGGCATCATGTATTTCTTTGAAATATTCCCTAAGGCTTGACACTTAAGACACTCCTGACTAAAAGTATGGGCATCCTTAAATAATGTTGGCCAATAAAAACCACTCTGCAATACTTTGGCCACAATTTTTCATCTAGAAAAATGTCCTCCGCAAGCAAGGGTATGACAGAATTATAAGATACTCAATTGTTCAGATTCAGGAACACATCTACAAATGATTTGATCAGCATAAATTTTAAAAAGCTTAGGATCTTTCCAAAAATAATATTTGATTTGAGCAAAGAATCGATCCTTCTCATTCTTAGACCAGCCATCAGGAATTTATCCTACGACTAAGTAATTGACAATATCTGCAAACCAAGGGGCCTTTGTATGTGAAACTGTTAATGATTGTTCATCTGAAAAAGATTCTCTGATTGATACAGGTTCACTATCTTTAACTAGGATCCTAGACAGATGGTCTGCTACAATATTTTTAGATCCCTTCTTATCTTGGATTTCAATATCAAATTTTTGTAGCAGTAAGATCCATCTAATTAATCATGGTTTAGCATATTTCTTTGAGAGTAGGTATCTCAAGGCTGAATGATTTGAGTAAATTATGATTTTTGATCCTAATAGATATGATCTAAACTTTTCTAGGGCAAACACAATGGCTAGCAACTCTTTTTCAATGATAGTATAATTCATTTGTGCTTCATTCAGAGTTCTATTAGCATAATAGATCACTATAGGATATTTGTTTACCCTTTGGCCCAGGACAGCTCCTATGGCAAAGTCTGAGGTGTCTCACATAATTTCAAAAGGTCATGACCAGTTAGGAGGTTGTATGATTGGAGCTTTGGTCATAGCTTCTCTTAAGATTTTATAAGCTTTAAGATAATTTTCATCAAAGTTAAAAGAAACATCCTTAGCGAGCAGATTACACAAAGGACGAGAAAGTTTAGGAAAGTCTTTGATGAAGCGATGATAGAATCCTACATGACCAAGAAAAGATCGAATTTATTTGACAGAAGTGGGAGGAGGAAGTTTAGAAATTAGTTCAACTTTAGTTTTATGTACCTCAATCCCTTTCTTAGATACTATATGTCCTAAAACGATCCCCTCTTAAACCATGAAGTGGCTCTTTTCCCAGCTTAACACTAGATTAGCCTCAATACATCATTTTAATATTTCCTTCAAATTGTTGAGGCAATTCTCAAAAGATTCTCTAAAGATCGAAAAGTTATCCATGAATATTTCTAAGAAATCTTCTATCATATCTGAAAATATTGACATCATGCACCTTTGAAAAGTCGCAGATGCATTACTTAATCCGAATGGCATTCTATGGAAAGCAAAGGTTCCATAGGGACATGTAAAGGTGGTCTTTTTTTGATCTTCTGGGTAGATTGCTATCTGATTGTATCCTGAGTATGCATCTAAAAAGCAAAAGTATTGTTGGCCTGCTAATCTTTCTAGGATTTGATCGATAAAGGGTAAGGGAAGATGATCTTTTCGGGTGGTTGTATTGAGTTTTCTATAATCTATGCAGACATGCCACCGAGTGGAAAGTTGTATTGGTACTAAGTTTTCATGTTCAGTGTGGACAACCATGAGTCCAGATTTCTTTGGAACAACTTGTGTGGGACTCATCCAGTGGCTGTCAGAGATAGGATAAATAATTTCAGCATCTAACCATTTAATTACCTCTTTCTTGACTACTTCTTGCATGTTAGGGTTAAGCCGTCTTTGCATCTCTCAAGTTGGTTTGGCATTATCTTCTGTATAAATATGGTGCATGCATATTGATGGACTAATTCTTTTTAAATCAGCGACGGTCTAACCTATGGCTTACTTATATGTTTTCAGAATATTTACTAATTGGTTTTCTTATTCAGTAGTTAAGTTAGAAGCAATTATTATTGGTAAGGTTTTCTTTGATCCTAAAAATACATACTTAAGTGATTCAGGTAAAGGTTTTAGTTCAAGTTGTGGTGGGGCCTGAATTGAAGGACGTAATGGTTCAATTTTTTGCTCGGGTAAGGGCTCAACTTTCACTGACCAAGGTAATGAATGTGATGGTGGAGGTGAATTAAGCAAGGCATTAACTTCCTGGGTTTGAGTTTCTTCAGTGGGTTTATCATCTTGTAGTAAATCTAGGGAGAAATTGGATTCAACTATTTCATCTATCTGATTAATTATAAAACAGTCTTCCTCCTCTTGAGTGTATTCTGGGGTATTAAAAATATTAATTCTTACTTTTTGATTCCCAAAAGAAATGTCCATAGCTCCTGTCTTACAATTGATATTGGCATTGGCATTCGCTAAGAATGGATGTCCTAAAATTATGGGATTCTGGTTAAGTTCTTGGAATGGTTCAATGTCAAGTATGAGGAAGTCTACTGAAAAATAACATTTGTTTACTCTAACTAGAACATCCTCAATCAAACCATGCGGTGTTTTTATAGATCTATCAGCTAATTGCAAAATAACTGATGTGGGTTTTAGTTCTCCAATCCCAAATTTTTCATAAGCTGAGGTTGGAAGTAGGTTCACACTAGCTCCTAAGTCTAGTAATGCTCAGTTAAAGGTTATGCCTCCTATAACACATGAAATTAAGGGAGCACCAGGGTCTTTCATCTTTTGAGGTATTGGATTTAACAAGACCGCACTTACATCCTTAGATAGTATCTCTTTTGGTGGTTCATGGCTCATGCTTTTGGGTGCAGAGTTCTTTTAAAAATTTAGCATAGGCCGGGACATACTGAATTGCATCAAGGAGGGGTAAATTAATATGAACTTGTTTAAATAGTTTCATTAACTCCTTGCGTGTTTCTTGCTTTTTACGGGAAGAGTCTGCTTTTAAGGCCGAAGGGAACAGGCTTTGGATTTATATGTCTCGGCTAATTCATCTATTCTTTTCTTTTCTTTATCTATCTTATCAGTATCAGTACCAGTTCTAAGCTCAGATTCTTCTATATGATTAGTTTCAGTACTATCCACTTCTTCAAATTTTTCATCTTGGCTAACATCAATATTGGCCTCTATCACCTGGTCTTGGAATGGGTCCTTAAGAATCCTACCACTTCTAAGTTCAAATATTGCTTTGGCATTTTCTAATTGGGGATTCTTAGGTGGGATGTTAGATGGATGAGTAAATCCAGGTGGTTGATAGACATTGGATGGATTATTTTTAGGATTTGCAATTGGTTGGCTTGGTAATTGACCTGGTTCTGTCCTCATGTTAGACTCAGCTATTTGTCCTATTTGAGCTTATAGTCTGGCGATTGATTGCTGTTAGCTTATAATTAATTATTGAAGTTGATTGAATTTATCATCGGCTAGATTGGTCTGTTGAGGAGATGGATATGAGGGCTGATTATAATGCAGTGGTTGAGAAGACTGACTAGGCTGACCCTTATTATAGGTATAGTTCTGGTACTGGAACCTATTTTGATAATTTTGAACTAGTGGGATTTGGGTCTGAGCCTGAGTCTGTTATGGTTTTCAAGAGAAATTAGGATGATTTCTCCAATCAGGATTATATAAATTTGAATATGGGTCATTAAGTGGTTTGGAGTGACCTTGAGCAGCTTGGACTTGTTCTTGGATAAGAGGTGGTAATTGTGCAACTGTGGGACATTCACTTACATGATGTGTTGGGCTAGCACAAATAGAGCAAATCTCCTGATAATTAGAAGCTGGTGTGTATTGTGCAGGAGATTGTTGATCTAAGTTTAGGAATTGATCTAATTTCTGGGCAATAAGATCAACTTTATCTAATTTTTGTGCTATTATGTTCAAGTCTGCCTTAGAATTGAGTTCTGGAGTTTTGATCTCATAAATTCCTATCTATTTTTGTTGAGAAATTGATCTTTCATAAGATGATAATGAAGCATGGTTAATAGAGTTTTCACTTAAAGTTTCAAACAAAGTATAAGCTTCATCCTCACTTTTGCTCATGAATGCACCTCCACAGGATGCATCAACCATCTGCTTATATTGATCTCCTAAACCTTCATAGAAAGCTTGTACAATTTGCCACTTAGATAGACCATGGTGTGGGCATTTTCTAAGAAGTTCCTTAAGTCTTTCCCATGATTCATGAATTTGTTCCCCTGGAAGCTGAGCAAATCCCGTGATGGCTCGCCTCATGGTATTGGTTCGTCCTATGGGATAAAATTTCTTAAGAAATTCATGTTGCATCTCTGCCCATGTTTGAATTGTTCTTCCTAATGTGCCAAGCCAGTACTTGGCTTTATCTTTTAATGAGAAAGGGAACAAGGTCAGTCTAAGAGCATCATCAGAAAAATTCTGAATTTTTATCGTAGAGCAGATTTCTAGGAATTCATCCAGATATTTGTAAGGGTCTTCATTGGTGTTCCCATAAAAAGATGGGAGCATCTAGATTGTGGTCGACTTGATCTCATAGTGGCTAGCAGAGATATCAGGTAAGTGGATGCAAGTCGATGGGTTGTAGGTGGAAGGAATAAAGTATTCCTTCATTTGCCTAGGTGGTTCTTCACGATTTCTAGCCATTTGATTATTTGGTCTTATATGAATTAGTCTTTCAATTTTAGAATTTGATTTAACTAGATCAGGTAAAAGCGATCTTCTACCGTGCATGTACTAGTGCAACCCAATATATGGTTTAAGATATATATATGTATATTTTATTATTATTATTATTTTTAAGAAAAGATGAGAGAAAGAATAAAAAAGGGGGTTCTAAAGAAAAATCCTAAGGAGTCTTAAATCTAGAGATGATAGAGAGAAGAGTTAATTTTTGGTTTATGTTTGATGTTATTTAGCAAACAAGTTAAGCAATCAATTCCTGACTAAGGGTTGTCTTAGGCCTAGATAGCTTTTAACTACCAAGATCACCTTCGAGCCCTCCAAGTAAGCGAATGGATCCAATCAACTGGGTAAGTGTAAGGTCCCCCTCCAAGTGCTTGGCCAGGTAAGCGAATGGAACCAATTAAGTAACCACCTTTCTTTGGGCCCAATCGTCCTTGAACCACTTTCCTAGATACCAGTCAAATTGATTAACCCTAACTTGGTTCAACTCTTAGGGTTCCTTGTCCTATTGAGCTTGAATATCCTTAAGGGTTGACGTCTAATTGATTTTAGGAATTAAGGTTTGGGTTAATGCAGGATGCTGGTTGGTTGTTTATGGGCCAAGGAAGGGTGATCAAATTCCTACCTTATCTTGTTTAATGGGTTATGCCCTTAATTTGGTTTAATATGAATATGCAAAAAAAAAAAGTTTCAATCAAAGAGTTCTATGCAATTTAAACTAGATGCATGCTATTAACTAAATTCTAAAAGGCTTACCTTGCCTCCAGTAATCATGAAAAAAAAATAAAAATAAAAATAAAACTAATATGATGAATGCTCTAAATAATTAGGGTTTCTAATCTTATGATGAGATTTTTAATTAGATTTAAGCAGGTAATTTTTAATTAATTTAAAAGTTAAGAAAATATTAAAAATAAGGAAAGAGATTTAGGGTTTAGGAATGATCTCATCAAATAGGATTGAGAGTTTTGTTCATGCCCTAATCTTCCTTGTTCTTTTATCTTTTTTTTTTACAAAATAAATAAGAAAAATAATTAGTAGGTAATAAAAAAATCAAAAAAATAAGAAAAAATTTTACTTTTATGCCTCCCCAGCAACGATGCCAAAAACTTAATAGGAATGCAATGTTGTCGTTAAGACACCGTGTTTATTAGTTTAATTTCGACTATTTAATTTTTTTTAATTAATTTAAAAATTATGAAGAGAGTAGTGAGTCGGATCGAATCCACAGAGAGTCAATGATTTATTTCTAAAATCATTGATTCTTTTTTTTAATATTATTATTTTTTTAAGAAAAGAAAAGAAGTATTTTTTTTTAAGATTAAAGTCAAAAAAATAGATTTATAAGTAAAAGTAGAATTTAAATTATGCAAAAATAAATTTGATACTAAGATCTACTATTTAGATCTTAGCAGCTACTTGCAATAAAATTAAAAGGCAATAAAAAATAATTAATTTAAAGAGCTAGAACTGAAAAGAGCAATAAAGCTTTCTTTACTCGAATGCAGAATTTAAATACAAAAAATTAAAGAAAATTCAAAATTTAAATACAAGAAATTAAAATAAGAAAGAGAAAAGAAACTAGGAGGAGATCGTAGATCAGCGTAGGCATGGAGATGGCATAGAAGACTGGCCCTTCTTCTCAGCTTCGAAGCAACCTTCAACTTAGAGCTTAGCTTCTATCCTGTACCTTAGCTTCTCTTCTACACGATCTATTCAGTTCTAGAGGTCTGGGGTTCTTTTTATAGAGCTAGGAGGGCTGGATATTTTTTTCTGGAGGCAATGTGGGACTAATAACCTTTTTACTTATCGAAATATGAAGAAATTTGAGTAAAATTTGGATTAAAATAGCTCTGATATGAATCTGGTAAGTCTGGTGAAATCTAGCCATTCAATAGGAATCCAATGGACCAAAAATCATCAAAATCGGATGCGTATTGGCCCAGATAAGGTCGGATTAAATTTTGGCCGTCCGATCGCACGTTGATGGGGGAAATTTGGCCCCAAATCATGCATCGGGAGTCCTGATCACCATCAGGAGCATTTTAGACTATTGGATCTTCATCAGTTGATTTTCTGGCCATCGAATCATGCTAGATCGTTGATAGAATTTGAATCAAACCCAGAATTAACCACCACCATCCGATCTTGACCGCAATCAACTGCACCCATCCGATCGCACAGTTATTGTTCCCATGGACTATGTGGATCGGCCGCACTGCACACCGTAATCATTCAGTGCTCTTGTTGCTGAATGGAAAGACCAAAATATCCTGTGAGCCGCAATAAATTTCTATAGACCCTTTAAGGGTCTCGGTCCGCCACGTGTCGTGCCTTGATTCGTCGAACTTTGCTGAGCTGGCGGTCCATGCTTGGATCATGGATCGGCTAATGGCTTCAATGGTTGAGTCGGCTTTGACGGCTTGGCTTGGCTTGCGGAGCCGACTGAGCCGTTTTCTTTTTTTTTATTTATTTAATTATTTTATTTCTTTAGAAATTCATATCTTCTTTGTTTTAACTTTGTTTTACTCAAAATTTATTTCATTATGATAAAAAAAATGAGCTCTTTCCATTGATAATAAAATTTTATTTTTTAATTTTTATTATTTTTAATTATTTTTTTAATTAATAAAAATATAAATTTCTTAAAAATTATATATAAATTAATTATTAATTCTTAAGAATTAATATAAATTAATTGATAAATTAATACTTTTATTAGTAAATTTATGATGCTTATCACATATACACCTCTTTAGCTAGCTCTTCATTTAGAAAAGCTATTTTTACATCTATTTGCTAGATTTCATAGTCCAGATGTGCAGCTATCGCAAGCATGATCTAAATGAACTTGAGCATTGCCATAGAAAAAGATGTCTCATCATAGTCAATACCATAATATTGACTATACCCCTTGGCAACCAGATGGGCTTTATAGGTCTCTACCATTTCGTCTACATGTCTTTTTCTTTTGAAGATCCGCTTACACCATATGAATTTTACTCCTTCGAATGGGTCAACCAATGTCTATACATCATTGACCTTCATAGACTCCATTTTGGATTGCATATCCTTAAGTTATTTTTTAGAGTTGGGTCTCTGCATTTTATCCATATAGGTGATCAGATCCTCATCGTTCTCATCATGTTTGATAGGATCACCATTCTAGACTAAAAAATCATAGTATCTATCTGACTGACATGGTACTCTATCAGATTATCTTATGTATGCAGGTTCAATAGGCTCTAGGTCTGATTGAATCAAATCGATTTAGGTTCAGCTACTTGTGTTGGTTCTTCTACCTGTCAAACTTCTTCAAGCTCGACCTTAAAGGCATTAGTCCCTTCATCAAGAAACTTCTTTTCTACAAAGTCTGCCTTAAGGCTGACAAATATTTTTTGTTCATCAGTTAGGTAGAAGTAATACCTTTTGATCTCTTTTGGGTATCCTATAAAGCTACACTTATCAGACCTAGGTCCGAGCTTATCCATTACTAAATGTTTGATATAAGTTGGACACCCCCAAACCTTAAGGTATGAGAGTACTAGCTCATACCCTATCCACATCTCATATAGCATTTTAAAAACAAACTTACTTGAAACCCTATTTAAAATATAACAAGTTGACTCGAGCGCATATCTCCAGAGGAAGATCGACAAATCGACAAACCCCATCATAGATCGAACCATGTTTAATAGGATTTGATTCCTTCTTTCGAACATACCATTATGATGTGATATTTCAGGAGGAATCCATTGGAAGAGAATCTCATTCTCCCTAAGATATGTCAGAAATTTATTAGAAAGGTACTCACCCTCTCAGTCAAATCAAAGAGTTTTAATACTCTTTCTAGTATGCTTTTCTATCTCATTATGGAATAGTTTGAACATTTCAAATGACTCTGACTTATGCTTCATTAAATAGACATACCCATACCTCGATAAATTATCTATGAAGGTTATGAAGTAGATGAAGAGAAAATCTAATTTTTCATTGCAGGATCATCTAGATCTAATCAGATCTAAGATGAATTTTTCTACAAAAATTTTTATGATCTGATCAGATTTAAGAGTTCTTAGATCTGATCATAGTGATCTAATATTAGAAATTAAAAATAAAATTAAATTAGATTTAATTTTAAGTATCTTATTGGATAATCTGATTATCCTATAATGATCCTGTTGATTTCTGAGGTTCTGAAATGAGCCATGCATGCGCCTGATCTCTATCGATATCCATTCGATTAGAATCTGAATGTCTTCTCCTCATGAATCTCTTTTCTAAAGATTAGATCTAAATCTAATCTGTAGATCCTTCAAAACTATTTCTGAAGGTAGCCCATCCATCTCATGAACATCATCACGTAGATCATGAATCTTGTGCCAAAAATCTTGGACCTTCAACTTAGATTTGTGCCTAACCTTTTAGACATGTAGAAGAGAGGGAGAGAGAGAATCAAAGGGGTGTGGAAGATGAAAGTGGTAGTACTTGGGCATCAAAAGGAGATCACATCTTAAAGACCCTTTGGCACAAGTGTTCTTATAGAAAAATCCTACGCCATATAGGAGTCCCTTTTGATCAAATAACCATCTTTTTTGACCTTTTGGGACTTCTAGAATTAATATCATGTTAAACACCAGATCTCTATCTAGTTTTGATGCCAGAAAGCCATCAAAAAGGGGGCAACATGAGTAGATAAGGAAGAGCCCATTGCGCCTAAGAGTTTAATCCAAATTAAATTCTATCATAACTCTGTCTAGCCACTTCCATAAATCACAAAATTTGGCACAACCAAACTATTACTCGAGCCCTATCACATATCTAAAAATTAGATCAAAAAAATTTCTAAAAAATTTTCTAGAAGCATCTGATCAGGTGACCCTTAATTCTCTCAATTGGGTCAACTTTTGACCCTAGTCCAATCACACTAGGAATGGATTTAATTTCTACAATTAATCTGACCTTGACTAGTTCCAGTTAGATGAAAATAAATCCATTCAAAGTATAGGAATGAGTAAAATCAAATTTAACTCGATTGTGATGAATTAGAAAGATTACAGAAGAAGAAAGCCTGGCTCAATCGTGTGCTAGCATGACTACCTTGAACTTGATTGGATCTAATCCAAATCAATCAAACTGGGTTAGCTCAATTGATGACATTTAAATTCAAATCCTTGTTTGTGTGATCAAGTTAGATACAGTTCTATATGGTAATGAGACATGTTGCAATCACTATCATCGATATCATCAAAATAACTTTCGATGGATCAAAACATTTTCGATTCATACAATTAGAATGATTGATCATCAAGATCATTCTAATTACTCCCAAAATTCACCAGTAATACTTAGTAGTACATGGTGGCAATCCATCAAAATCAAAAGTGAGTCGCTCAGTGTAGCTACTTGTATGATTGGGTTCTTCTATCTTGAGCCCTGACAGGATTAGTATTTTGGTGAACTCGTCAAACCCAATATCCATCATATGAATTAATGATTTGATTCGAGTCCGATGTAAAATCCTAATAGAAACTCTTTCTTTCATTTTCACTTTGCCATGGCCATGGGCTTAAGAACTCAATCTCATGAATATCATAGGGCTACTCCTCATCTACTGAGGTAGATAGATCCCCTATTGGTGCAAACCAATTCCTACAATGAACATGCTATAGCCAACATATACCTCAAGATTTCGAATGGCTAGAAGATCGAGTTATGGTGTAGTCAAACTATAATACCCTCAAGGTGAACTATCGATACACTTCTGGTCAAAGAACCAGACACACCACTATAGCATCGAGCCAGTCATCGACGAGAAGGTAGACTTCCTTATGACTGCTTGAGGGGGTCACGCTCAATGCTCTCGTTCTTTAATGAGTACCTATACTCTTGCTCTGATATTTTCACACCATAGACTCAAAATATCCTAAGAAAGTAAAATACACCAATCTTCCGGATCGATCACCATCCTCATGATGATCTTACGGTCGGGAGTAGTTTATGAGTTAATTATGAGAATTCATGTCTTAAATTTTCAACTCTTGAAAATATGAATCATTATTATCATTAACTCAAAAGATGTATCATAGATACTTTAAATATGCACTATGATAGAAAATAAATTTTTTATTAATTTATAGTCAAAATTATAAAATTACCATTAGAAGTATATTATAAGTGTTTAGCCAATCTGGCTTCTAGGATGCACATCTAACAAACTTTCATTTGATCTAAAGCCAATTGGCTACAAATCTAAGTTCCATCTTCTCATAGTGGGCTTCGATCTTTTGCTGGCTCAATGGCTTTGTCAGCTGGTCTGCCATATTATCTGTGGAGTTGACTCTCTTGACCTTGACGTATCCCTTCTCGAGGTAATCATGGATGAGGTGGTATTACTGCTTGATGTACTTGAATTTTTGGTGAGACCTCAGCTTCTTAGTTAGGGCTATGACATCATTGTTGTTGCAGTATAAAGGGATGACATCTGATGGCATCACTCCGAGCTCTATGGTGAACTTCTTGTACCAGAATGTCTCCTTTGTAGCCTCTGATGCAATGATATATTCTGCTTTTATGGTGCAGTCTGCTATCACCATCTGCTTTGAACTCTTTCAACTAATTGCTCCATCATTACAAATAAATAGATTTTTAGCTGTCGACTTTCGATCATCTATGTCGGACATAAAATTTGAGTCTATATACCCCTAAATCTAGAGTTCTCCATTACCAAAAATTAGAAACATATTCTTAGTCTTTCTCAAGTACTTAAAGATATATTTCATAAAAATCTAGTACTCTTTTTCTGGATTTGACTAATACCCACACGTGACACTCACAGCATGGGCAATATCAAGTTGTGTACATAGCATGACATACACAAGGCTCCCTATTATCGAAGCAAAAGGAATTTTGCTCATAAGTTCAATCTCCTCAGGTGTGCCAGGGCACATCTTCTTGGAGAGATGAATGTCATGTCTAAAGGGTACTAAATCCCTATTGGAGTTTTTCATGCTAAATCTCTTTAGCACCTTCTCTATGTACATTTTCTATGAGAGACCCAGCATTCTATTTGATCTATCCCGATAGACCTTAGTTTTCAGAATAAAGGATGCCTCTTCTAGATCTTTCATAGAGAACTCCGTAGACAACCATATTTTGGCTGTAGTCAATATGGAAATATCATTCCCAATTAGAAGGATGTCATCCATGTATAGTACGAGGAAGGCAATAGTGCTCTCATTGATCTTTTTGAAAATACAGGGCTCCTCCTTGTTCTTGATGAATCTAAATGATTCGATTATATCATTGAAACAAGCATTCTAGCTCTGAGATGCTTGCTTAAGTCCATATATGGATCTTTGTAGTTTGCATATCTTATGATTATCATCACTGGATGTGAAACCTAGCGGCTGTTCCATATAGATATCTTCCTCAAGATATCCATTTAAGAACATCATTTTCATGTCCATCTGTCATACTTTGTAATCAAAATAGGTTGCAACAACAAGCAATGTATGGATGGACTAGAGCATGGTTACTAGCGAAAAAGTTTTCTGATAGTCAATGCCTTTGTGCTGACTATATCCTTTTGCTATGAGCCATGCTTTGAATGTCTCTATATTTCAATCAGCACCTATCTTTCTCTTAAAGATCCATTTACACCCAATAGGTACTATGCTTTCAGGTGGATCTACCAAAGTCCAGACTTGGTTCGAACACATTGAGTCAATCTCTGACTTCATTACTTCTATCTATTTCTCAAAGTCGATATCTAATATCACCTTATCATAGCTTTTGGGATCATCACTATGAACCCCATTTTCTATGAAGAATATTTCTTCTATGTCTTCTGAGATAGTACCTATGTATCTTTTAGGAGAATGGAAAATTCTATTTGATCTATGAGGTGGAGGAGGTAGTGTCTGGGTTGGCTCAATCTGATTGGATTCCATAAGTTCTTGTGCTCATTTTTCATCGAAAATTTTCTTCTCGAGTCTAATCTATCTTTCAATGCTACCATCTAGAATAAACTATTTTTTAAGGGAGATGGCATGTTGACTCACAATCACATTGTGATCTTCTGAAAGATAGAAATAATATCCCAATGACTCTTTAGGATATCCAATAAACTGAGTTCTAAAGGACCTAGACTCTAATTTGTCTGCCTGTTATCTCTTGACATGGGCCAAATAATCTCAAATTCTGAGATGACTCAGACTTAATTTCTTACCATGCCATATCTCATATGGTGTGGTAGGAACGATTTTAAAGAAAATTCTATTTAGTAAATATATGGCAATCATAAGACTATATTCCTAAAAAAACTCAGGAAGGTCCATAAAACTCATCATGGATCGAACCATATCTAATAGGATCTGATTTATCCATTCTAAAATCTCATTGAGTTGAGGCATTCTAGGTGGAGTCTATTGAGAGACTATGCATTATCCTTAAGATAGTATAGGAATTTTTGATTAAGGTATTCGCCTCCTCGATCTAATCAAAGAATCTTAATTGGTTCTTTTATTTATTTTTCTACTTTGAGTCTAAATTTTTTGAACTTTTCAAAAGCTTCAGACTTATGTCGTATAAAATACACGTACCTATATTGAGATAGATCATCGATAAAGATGATAAAGTAAATATAATTACCCCTAGCCGACACATCAAATGAGCTACACATATCTGTATGTACTAGGATGAGTAGGTCTGTAGCCCTTTGCCCATGTCCTATAAAAGCGAGCTTGGTCATTTTGCCGTGAAGGCATGATTCATAAATCAGATATGACTTGAAAGTCAATGGACTCAATAGCCTAAATTTCTTCAATTTGTTAATCCTGTCTTCAGCTATATGACCTAGCCTAAGGTGCCAAAGATATCTATCATTTAGACTATCCCTAGGTTGCTTTGATCCTATGGCATTCACATTTTGTCTGATATTAAAAATAGAAACATCAATATGTAACTAATAGAGATCATTTATAAGAAAACCACTTATAATTTTATATTTTCATAAAGAATATTATAATGGTCCTTAAGATAGTTAATTACATAGCCTTCTTATGCTAAACATGAAATAAAAATTAAATTCCTACTTGCTGTAGGTACATAAAAACAATCTCTAGGAACTATATCTAATCCTAATGGTAATCGAAGAGGATAGGTTCCTATGGCTACAGCAGCAACTCTTGCTCCATTCTCGATGCATAGGATCATCTCATCATTCCTCAGCCTCCTGCTATCCTCAAGACCCTGCATAGAAGTGCACAAGTGAGCACTAAAATCAGAGTCAAGTACCCAATTGGATGCAAAAGAAATCATATGGTTAGATTCTGTAATGAGCATACCTCCAGAAGGACCTGCCTCCTTCTTGTTCTTCGAGCTAGCTAGGTAAAGAGGGTAGTTCCTCTTTCAGTGGCCATCTGTGTTGCAATGAAAATATTTTTTCTTGTCAGTGGCTTTCTTCTTTGGCTCTGTCTTTTTCTTCTTTTCACCTTCTATCTTCTGCTTTTTCACGGACTTCTTCTTCTTTCTAAAAGATTTTCTCTTGGAAGAAATCAGCTCTATAGCAAGCACTGAGCTGTTTGACCCATTCATAAAGAGCTCAACAGTAACCAGCATATTCATTAGTTCAGCCAAGGTATTTTGATGTTTATGTATATGGTAGTTCATGATGGACTGTCCATATGCATCAGTCAAAGACTGCAGAATTATATCAATCTACAGGTTCTGATCTAACTTGACATCAAGCTTCTCAAGCTCTTCTAAATCCTTGATCATCATCAGATAATGATCTTGGATCAACTACCCATCATGCTTCTGAGCCTTAAAAAGTCTTTTAGTGACTTAAAATTTGGCTACGTGATTCTATTCACCAAACAACTATTGTAGGTGAGCCAACATTTGGTGGCTAGTCTTAATATCTTCATGTTGGTGCTGGAGCTCATCAAACATCGAGTCGAATGTATAATACCTAGCTTTGTTATCTTCATCCATCCATTTTTTAGAGATGCTATCTGATCAGTGGACAGACGTGCTGGTAAAGTGGCAGGATCCTATTCCAACACATGAGTCAACTTCTCAAAATCCAAAACTATTTTGAAGTTTTTGAGCCAATTCTTGTAATTGGGTCTAGTCAATCTATGGGTGTCTAGGATATGGGCTAGTGGATTGGACATAAATATTTTTCTGTAGAGAGTCAAAATTTCTAGTTAGATTTTATAATTAGACTTAACCAATTTATTTAAAAATTTTATTTTTAAATAAATTAGGATCCCACTATTTACTCAGATCTCTATACTTTCTTGGTAGAGATGTGAAAATCTCTACGATTATTGATTTCAAATGGATGGTGCGGTCCCACCAACTAGCTCACCACCTCACCAATAGTTATTGATGATGGGTCAACTGATGAGTGGATAACTCTTGTCTAATGATTCTCTAATCATGGTGCATCCAAACCTGATCTCTAATTCATGAAGTTCACCATGTTCGAAATATTGCTCCACTTCTTAGTTAAGTCAGACCCACCATTTGCATGAATTGGATTTCATATTAGATCTCTCACCGTATCCAGAATATTGAGCCCAACCCATCCTCCAACCCATAGCATCCAATGCCTAATAGATATGGTTGTATCATCCTGGTGCAACTGAACCACTGTATTCAGCCAAGAATAATCAACCCCAGAAAGAGCCCGCACATCTACAATGGTGGAAGACCTTAGACTTAATATTTTCTTAGGAAGATTTAATTTAGATCTCTTTAAACTTGACTTGACTTAGTCATAATAATTATGACTAACCTAGTGGCATGGGTTGGCTCGAATTATTAGCCACCTCAAATCAGAACTGGGTCGACACAAATGACCAGTTAAGTGAGATTGATGGAAGGGATATACCATTAAATCGATAAGAACACATTCAAGTTAAGTAGTTCTTAATTAAAATTAGTTGATCGTATTTGCCAGACTTACCTTAGATACCAAATTATTGAATTAGAACCAATCAGATTAGCCTACAATCAGGCTCGAATCACAGAGCCAAATTAGGTCTTGATTTGATTGAGTCACATCTCAATGTAATTCAATCTTGATTCAGACTTAATCCTATTAGGTTGGTCAATTCTAAACTTTCTTTGATCCCACCTAACCAACTCTTGATTTGGTTTGATCAACTGCTAGACCTAATTAAGCTACCCAAGCTCGAACCTAATTTTATGAAAATATCTTAGATCTAAAATTTTATAATTTTTAGATCTAATTAATTTCATAATCTTAATTCTTAATTAAGTTTTGGGTTCATGAACAAAACATGTAATAAAGTCCTAAAATTTTAGGATCTAGGATTTTGCAGAAAATAAATTCTAATTTCTGATTAAAAATGAACGTGCTGCACCCCTACACATCATAAGAACATCCCATTGAATGAGAGAAGAGGATCTTTAAATCCTACTTTGTTCTTATTATCGGATGGCCAAGGAGAATGCCTTAATTAAAAATATATTCTCTAAAATAAAACTAGTTAGATCTAAATCACATATCATATATCATATATACAAAAGATCTAAACTATGCATGTCTTGCATACATCTCATGTATCATAACTCAATAAATCATGCATGCTTTCAAATCTGAAATATCATATTTTAAATCTAAAAAATAAAATTTTAAATTTGATCACATCAAAAATAAAACTTTTCTAGATATTTTATAGAACTATTCTATAACTAGTCTAAGCATGCATCTTTCATATCTTATATGAATAAATTAAAAATTAAAAATTATATTTTCTATTTTTAAGATTTGGTTACAATAATTATAATATTAAAAAAATAAAAATAAAAAAGATCTAAAATCATATTTAATTAAATTAACAACATGATTATACTAGACTACAAATAGAACTATTATATTCCTAGTCTAGTCATGCATCTTATACATTATAGATCTAAATCATATAATTTTTAATTTTTTGATTTTAATCTAATCACATATGATATGACATCTAAAATTATTTAATATCAAATTATAAATAAAAATTAAATTAGATCTAAAAAAGATCTAAAGAACTGCTAATCAGCTCTAATATCAGTTGAAGGAAAAATCTGATTTTTCGCTATAGGATCGTCCAGATCTGATCAAATCTGAGGTGAATTTTTCTACAAAAATTACTATGATCTAATTAGATCTAAGAGTTCTTAGATCTAATTATAGTAATCTAATATTAAAAATTAAAAATAAAATAAAATTTAATTTAATTTTAAGTATCTTATTGGGTAATCTGATTATCCTACGATGATCCTATTGGTTCCTGAGGTTCTAGAATAAGCCACGCATGTACCTGGCCTCTACCAGTATCCACTTGAGTAGGATCTGAACATCTTCTCCTCATAAATCTCTCATCCAAAGATCAGATCTAAATCTGATCTGTAGATCCTTCAAAACTATTTTCGAAGGGAGTCCATCCGTCTTATGAACACCATCGCATAGATCCTGAATCTTGTGCCAAGAATCTTAGACCTTCAACTCCGATTTATGCCTAAACTTTTAGGCATGTAGAAGAGATGGAGAGAGAGAATTAGAGGGGTGTGGAAGATAAAAGGGGCAGCACTTAGGTGTGGAAAGGAGATCACATCTTAAAGACCCTTTGGCGCAAGGGTTCTTATAGAAAAACTCCAAGCCATATAGGTATCCCTTTTGATCAAATAACCATCTTATTTGATCTTTTAGGACTTCTAGAATTAATCTCCACCTCAAACACTAGATCTTTATCTAGTTTTGATGCCAAAAAGCCATTAAAAATGGGGTGGCGTGAGTAGATGAGAAAGAGTCCATTGCGCCTAGGACTCTTCCCTCAAGAGTTTAATCCAAATTAAGCTCTGTCATAACTCAGTCTAGGCACCTCGATAAATCACAAAATTTAGCACACCAAAGTATGACTCGAGCCCTATCACATATCTAAAAATCAGATCAAAAAAATTTCTAAAAAATTTTCTAAAAGCATCTGATCAGGTGATCCTCAATTCTCTTCCAACGACTTGTTAAGTGGGTCTTTGCCACATTATCTGCGAAGTCTGACTCTCTTACCTCGACGATAATCCCTTCTCGATCGACGGCTAATCGAGCGAGTATGAGGTGGGTAATAGCGAACTACGCCGCTCCATATGCTTGATTTCTGTGGTGAGACCTCGGCTCCTAGGAAGGGCTATGGCGCCATTATTCATCTGCCAGTTATAGAGGAATGAGTGCCATCTAGAATGCAAATTGCTCCAAATTTCTGTGCAAAGCACAGACTTCTGAATCCTTGAATACCAGAATAGCTTTCCTTCGCAGCCTCCTGATTGCGAGTAGATAATATTCTTAGACCTTCAATGGTGGAATCTGCTATCACGGTTTTCCTTGGAACTTCTTCAACTTGACAGCACCACATATTGACACAATCAAAACAGTAACTGCCCAGACTGAAGATGTTGACTTTCATCATCTATAATCAGACATAGAAATCTGAGTCTCTGTGTATGCCTGACTTGGGAGTTCTCGCATTTACCAAAAGTACCAACATATATTCTCTAGTCATTCTCAATACTAAGATACATTTCACACGTAAGTCCAGTGTTCACTCACTCATGGATATTGAACGATATCTGCTTTGACACTCGACAGCAATATGATCAGCTATGATCAGGTCATGGCACAGATAGACCTCGCTCTCGCTCCATACTCTCTGCCTATACGCCATAAGCATAAGGCTTCGTTCGCTCCATGCCATATCTATTTCGCTCAAGATATGCTAAGGGCTCACATCTTCATGAAAGATGAATTAACCATGTCATGTGTCTAAGGTTCTAATCCTCTATTGATTTTTACATGTTAATCTTTTAAACATCCTCGCGGTGAATAGTCATTTCTAGACCCATTCTTATCTATCCCTGATAGACCTTAATCTAATAAATAAAGGATGTTCCTCCTAGGATCTTTCACATGGAAGGATCTGACAACCAATTTAGATCGGTCTGTAGTCAAATTGGGAAATATCATTCCCAATTTAGAGGATGTCATCCATGTAAGTACGAGGAAGGCAATAGTGCTCTCATTGATCTTTTTGAAAACACACGTTTTCTTCTTTTTGATGAAATCTAAAGATTCGATATATCATTGAAAAGCATTCTAGCTCTGAGATGCTTGCTTAAGTCCATATATGGACTTTGAGTTGCAAACTTGTGAATTATCATATGAGTGAAACCTAGCGGCTGTTCCATATAGATATCTTCCTCAAGATATCCATTTAAGAACATCATTTTCTTCATTTGCATATTTGTAATCAAATGGGCAACAACAAGCAATGTGCGGATGGTTTAGATAGATGGAGCGAAAAGTTTTCTGATAGTCAATGCCTTTGTCTGACTATAATCCTTTTGCATGAGCTAGCTTTGAATGTCTCTAATTCCAATCGCACCTATCTTCTTAAGATCCATTTACACCCAATAGGTACTATGCTTCAGGTGGATCTACCAAGTCCAGACTTGGTTTCGACATCGAGTCAATTCTGACTACATTCTTCTTCTATTTCTCAGTCGATATCTAATATCCCTCTATATTTTTGGGATCATCACATATGAACCATCCTAGAGAACATTTCTCTACTTCTCTGAATAATACCTATGTATCTTTTAGGAGGGAAATCTAGACTGAGTGGAGGAGGTAGTGTTCTGTTTGCTCAACTTGATTGGTTCCATAATTCTGTCCAGCTCTTCATTATTCAATTTCTTCTCGAGTCTATTATCTACTTCAATGCACGCTTCTAGAATAAACTATTTTTAAGAAGATGGCATGTGACTCACAATCACATTGTGGATCTTCTGGAAGAAGAAAATAATATCCAATGACTCTTTAGGATATCCTATAACTGAGTCTAAAGACCTAAGACTCTAATTGTCCGCTGTTTCTTTGACTACTGGGCCAACCCAAATTCTGAGATGACTAGACTTTTTTCTTACCATGCCATATCTCATAGGTGTGGTAGGAACGATTTTAAGAACATTCTATAGATAATTGAAATAAGACTATATTCCAAAAAAACTCAGGAAGGTCATTAACTCATCATGGATCGAACATATCAATAGAGTCATTTTCCATTCTAAAACCATTGAGTTGAGGCATCTGTGGAGTCCATTGAGAGACTATATGCATTTTCTTAGATAGTATAGGAATTGTAAGGTATTCCCTCCTCGATCTAATCAAGAATCTTAATTGGTCTTTTTTTTATTTTTCTACTTATGTCTAATTTTTGAACTTTTCAAAAGCTTCAGACTATGTCGTATAAAATACACGTACCCATATTGAGAAGAATCATCGTAAAGGTATGAAGTAAATATAATTCCCTAGCCGCACATCAAATGAGCTACACATATCGTATGTACTAGGAAGTAGTCTATGGCCCTTTCCCATGTCCTATAAAAGCGAGCTTGTCATTTTGCCTAAGCATGATTCATAAATCAGATATGACTGAAAGTCAATGACTCAATAGCTCATTTTTCCAATTTGTTAATCCTTCTTCGCTATATGACCTACTCAGTGCCAAGATATCTATTTTGACTATCCCTAGGTTGCATTGGCATTCACTTTTGTCTGATATTAAAATACATCAATATGTAACATAAAAGATCATTTTAAGAAAACCACTTAATTTTATATTTTCATTAAGAATTTAAATGGTCCTTAAAGATATTACATAAGCCTTCTTGATGCTAACATGAAAAAAAAATAAATTCCTACTAGCTGTAGGTACATAAAACATCTTAGGAACTATATCTAATCCTAATGGTAATCGAAGAGGATAGGTTCCCTTGGCTACAGCAGCAACTCTGCTCCATTTCGATGCATAGGATCATCTCATCCTCAGCCTCCTGCTATCCTCAAGACTCCTGCATGAAAGTGCACAAGTGAGCATCTAAATCAGAGTCAAGACCCAATGGATGCAAAGAAATATAGGTTAGATTCATGTATGAGCATACCCCAGAAGGACCTTCCTTCTTTGTCTTCAGGCTAGCTAGGTAAAGGGAGTTTCTTTCAGTGGCCATCGCTGTTGCAATGAAAATTTTTTCCATGGCTTCTTTTTTGGCTCTTCTTTTCTTCTTTCTACCTTCATCTTTCTGCTTTTTCAACGGACTTCTTCTTCTTTCTAAAGATTTTCTTTGGAAGAAGTCGTCTCATAGCAAGCACTGAGCTGTTTGACCTTCATAAAGAGCTCACATAACCAGCATATTCATTAATTCGCCAAGGAATTTTGAAGTTTATGATATGTATTCATGATGGATGTCCATATGCATCAGTCAAGATGCTAGTGAATAATATCATATCTAGGTCAATCAACTTCACACAGCTTCTCAAGCTCTTCTTTCTTGATCATATCAGATATGATCTTGGATCACTCCCATCATGCTCTGACCTTAAAAGTCTTTGTACGTGATATTTGGCTAGCGTGATCTATTTCACAAACATTCTAAGGTGAGCCAAATTTGGGTGCTAGTCTAATATCTCATGTTGGTGCTGGAGCTCATCAAACATCGAGTCCAATGTATATCTAGCTTTTATCTTCATCATCCATTTTTTAGAGATGCTTCTGTACAGTGGACAGACGGCTGGTAAAGTGGGGAGGTATCATTCCAACACATATGTAACTTCTCAAACACAAAACATTTTGAGTTTTGAGCCAATTCTTGTAATTGGTGTCAGTCTCATGTGGTCTCAGGATAGTGGCTGTGGATTGGACAAATTTTTCTTAGAGAGTCAAAATTTCTAGTAGATTTATAATTAGACTTAACAATTTATTTAAATTTATTTTTAAAAAATTAGTCACTATTTTTCTCGAATCCTAAACTTCTTGGTAGAGATGGAAAATCTCTACGATTATTGATTTCATGGTGGTGCGGCTCACCAACTGACTCACCACCTCACCAAAGTTATTGATGATGGTTGTCAATGAGTGAAAAACTCTTGTCAATGATTCTCTAATCATGGTGCATCCAAACTGATCTCTAATTCATGAAGTTCACCATGTTCGAAATATTGTTCCACTTCTTAGTTAAGTCAGACCCACCATTTGCATAGATGGTTCATAATTGAGTCTCTCACCGTTCCAGAATATGAGCCCAACCATCCTCCACCCATAGCATCTCAATGCCTAATAGAATGGTTGCATCTCGGTGCAACTGACCACTGTATTCAACCAGAATAATCAACCCCGGAAGAGGCCCGCACATCTACAATGGTGGAAGACCTTAGACTTAATTTTTCTTAGGGAAGATTATTTAGGTCTCTTAACTGACTTGGCTTAGTCATAAAATTTTGACTAACCTAGTGGCATGGGTTGCTTCGATTATTGACACCTCAATCAGAACTGGTCACAAAAATGGCCAGTTAAGTGAGATGAGTGGAAGGAGATATCCATTAATCGTAAAGACACATTCAAGTGAGTAGCTTCAATTAAAATAGTTGATCGTATTTGCCAAACTTACCTTAGACACAAATTGTGATCAAACCAATTGATTAGCTTACAATCAGACTGCTACCTCGAGCCTAATTAGGTCTTTGTTGATCGTAACTCGATCCTTGATCAGACTAATCCTATTAGGTGGTCAATTTAAACTTTTGATCCCACTAACCAACTTTGATTGGTTTGATCAACCGCTAGACCTAATTAGCTACCCAAGCTCTCAACCATATTATGAATATGTCTTAGATCTAATTTAATTTTTAGACTAATTATATTTCATAATCTTAATTTTAATTAAGTAGATTCATAAAAGAATATGCACAGTAAAATCTAGTAGGATCTAGGTTTTGCGAGAAATAAATTTTTTCTGATTAAAAATGAACGCGCACCCCTAACATCATAAGAACACCATGAATGGAGAAGAGAGGGCTTTAAAACCTTCTTTGTTCTTATACGGAGGCAAGAGGAAGCCTTAATTAAAACATTCAAAACTAAAACTAGTAGATCTAATCCATATCATATTCATATATACAAAAGATCTAATCATGCATTCTTGCATACATCTCATATATCAAATCATGCATGTTTTCAAATCTAAATTATCATCATATAATCTAAAAATTAATTTAAATTGATCTTATCAAAAATAAACTAATTCTTAGAAATATGTAGAACTATTCTAAAACTAGCTAGCATGCATCATCAATCTCATATGATGTTAAAATTAAATAATTTTATTCTATTTTTAGATGTTATTTAAATAAATAAAAAAAAAAATATAAATAAAATGATCAAAATATGTTATAATTAAATTAAAACATGCAAACTATCTATAGAACTATTTATTCTAGCTAGTCATGCATCTTTAACTTTAGATCCTAATCATTTAATTTTAATTTTTTCTGATTAATCTATCACATCTCATGTGACATCTAAAAATTTATTTTTTAATTAAAATAAATTAAATTAGATCTAAATATTTTAGAACCATGCACTATACAGTTGAAGGAAAAATCCTGATTTTTCGGTCTAGGTCGTTCAGATCTGATCAAATCGAGATATATTTTCAAAAAATTATTCTTTTGATCTATATTAGATCTAAATATTTTAGATCTGATTCTTATTATTTTAATAAATAAAATAAAATAAAGATAAATTAAATCAAATTTAATTTACCTGATTTGGGTAATCCTATTACCCTATTGATGATCCTGTTTGTAGCGGAAGGTTCTGGATCTAGCCATGCAAGCGCCTAGCCTCTACCGGTATCCACTTGGATTAAATCTAGAGATCCTCTTCTTCTCTATCACACCTCCATAAATCAGATCTGGATCTGATCTGGAGGATCTTCAAATCTCCTTTTGAAGATTAGCAGTCGTCCTTTGCAGCATTGCAGCCTTCTTGCTTTAGATCTCCTTTCTTTGATCTGGATCACACCAACTAAAGTCCAAAACCCTTTTGGACGTGGAGAGCAAGGGGAGAAGGTGGGTTTGGCATTGAGGAAGAGGGGAGAGACAGCCTTGGAGCATGGGGAATTATGATTCAATCACATCACAATCTGAGTTGGGCGCAGGATCTTATTTATAGACTACCTGTGATCCAACTCCTCTTCTTCCCAACCAATCATAACCCTTTGTCAAATCAGATCTAAATCTGATTGGTAGAAATAGAGTCCCCTAGATTCCTCCTTAGAGGGTGCTTAAGACTAGTCAAAGTTGGTTCTTAGGAGAACTCTAATTGGAATCCAAAAGGGAGGTGGAGTCCTTGTCCAACAAGGACCCCAGGGCGCCTCCAGCTTGGGCACACGCCTAGGGTGGCGTGCGCCTCTCCTTGCCAGGTCCTGAGCAGGGGGACAGGCTCCCACCAGCTCTCCAATAGGTGCATGACATGTGGTCAAAAGTCAAAGTGTCAATGGTCAACGTTTGACCAGTCAAAGGTAGACTTTTGACCAAAGTCAAAGAACAAGAAATGGCAGGTGACCAAAAATGGCAGATAATATCTTACAAAATAAGACAACCTATTCTGACTTGGACTACCTCCAGTTAGACCATATGAAGGCCTCTGATTGAGCACAAACTTCTTTGGCTCAGATAGGACAACTTATTTATGATAGTAAAAGAAGAACGTTAGGTTCAATCGAGTGCTAGCATGATTTCTTGAACCTAATTGAATCTCATTCAGATCAATAACTATAAGTTCAATTGATGATCATCATATTCAAACCCTTGTTTTGTGTGACCCAGTTAGGTTCAGTTCTGTATGGTAATGGGATATGTCATGATCTCTAATCATCGACATCATCGAAACTCCTTTCGATGATCAGAGAACTCTTCTTTGACGAACAGCTTGAATGATCGATCATCTAAATCATCTAATTGCTCCCAAATCCACAGTGACACCTAGCAGTATATGTGGGACCCATCAGAGCTAATGTGAACCTCTTGGTGTATTACCTGTGTGATTAAGTTCTCTATCTTGGCCCCGATCAGATTAGGGTTAAGGTGAACTCGTCAAACCTAGTCTCTGTCATATATGTAATCATTCGATTTCAAGTTCAATGTAAAACCTAAATAGAAACTCTTTCTATTATTTCACTCTACATGACATGGGCTTCTGGACTTGATTCTCATGATCATCATAGGGCTGTTCCTCTACCACCGAGGTAGATAGATTTCATCTTGATGCTATCCAGTTCCTACAATGAACATGCAATAGCCAACATACACCTCAGGGTTCTGAATGGCAAGGAGATCGAGTAATGGTGTAGTCAAACTATAACACCCTCAAGGTGAACTACCAATGCATCTCAGGTCAAAGAATCAGACACACTACTGCAGCATCGAGTCAGTCATTGACGAGAAGGTAGACTTTCCTAATGACACTCGAGGTGTCACTCAGTGCCCTCATTCTCTAATGAGTATCTATACTCTCGCTCCGATGTCTCCACACCGTAGACTCAAGACTCATCTACTAAAGAGAAGCGATTATACACCAACTTTCTGGATCAATCACCATCCTCGTGATGATCCTATGGTCAGGAGCAATTTATGAGTTAACAATGATTATTCATGTCTTAAATTTTCAACTCTTGAAAATATGAATTATCATTGCCATTAACTCAAAGGATATATCATAGACACTAAATACACATATGTGATAGAAAATAACCCATTTATGGATTTTAGTCAAAATTATAATTTTGCCCCTAGAAGTGTATTATAAGTGTCAGCCAATTCTGGCTTCTAGGGCACATATATCTAACAGTCTCCACCAATTTTCTTTAGCTATTGTGCATCCTTGAGGCCTTTGGGATGATCGCCTCCACTGCTAAAGATCTGTGCTTGCACCTCTACACCATCCTAGAATTGTAGGATCCCTTCTACTTAGTAGATGCATCATTTTTCCTAGACTTCTCTGGAGAACCCACAACATTCCTATGTCGGCACTCGCTACAAATCCTGATATGGTCTCCTCAGAACTACGCCCATCCTTCAACATATGCCACTCCACCTGGAACTATGCATCTTCGGTGTTGTTGCTAAGATATCGATCCTTCCACACCCCTCTACTCTGAACTCATGTCAAATTTCTCTCTAATTGTGAAGCCACCTCTCCAGAGCTCCACCTATATCCGAAAGTCCATCTGATGCCGCAGAAACCGATTATGTCATCAAGTTCCTTAAGGCCAACCACTCAATGCTACACTGTTGAGCCTGTAGCTGCACCACGAACAACGTCGCTGCCCCTTCGAACCCTCCACACTCTATGGATCTCTCAAAGCCATCTTGAATACCTTCATAACCCATAGGCACCTTCAAAACCCAAGAGCTCATCTAACTCTTTTGAATCCAATGACTGAATCCTAAAAAATTCCACTCTAGTCCTTCTTTTCTACCCCTACACTAGCCATAGCTTCAGTTGCGCCCGGAGAACCATCCTCCATCTGAACCATGACTCTCCCTAGTGCTCCTATAGAAGAAACCTAATCCATGATACTCTTAACTGTCTAAGACCTTCTGGCACTCTCTGAGACCTCCTGGCTCTCTCTGAGACCAGCACCCGATCTCCCTAAGATACCACTAATACTTTCTACTGAGATACACTACTCGACTGCTGCACCATCGAGCTTCTCTCAGCCCCTGTGCCTCTAGAAAAGTGCTCCTGCAGCACTCCAGCACTCCCTGACTCATCTTTGTGCTACTCTACAGCTGCCCAGCCCTAACCTGTTGGACCATCATGGATCTAAAGAAAAAATCCTATTTCCCAGATCAGATTCATTCAGATCTAATTTGATAAAGAGGAATATCTTTTTCAAAAAAATTTCTCTTAGATCTAAATCAGATCTAATACTTTTTAGATCTGATTAGATGGATCTAATAAAATAAAATAAAATAAAATAAAATTAATTTAATTTATACGTTATTATTGGATA